>SJYX01012230.1:49813-60340 GCA_006410675.1 Oreotragus oreotragus | reverse complement strand
GACAGAGGATGCGATGGCTGGATGGCATCACCGACTTGATAGACATGAGTTTGAGGGAACTCCAGGAGTTGGTGATGGACAGGGAGGCCTGGCGTGCTGCAGTTCATGGGGTCGCAAAGAGTGGGACACAGCTGAGCGATTGAACTGAAAGTTGATTTGTTTGGCTCTCTTTCAGGTCTCAGTGTAGCTTATGCCCTTCCCTGTGATCTTGTTACTAATTCTTATATTTAGTTTCCTCCCTACAAAAATGATCAGTTCGGAAAGTAAGCCGTGTATCCTTCTTTACCCTTCAGCAATGATTAACCATGTCTAATTACTCATTTTCTTGAGTGCTTGGCAGTGCTTTCTTTTTGTCAGTTATGGGATCTTAGTTCCCTCACCAGGAATTGAACCCAGCCGGTGGAGTGAAAGTGCCAAGGCCTAACTACTGGACCCAGAGAATTCACTGTTTAGTGTTTAAGAAACTCCCAACTACTTTCCAAAGTGTGGGTACTATTTTGCATACCCCCCGACACAGTATGCAGATTCCATTTTCTTCACATCCTCATCCTTCCTTAGTATCAGTCGTGCCTTACTGTGTGTGATGGTGTGGTAGAGTGGCTTTGGTTTGCATTGCTCTTTCACTCTGTATATCTTCTTTTATGAGGTGTGTGTTCAGATCATTTGCCCAATATTTTGCTGGGTTTGTCTTTATATTATTGAATTATGTAAGAGTTCTTTATATATTCTGAATACAAATCCATATATTCTGAATACAAATATTTGCGTTTCACAAATATTTTCTCCCAATTTGTGACTTGGGTTTCCATTTTCTTAAAGATAACTTTCAATAAGCAAAAGGTTTTAATTTCCATGAAGTCCAATTACAATTTTTTATTTTATGTTTTGTACTTTTTGTATCTTAGCAAAGAAATCTCTTAGCACTGAGTTTTATATTTTATATTTTACATATATTAGATTTCTGTTCTTTGCAGTCAGGCTGTGTTAGTCGACAGGACCATTTACATTTCAGGACAGCTAGGCATGGACCCTGCAAGTGGACAGCTTGTGCCAGGAGGGGTGGCAGAAGAGGCTAAACAGGTGAGTCATTTTCCTCATTTGAAGTTCCCTTTTCTACTTCTTTTTCATCATATTGAGGAATATTAAGAATCCATTTGGCTGATTTAGTTTATAGAGATTATCAGATAGATGCTTTTTAAGTTATTGGTTGACTTATTGATGTAAAACAATTTTATGTCAATAGAAAGTTGGAAATGTGATGAATCATTTAACAGCCTAAAGAAAAAGATTTTCCTTGCCAAGGTGATTTTAAACCTGAATTATTGGGTATTAACTAAATTTACTGTGGTATTCATTTCACAATACATACATGTATTAAATCATCATGTTATTTACCTAAAACTAATGCAGTGTTATATCTCAAGTTATATTTCAGTGAAATGGGAAGGAAATTGAGAAAGCAGTTGTGAATTGTGAAAACATCTTGCCACTTCCACATGAGTTGGGAAATTTTTTTAGGGCCAATGACAGCAAAAATAATCCACCACCACAGAAGTAAAAATCATTGTTAGCGAGAAATATCAAAGGTTACATGCAGTATGCAGTATGTTTTCTAAAAATATTAATAAGGATGGTATTGAGAAAGCAGTTGTGAATTGTGAAAACATCTTGCCACTTCCACATGAGCTGGGAAATTTTTTTAGGGCCAATGACAGCAAAAATAATCCACCACCACAGAAGTAAAAATCATTGTTAGCGAGAAATATCAAAGGTTACATGCAGTATGCAGTATGTTTTCTAAAAATATTAATAAGGATGGGGGTCTAATTCTAACCCAATGAATAGAATTAAATTATCATTTAGTACATTCACTGAGTCATTTGTGATGTCCAGAGGTAGAAAATAACCTAAAATGTGCATCATGAGGAAGTAGCTAAAGAACTCCTGCTAGATCTGTACAGCTAAATTAATATGGAAATATCTTCCAGATAAATTNGGGGTCTAATTCTAACCCAATGAATAGAATTAAATTATCATTTAGTACATTCACTGAGTCATTTGTGATGTCCAGAGGTAGAAAATAACCTAAAATGTGCATCATGAGGAAGTAGCTAAAGAACTCCTGCTAGATCTGTACAGCTAAATTAATATGGAAATATCTTCCAGATAAATTATTAAATAGTAAAACCAAGATACAGAACAGCTTGCACAATAAGCTACCGAGTGTGGGTGTCTGTCTCTGTCTCTGTCTGTTTCTGTTTCTCTCTGTCTAAGGATATATACATTTATGCTAGTATAGGCATTGGCTGTCTCTGGAAGGATATGCAAGAAACTAGAAACAGTTTTCTAATGGTTGCCTTTGATGAAGGAAACTTGGGAGGAAGAGTAAGAGTGAAAGGCATCTTTTCACTGTATGTGTTTTTGTAGCTTTTGAATTTTTTGCCATATCCATGTATAACCCATTTAGAAGATTAATTTTTTTTAAATCATCAACTACTATAATGTGACCAGTCAAAGTGGAAGAGTGAATTGGAAAAACAGTAAATTAAGGACAGAGTGAAAAACTAATGTTTTTCCAAAGGCTGAAGTGTCAAACATACACAAAATTTACTAATAATTGTTTTATAAGAAAAAGGAAACAGCCTCTTTAAAAATATTGCTTCAAAGAAAACAGGTTTTAATGCTTACTAGCTCATACTTTTCCTGAAAGTGATACAGAATTAGGAGCCCCAGTAGTTATTTCTGTTTTAGCTTAGTTGACATTGGCTGAGAATTTCACAATTCTAGCATTGAGGAAGAGACTTCAGTCTTTCTCCTCACAAAAAGAGACAGATTCTCACTATATTTCAGAAAGATTCACTCCATTGAAGAAAGCCAAGAGGCAGTTTACTTGTATAGAGGTGGCTTATGAAGAGTGAATTTCCTAGAAAAGGAAGATTTTTTTGCAACATAGGAAGTATTAGTAAAAGATGGTAAACTGAATTGAGTTAAATCTTCGATGTAACATTAGCGCCTAAGGGTTTTCTTGCCTTGGTTCACAGGCTCTTACAAACATAGGTGAAATTCTGAAAGCAGCAGGCTGTGACTTCACGAATGGTGAGCAACTTGAAATTATTTCGCATTTCTGTTTGATATTTCTTAGGTAAAGAACACATGGCATCTAATAATATACCCTGCCATATCTTCTGTTGTTTGAAGTTGGCTGAGTTTCAGTCCCATAGACACGATGTCAATGAAAAATTAATCAGTAGTTGATCTAGAGCTACGTACACAATATCAGTAAAAAATTAATCAGTAGTCAGTCTAAGGGAAAAAATGGAACATGCTATTTGACCCAACCTGAGGCTGATACCTGGCAGACAGTCTTTCAGAAAGCTCTGAGGACTATTCTGAAGCGTAAAGGGAGAGGCCAGCATATACATGACCTGGCACACATCTTGGCAGAAGGTTAATGCTATTCGTGAGGAACAGATAGCTAAGTTAATGGTTTTAGTGCTAGGTATGAAAACATATGTAAAACTAGATTCATAACATTTTCTCCTGCAAATATCTATCTGGGGGCCAGTTCTGCCAATTTCCCTAGAGCACAAAGTGCCTTAACCTGATCTTCCTGAACTCCTTTCAGGATGTGTTGTAGGTCAGCGACTACAGTGGCTAATGACTTTATTCTTATAAAACTGACTACTCCCTTTTGATCTTAATTTCAATCAAAGTTTGGGAGGTGTTTCATGACCAGTTTGTCCCACAGGGCTAAAAATGCTCATTGCCAGGTCGGGCGAGGACTTTGTTGATATGTTACTCAGTGTGCTGTTAGTGGACTAAAGCTCTGTTGATAGTAACCAGAAGCCAGGAAACGATTCTCTCTCGTTGCTGCTTCCCATATCTAGAGTACAACTATACAATCATCGATCTTGAAGAACTGTATTTTAGGTCAATAATTTCAAGTCATGTAGTTATTTTTACTGGAGACTCGGTCACATTTGATAATGCAAGAAACAGTCTTGCAAAATAGAACACAGGTGATACAACTAGTGACATGAATAAGCTCATAAGTAAGTTATGTTATGGTCTAGGGAGTTGCATGGCTAGCACCAGCAGAAGAAGAATTGAACTCTATGGTTGAACAGCTTTTTCTGTTGTTGAAGAGGTCTGGCAAATGCTCTATGAAGACGCCCAGTGCACACTAGAGGGGAGGCAGGAGGACTACATGGGCAGAGAAAAGAAATTTTATGTTAACATTTTTCTTGTCTTGCCTTAAAATGTGAATTTTATTTCATCACTACCGTTTATCTAAGTAACGTTTTAGATCAGACAAAATAACAACCCTAATGACAATGTATGTATCTCCTAGTGGTAAAAGCAACTGTTTTGCTGGCTGACATAAATGACTTCAGTGCTGTCAATGATGTCTACAAACAATGTAAGTTATTTGGCTTTATGACTGTTTTCCATTTTAAAGAGACGTGTATCTGTTGGACCCCCGATGGCCCAGCGGTAAAGGACCCACCTTACAGTGCAGGGGATGTGGGTTCAATCCCTGGTCCCAGAAGATTCCACATCCCAAAGGGCAGCTAAGCCCATACACTGCAACTAAGACCCAACATAGCCAAATAAAAAAACATTTAAAAAGATACATATTAATGTGTGTCCATTATAAATTAAGAAGGCCTTTCCTGGTGGCTCAGTGGTAAAGAATCCGCGTACAAATGCAGGAGAGGTGGGTTTGATCTCTGGGTCAGGAAGATTGCAGCTAAGCCCATACACTGCAACTAAGACCCAACATAGCCAAATAAAAAAACATTTAAAAAGATACATATTAATGTGTGTCCATTATAAATTAAGAAGGCCTTTCCTGGTGGCTCAGTGGTAAAGAATCCGCGTACAAATGCAGGAGAGGTGGGTTTGATCTCTGGGTCGGGAAGATCCTCTAGAGGAGGAAATGGCACCCCACTCCAGTATTCTTGCCTGGGAAATCCCATGGACAGAGGAGCCTGGTGACCTACAGTCAATGGGGTCACAACTTAGCAACTAAACAACAACAATAAATTAAGAATGTTGGGCGAGGTTAAAGAAATGGTCATAGATCCTGTCCCAATAGCTGATTAGAAACATGAAGTGTGTCCCCATTAAAAAGACCCAAGATATTTCTGTTGCATCCCCTAGAAAAACATACTGCAACCAGACAAATCCTTCTTCCTTAAGCTTAATTTTATTACATCCTTCTTAGGTTTTCTGTACTCTCCTATCGTTTTTCAGCACATGACTGCATTTATTATTGCTGTGATGAGGTCTAGCTACGATCTGTCCTGTGCTCTCAGAACCATTAAATGGTTAGTTAATATTTCTGTGCCTTGGTTTCCTCATATCCTAAATGTGGATAACATCTTCTAAGGTTGGAATTTTTAATGAGTTAATACAGCATGTAAGCATGCATGTTAGAACAGATTCTGCAGAGTGTATATTTTATTTCTTTCCCAGAAAGCTAAGATATTTTTAAGAATATTAAATATTGTGAGACTCATAGCAAAGTATTTTGTCAAACAAATATGAATAGGAGCTTCTTTTTTCCAATGTTGGCTTGTATCTAAGAACTGACATAGATCTGAATCACGTACCAGATTCTTGATCCTGCAGTGTTGAATTACAACATAGTATCTGAAAAAACTAAAGTGAAATTCTTTTAAATTAGATTTCCAGAGTAGTTTTCCGGCGAGAGCTGCTTACCAGGTTGCTGCTTTGCCCAAAGTAAGTACACATTTGTCTTAAAAATTAAGAAAATTAAAAATGAAGGCCACAAGCTTCCCTGGTGACCTAGTGGTAAGAGTCCACTGGCCAGTACAGGGGACATGCGTTCAGTCGCTGGTCTGGGGAGATCCTGCATGCCCCGGGGCAGGTATACCCGTGTGCCAAAACTACTGAGCCCGCGTGCCTAGATACTGTGCTCCACAAGAGAAACCACCGCCACGAGAAGCCCAGGCACCGCAACTAGAGAGCAGCCCATACTCGTCACTACTCGAGAAAAGCCCTGGCAGCAATGAAGACCCACCACAGCTAAACATAATAAATCTTTTTTTAAAAAAAATCAAGGCCACACGTGAATGTGAATACAACAGAATCATTTTACTTAAACTATGAGAAGTAAAACAGCCACTGTATTGTTTTACTGTTACTTAACGACTATAAATGGAGCCAGATCTATGAGTTCTACAGTTAAAATTTTAATTTTCAGTTGTATGATAAAATATCTAGGAAATGCCCTGGTGGTCCAGTGGTTTGGACTCTGCGCTTTCACTGCCAAGGGCCCAGGTTTGATCCTTGGTTGAGGAACTAAGATTCAACAAGCTGCATGGCGTGGCCAAAAACAACACTACGCTTTCCATTAGGAAAAAATCATCTGAAAAACGATGGCTCGTAGATTTCTTACCATTCTTACTTTGGTTTTCTAATTGGACTGGAAGCACTTCCTATGGCCCTTAGCAGCACAATATTTCTACCTATAAAGAAGCAATTCTCATGGACTTCTACTGGAAATTTTGCACCAAAGAAATTTAGCTTCTGTGAATGGTATTTTTGTCGTTTTGACTGTTACTTGGGATGATCAGTATCATCAAATTTATTAAGATACAGAATGAGATAGAAGGAGCTCTGAACTTGACGTAAGACATGGATTTGAACCTCTGCCATTTGGCTTTGTGTTCTGGGATGGGTTAAACAACCTTTCTAAGCTTCAGTGTATCATCTGAACTGAGAGAACCCTGATAACAGAGCTGCTAGGGGAATCACATGAGCTAACATAAATGAACATGCTGGGCGCGGTAGCCTAGCCTTTTCTTAGTGATTCTTGGTGAATGTGCCCCCTCCTTTCCTTCTTTGAAAAGTTTAATGTTAAAAATGCATATGTTTTCAATAGACATTATGGTGCTCTCAATCTGTTATTTTCCCAACAGGGAGGCCGTGTTGAGATCGAAGCAATAGCTGTGCAAGGACCTCTCACGACAGCATCACTCTAAGTGGGCCAAGTGTTATTTAGTCTGGAAATTTAATAGTATTTTCAAACTAATGGCTTAATCCTTGTTGGAAAGTGTAAGGTTGAAATACCTGGAAATATTATGGAAATACCATATAATAAGGGAGACTATGAATTGAAGATTAATGATGAATCAGTTACTAATATTACAAATTATACTTCTGTAACACTTGTATCGCTGGATGTGGGAAAACAGACATGCCTTACTGAGTTAACGCAGAAGAATAAAAGTAGAAGGAAATAACATGGAGGCAAGATGAGCGACTATGCCTGAAAAGTAAGAAAGAGCACACCTAATTCAACCAAACCCTATTAACTTAATGATGGGAAGTATTATGTCAGATATGTGATTTTTGCTTGAATAAAACTAAAGCATTTAAATTTGAATGGCAGAGATAAAGGAGAAGAAACTGGACCAAATTTTATATAGATAATATTTTTCTAGTGGAAATAAAATAGCATGATACAGATTTTCCTTGGTGTGATTCCATTCACTGATTTTTTTAAACAGTTTAATGTATGCATTAAATTACACTGCCTAAATAAAAGTGAAGAAACTATAAGGTTTAAACTCCCAACTATTTGTTTTTTCTCAGTTTACTTCTGACTTGACATTTTACACTGTTGTAAAATGTAACCATTTTATGTTTATGTTTGTTCTTTGAAGTCTTTTCACATAGAAACTATTACATGAATACCTCCTTGTTGTAGAATAAATTCCAACACAGAATTTTATAGATTTGAGAAGTTAAAAGTTCCCTTCACTCACGGTCTATTGCACTTACCTCCCCAAAGACCACCACTGCTGAGGATTCTGAGTGAGTGTAACCAGCAGATAGTTTTATATCCATTACATACTTGATCATCTAGTTTGGTTTTGACTTATTTATATAAACAGAGCTTTACTGTATATATTATTCTACAGATTGCTTTCTTCTTGTCTTGAAGGTTTTCCATATAGATACATATTGATCTACCTCATTTTTAAAGCTGTTGCAGACTCTTCTTTTGTGTAGATATAACAGGTGATTTAACTGTTGCTCCAAACAATTCCATGTTTACAAAATTATCATATCAGTGTGCTCTAACATTCTTACTTACACATGTAACATTTTACATATACCTATTTGTTTCAAGTTGTTTTAGAAATGTCTTGCTAATTTGTAAAATCTGGTCACCAAAAGATAAGGTTAGAAGCACTTCTGAAGAGCAGTTTTAAGACCACAGACTTTTGAGTAATTCCAGCAGGCCTCAAGGCCTGGATCTACCACTTATTATCTCTATGACCTTCAGCTAATTATTTAACCTCTTTAAAGTCTCAGTTTCCTGAAAGATAATAATTGCACCTTTTCAAAGGTATGTCATAAGCACTATTCAACATTAAGAAAAAAAAAAACTTAAGATTATGGCCTCTAGTCCCATCACTTCATGGCAAATAAAAGGGGGAAAAGTGGAAACCATGACAGATTTTCTTTTCTTGGGCTCCAAAATCACTGTGGACGGTGACTGAAGACAGGAAATTAAAAGACACTTGCTCCTTGGAAGGAAATCCATGACAAATGCGGACAGCATACTAAAAAGCAGAGGCATCCCTTTGCTAACAAAGGTCTGTAGAGTCAAAGCTGTGGTGTTTCCAGTAGTCATGTACAGATGTGAGAGCTGGACCATAAAGAACGCTGAGCCTGAAGAACTGATGCTTTCGAACTGTGGTGCTGGAGAAGAGAGAAAACCAGTCAATCCTAAAAGAAATCAACCACTAATAGTCATTGAAAGGACTGATAATGAAGCTGAAGCTCCAATACTTTGGCTACCTCATGCAAAGAGCCAACTCTGGAAAAGACCCTGATGCTAGGAAAGACTGAAGGCAGGAGGAGAAGGGGACGACAGAGGATGAGATTGTTAGATGACATCAGTGGCTCAATGGACATGAGTTTGCGCAAACTCTGGGAAATAGTGAAGGTCAGGGAAGCTTGGCATGCTGCAGTCCATGGGGTCGCAAAGAGTCGGACATGACTGAGCAACTGAACCACAGCCACCAGTATTCTTGCCTAGGACAGAGGAGCTTGGTGGGCTACAGTCCGTGAGGTCCCAAGAGTCAGACACAACTTAGCAACAACTGCAATGAGATCATCATGATTTTTCTCACTTAGNGTCAGGGAAGTTTGGCATGCTGCAGTCCATGGGGTCGCAAAGAGTCGGACATGACTGAACAACTGAATAACAGCCACCAGTATTCTTGCCTAGGACAGAGGAGCTTGGTGGGCTACAGTCCTTGAGGTCCCAAGAGTCAGACACAACTTAGCAACAACTGCAATGAGATCATCATGATTTTTCTCACTTAGTTTGCTAATGATGGTAAAATATACCCATAGTAATGAGTTTTTTATGGTATAGAACCAACTCTCATTCCTAGATAAATTCACCTTGGTCAACATACATATTTATAACATATTTCATACACTCAAATTCAAAATAAGGTATTTTGTTTAGGATCATTACAGTTATGTTCATCTGTGAAACTGGCTTCCTTCTTTTACATAAGAGTTCATTGTTGTAAATATCCTTGAACGTGTGATGGAGTTTACTTATAAAACTGTTGGAGCATTTTTGGAAAAAAATTTTAAACTACTGATTCAATTTCTTTAATGGTAACGGGAACATTTAGATTTTGGTTATTTACCTTGTTATAGAATTTGCACACTTCATCTAAATTTCACCTTTTAATTGCTTGCATCTGTATTCAGTGCCTTCTTTTCATCTAATATAGTGTATTTTTGCTATTTTTAAAATCAGCCTTGTCCAGAAGTTTATCCATTAATCTATTTAAAGAATCATTTTTTATTCTTTTATCTTTAGCATTAATTTCTGCTCTTCTATTTAATGTTTCCTCCAAGTTATGTATAGAGCTTCTCCATCTTTGGCTGCAAAGAATATAATCAATCTGATTTCGGTGTTGACCATCTGGTGATGTCCATGTGTAGAGTCTTCTCTTGTGTTGCTGGAAGAGGGTGTTTGCTATGACCAGTGCATTTTCTTGGCAAAACTCTATTAGTCTTTGCCCTGCTTCATTCCGCATTCCAAGGCCAAATTTGCCGGTTACTCCAGGTGTTTCTTGACTTCCTACATTAGCATTCCAGTCCCCTATAAAGAGTCAGACACGACTGAGTGACTGAACTGAACTGAAGCTGTATATTGTCACCCTGCTTATTTAACTTATATGCAGAGTACATCATGAGAAACGCTGGACTGGAAGAAACACTGGCTGGAATCAAGATTGCCGGGAGAAATATCAATAATCTCAGATATGCAGATAACACCACCCTTACGGCAGAAAGTGAGGAGGAGCTAAAAAGCCTCTTGATGAAAGTGAAAGAGGAGAGCGAAAAAGTTCGCTTAAAGTTCAACATTCAGAAAACAAAGATCATGGCATCCAGTCCCATCACTTCATGGGAAATAGATGGGGAAACAGTGGAAACAGTGTCAGACTTTTTTTTTTTTTT
>SJYX01012230.1:9128-45008 GCA_006410675.1 Oreotragus oreotragus | reverse complement strand
AAAAAAATTTTTTTTAAGATTAGACGGCTAACCACCTGAGATGAGATTAAGGGAGTGCAAGCCCTGCACACAACGGAATCTTGTCACAGACCCTGGCTTTGAACATTGTTATAAAACCTCTCATCAAATCCTCCTAGGTGGGAGAAATGGAGGCAGGAGCCCATCTGTCCACCTATGCCTGGCAAAGTAATAAAACTATTCTTTTTTACTTCACCCCCTCCTTGGGGAAAAAGAAAAAAATGAGACAGATTTCAAACCAAAATTATGGTCCCTAATTGGTTTCTCAGAACTCTTTTTCTGGAAACCGGTGAGGCAGGCAGCTCTCTGTCCTAGTAATGGATAGAGTTGTGTGTTTATTCACATCAGTTGCACACTATTAAAGGGTAATTTAGATGAACATAATACACACTGGCCCCCCTTCGACCTTCAACAGTTATTAAAGCCTGGCTTTGATGTTTGCAGACTTCTTTCAGTAGGTGCAGAAATAATGATGTGGTTGTTAGCTTACAATATGTCAGCTATTGCCCAATACATTTGCTGGGTGGTGTTTCTGAAGTAAAGCTGAGGTCTCCAATTTGACTTCATGTGGGTTACTACTGCCAAGGAATTCCTTAACTTTTGCTGGCAGTAATAAGAACTGAAAAGAGAAATTCCGTATCTGTCAATGGCTCTCTGAGATTATACTGATTCTATTCCTGCAATTAAAACCTTGAGATTACAGCCAGTGTCACTCCTTAACTTTATAAGCTCTGGGGACAAGAGGAGCTGACAAAGTTTTAGATGAAATGACACTTTGTGAGCAACGGCTTTCAACTTTTCAGACACAGCCCTGCCTTGTTATTAGAGGATCACTCTCCTTTTACCCAACAGAGGCACATGGGCTACATGAAACGGCTTTATGTTGTTCACAGTGTTGACATTTGTGAAACAATTCAGAATTGGGTCACCAAATTAGCTTTATAATAATGAGATGCCTGTAATGTTAGATGCTCTGACCATCTATTATATTTGCCAAAATAACACAGATTATTTGACCATGACCATCCAACACTCTTTGATTACTTCAATGTGGAAAAAAAAAATTTTTTTTTTTTCCTTTAAAAGCCATTCTTAACTCAAGGCCAAGTGTGGAATAAAGCATCTGTTAAAAATGATTGAAGAAAATAAAAAGAAAAACAGAATGATGTGCAGGAATTCCCTGGAAGTCCAGTGGTTAGGACTCCGTGCTTTAACTACCAAGGGCCCAGGTTTGATCCCTAGTCAGAGATCTAAGATAGCACAAGCAATTCTGCGTGGCCAAAAAATTAAAAAATGTACGATGTGGGTGTTTTGATTGCTCAAGGCTATTAGCTATGCTAAGACTCAGTCCAAAGTTTGAATGGAAAAAGCAGTGAGGTCACAGGTTGGTCACACACTCCTATCCTGTGGGTCCCCCAGGAGATGATACAGAGCACCTCTGACCAAGAGTCTGGAGTCTGGATTGGGGAATTCCTAGATTGGCAACTGGCACCCCCTGTCGGTAAAGGTCAACGTTCTCTCCCTAATGGGGATCAGTTCAGTTCAGTTGCTCAGTCGTGTCCAACTCTTTCCAACCCCATGGACTGCAGCACGCCAGGCTTCCTGGTCTAACACCAACTCCTGGAGCTTGCTCAACCTCATGTCCATTCAGTCAGTGATGCCATCCAACCATCTCATCCTCTGTCATCCCCTCAATCTTTCCCAGCATCAGGGTCTTTTCCAATGAGTCAGTTCTTCGCATCAGGTCGCCAGAGTATTGGAGCTTCAGCTTCAGCATCAGTCCTTGCAATTAATATTCAGGGTTGATTTCCTTTAGGATTGACTGGTTTGATCTCTTTGCAGTCCAAATGGGGATGCCAACTGGCAGATCATTTGTTCACCAGTTCCTTCCCAGTTACATATAGAAAATTCTGCAATCATCTAAACAGAACACAAACTGGACTACAAAGTGGCTATACAGCATCCTGGAATTAGAAAATTCAGTCCTGGGGACTTCCTGGTTAAGCTTCACCTTTCAATGCAGGGGGTGTGGGTTCAATCCCTGGTCAGAGACGTAAGACCCTACATGCCTGTCAGCCAAAAAACCAAAACATAAAACAGAAGCAATGTTGTAACAAATTCAATAAAAACTTTAAAAAAGCAAGAAAATCCAGCCCTGATGGTAGTTTTTCTATTAATTCATTTTAAATAGCTCAAGTCTTAATCCAGC
This sequence comes from Oreotragus oreotragus, assembly GCA_006410675.1. Lineage (NCBI taxonomy): Eukaryota > Metazoa > Chordata > Mammalia > Artiodactyla > Bovidae > Oreotragus > Oreotragus oreotragus. Next base: position 42,781 of record SJYX01012230.1, on the reverse strand, counting down.
TCCTGCATTTTGAATCTGGAAGCAAAATTAATAAACTTCTCTCAAAGTCTGGGAACTAAGAATCAGAGTGTACTTTGCTATGATATATCAGTTTTAGGCAAAAGAAAAAAAACTTTAGCATAGGAAGGGATGGTTTTGTGGTTTTATATGCACTTTTTCACAATATAAGGGCTAAATAAATTATCATTTACATTATAAAATGTGGATGTGTACACATACACTTCTGTTTTAGCATATCCATATAGCCTGGCATATACGTTACCTTCTTATGGAAGAATTAGAAGCAAGAAGCTTTATTATCTTTTCATAGAAGGACTAAAGGACATGGGGGGGAACAACTTTTCATACCTTTTTGTATTATTTGACTTTTACTACAGGCAATTATTACTTTAATTTTGTTTTTAAAAATTAATTAGATTATTTAGATGAAATATTTTAATTTTTGAATATTCAAATATTATGGAACATTTCAAATTTCTTTCTAGGTTTTGAATTTAAAATGTATCAATATTATCTGAAAGAATAAGAACAAGTTCTAAAACATTAAAGGCCAAAAACAAAAGTATAGAAAGTATCAGAAATTTATACAAATTTCTAAATTTTTCTGAGAACAAATTATTTTAGTTATTATGGAAAAAAATGGGATTAATAAATAATTTGAAAACTTCTACTTTACAACTCTATAATAATGCCTTTGAGAAAGACTTCTTCAAAGAATGAGTTCTGAATAGATCTCTTTAACATATGCTAGAGATTAAAAACAAAATCCACACAATGAAGAACGGACCTTTATGCCTATTAAGTAATTGAATCCTACTATTTCAGTACTTGATACAAAGTACAATCACTTTCTAAGGTGATCATTCATATTTTACACTAAGCTCTGACATTTTCTACTTACTAAATGCCTATACGAAGATAACTTCAGGTCAGGAAAAACATCTTTGGATGACAAAATGTAGCCTAAGATATTATATCAGTTCTGAGTTACATAACTTTCTGACCCCAAATTATTGCTAGTTTTGGAACTACACCAAATACATAGTGTTACTAAGCTTGACCAGCTTTGGAATGAAAACATTAGAATCACACAAATCCATATTTTAAATATTTTTTTAATGTTAAGTATAAATGGGAAGCCTTGGTACTTGTTATTCACTTATTGATTTAACAAATATTTATCAAGCACCTATCATTTTCATGAAAGCACCCATCTTTTCCATTAAAAGAGTAAAATGCATGAATTCAAAGACATAAAATAGTCCTTCTTCTCAATAAAATCACAATCCAGTTTCTTTATCTTGCAGACAGGATGAGGTCATCTACTCAAGTAACTCCCCTTGTTTTACCTACCTCAATTCAACTCTTTAAAGTCAGGAACATAAAAACATTAAAATCAGAGTAAAGATAATTCTTTCCTCTATTCTATGTTCTTAAAATTAATTATATCATCTTCATAGTTTAATACAGAAACTAAAGTAAAAGAGTCTAGTTAATTCATCTAAGAAGTTATCTTTATATATTTACAAATAAGATAAAGATACTAAATGTGTCCAGAATATAATTCTATCATGATGTTCATAAGCACAAGGCACTCACTGGTGAAAAAGATTGCTATCATTATTCTTATTCATATATAATCACAGATAATAATTTACCAAAATCCCTTGGCAACTTTGGAGGAATGCTTGAAAGGTGACTTTCTGTATCATTTTAACATAAATGAAATATTGTAAATGGTTTTTAAATTTTGATGTTTTTAGCTCTTTCCCACCTCTAAAGCCTAATATTAAATCAAAGTAATCTTAAAAAAAAAAAAAATAGAGCCCAAGGAATAGACTCCACATAGTCAACAAATCTAGTTTTTAATTCTTGCTGTTTGTTGCCTCTGAAATATATTTAAACATCAATTTAAAATACCTCTAATGTCAGTTAAAGGAATAACACCAATTGAAACACCTCACATACATATAAAATTACTAGATGATTCAAAATGGCACATTAAAAATGTGTAGCATTGTGGAAAATGCCTAATTTTATAACAGCGCCAGAGTCTGTATTCCTTTTATGAGAATTTTGTTAACATTTTTCATACACCATGATCATTAAGGATCCTTGGTAGTAGATAGACTTAAGGTAAGAAGATAATTAAATGACACACTTTCCCAGGTTCCTACTAGCTTTAAATTCTGTGATAGGAAAGAAATACTAGATATAAGTTGCCCCATTGTTGTTGATCATTCTTATTCCATCCTAATTCTGTATGATTTCATTATAATGAGCTGCCTAAAATTTTTTACTTAACTCCTTTCTCCAGTCACCTATACTTAAAGGTGTATGTTTTCTTTTAGGGTCTCACTGTTCTATGCTGAATGGACCCATTACCACAATGAAGAAAATGCCCTCACACTCTTAAATGAACATATACTCTAGTCAGTACTGGCTCTGGCTACTGTAGTTCTGAATTCTAAGTAGCTAAGAAAACCACTTATAGCTTAGCAGTTCTACAGAACAATGTAATGAAGAACATGAGAACCACATTTTCCTGGTATAAAACATGTCGATGTTGAAAGATACCATCTGTAACCAAAACTTCGCTGCAGGTTTCTGTCTTCTCTGTTATAACATGCTGTGTCCCTTCCCCCTTCCATCCAGGCCTGTGTGTGTGGCTGCTGAAAGACCCATGGCTTCTCCTGTTTCTTCTTCTTTTGTTTCAGCTGCTTCACTGACTTTCTCCATCTCTGTTTCAACCGTTTCTCCTGTCTCACCTGGAAAATTAACCAAAGGGGGATATTAAGACATACGTATTTAGCATTAACAACCAAGTGCCTCATACCTGGTTTCCAACAGGGGCAGCTCTTGCTCTTTAAACAGTAGGTTTCTCTAGGGATGTCAAGAAAGGCAATCGCCCTGGGGCTCTGAGATCCTCAGAGGGCCGATGTCACTTACCATTTCTGAGTCTTGGCACTCTCTTATATAAAATCAGGATGCAGAATTACCCAGGAAGTGATGGCAGAACATATTACAAATAGAAAGTTCAAAATATGGTCTAGGGGTGTCCAGAAACTTGTCTTGTTTGGTCATTCTGGTGTTTAAAGAAAACAATCATCAAACTTTTAAAGAGCTGAAACATATAAAAGTCCAGGTATTGCAAATACAAACGTTTCCCTAAGAAGTCAGTTCGGGCAACACTGGCCCCTGTGTTTTGAATGGAGCCAAGAAGCAGCTGCCTCTTTTGATAGGATTGTGCTCCTGTTCACCAAGGTCCCTGGGGCTCCCCACAACATTACATGTGCCCCTCAATTCACCCACTGCCATCATCCAAGGCCCCAAAGACTTGAGTGTGCCAAGCCTGTATAACAAATATATGCTTTTACTTGCTTCTGCATTCTGATTTCCAGAGCACTTTTATAACCTTCATTAAAGCACTTACCTCAATAGATTGTGGCATTTTGTTTAGATCTTGCCTTCTCCCCACTAGACTGTGAGACCCTTGAGGACAGGGACTATCACTTACTCCTGCACTGGGCACCAAGCAAATGATGAGATACTCAAAAACTGCTGCATTAACAAGTGAAAAAATTAAGAAATAGACTGATGAATGTTTCACTTAATTCTACTGTAAGATGAAGTTAAAATTTACCAAAATGTAAATCCTGCCCCAGAAGAATTTTTTAATTGTAACTCCAATAAGGAACAGTATAGATTCCATTTTCTTTATACAGGTAATGTACATGTTTTAAAAATACCATTTGCTAAGACATAGTACATTTCTCTAGTCTTCTCATAAAAAGAGAAGGAGGACAAGGGGAGATTGACAGTAATTTCTAAAGATAAGATTGCAAAGATGAAAATGACACTCTAAGAGGCATTATTCGTGTGTTCTTTCATTAAAAAGTCAGTTCCTGGGCTTCCCTAGTGGTTCAGTGGTTAGGAGTCCCCCTTGCAATACAGGGAACACTGGTTTGATCCCCAATCTGGGAAGATACCACATGCCATGGAGCAACTAAGCCCATGGGCCATAGCACTGACGCCAACTCACCTAGAGCCTGTGCTCCACAAGGGAAGCCACTACAGTGAGAGAAGCCTGCGCACTGCAAGTACAGAGAGTAGCCTCCACTTGGCCACAACTTCCCTGGTGGCTCAGAGGGTAAAGCATCTGCCTGGAATGCAGGAGACCTGGGTTTAATCCCTGGGTTGGGAAGATCCCCTGGAGAAGGAAATGGCAACCCACTCCAGTACTCTTGCCTGGAGGATCCCATGGAGGGAGGAGCCTGGTAGGCTACAGTCCATGGGGTCACAAAGAGTCGGACACGACTGAGCGACTTCACACACACACACACACAGAAAGTCCACACACAACAAAGACCCAGTGCAACCAAAAACAAATAAAATTACATATTTTTAAAAAGTCAGCTCTTCCACTGACCATCTTTACTTTGGATCCTCATACCATACATGGGGCCCTGATGAAGAGCGAACTTGGAAAATTTCAGAAATTTTAACATTCCTTCCATATCCCATTTCATTTAACAATGAAATTAGGTTAAAAATCTAGATACTTTTCTAAAGACTATGCTTTAGAAAACTCTTGCTGGAAAGCCAAGTGCCTGTTGTTCAAGTCTGGAAGCCTTTTTAGTTTGGGTCACAGGAACTTCAACCACTGAGAGACTCCGGGGTGGGGGAGCTGCGTGTTAGCCTCCCCCACCCCACAGAGATGATCTCTTACAGAGCACACCTAATCAACCTGATCTGACAGCATGACTTTTACCTTCCGTGTGTTGGTCCTCTTCATTAGTGTGAATTTTCCTGGCCATTTCCACCAGATGTTCCATGCTTTCAACTGTTCTTTCAGGTTGGAGCTTCCACATGTTCCCAGGACCTTCGGCAGTTTTATGGAGTGAATCAGCCTTTACAGCTGCCTCCACAGACTGACTTCCGTCTGACACTTCCGGTCCGCCATGCTCTCTGGGAATAGTCTCTCGAAGCTGGGGCTGCTCGTCTTTCCCCAGCGTTTCCTGAAGTTGCTTTTTTCCCTCAGCTCCCACAGACTGACTTCCGTCTGACACTTCCGGTCCGCCATGCTCTCCGGGAATCGTCTCTGGAAGCTGGGGCTGCTCTTCTTTCCCCAGCGTTTCCTGAAGTTGCTTCTCTTCCTCGGCTCCCACAGACTGACTTCCGTCTGATACTTCCGGTCTGCCATGCTCTCTGGGAATCGTCTCTCGAAGCTGGGGCTGCTCTTCTTTCCCCAGCGTTTCCTGAAGTTGCTTTCTTCCCTCAGCTCCTACAGACTGACTTCCGTCTGACACTTCCAGTCCACCATGCTCTCTGGGAATCGTCTCTCGAAGCTGAGACTGCTCATCTTTCCCCAGCGTTTCCTGAAGTTGCTTTTTTCCCTCAGCTCCCAGAGACTGACTTCCGTCCGACACTTCCAGAGATGCATTCTCTTTGGGAACTGTTTCTACAAGTTGGGACGGCTCATCTTCTCCAACTGTTTCTTGAAGGTGCTGCGTCTCAGCTGTTTCCACAGGCTGACTGCCTTCCAACATCTCCAGAGATTCTGTCTCCTTGGGAACTGTCTCTGGGAGTTGGGACCGTTCACCCTTTCCCCCAGCTTCTTGAGATCCTAACTCTGTGGCTGCTTCCAGAGGAACTCTCTCAGCAGTTCCTACAGGCATCATCTCTCCAGCAGCTTGGGGATCCTCAGTACCTTCCACTGCTCCAGGAGAATCCCTCTCTCCCGCTGTTATCAAAGGTTGATTCTCGGCTTCCGCTCCTAAAGGTTCAGTCTCAGCATTTCCTTTCAAAGGCGGAGCCTCTGTCACTGCCTCCGCATCCTCCTCCTTTCCTTCTGCTCCTGGAGCACCATCTTTGCCACCTGGCTGAGGTGGCTCAGACCCCTTCAGTCCCTGCAGAGACTGAGTTTCCTCTGTGGCTCCTGGTGGGTCTGCAGCCTCCTTTGCCAGAGGCTGTTCAGGAAGGGACTGAACACCATTAGCTGTGGACACGGCTGAGATCTTGAGCTTGTCTAATGGAGGAAGGCTTTCCTTTTGTACTTTGCCACACAAAGTAGATTCTCTTCCCAGTGCACGTGGTTTTGGCTGGACAAAGCAGGACTCACTTTCTTCTGTGGCTGAAAAATAGATATTTGAAGTTACTATTTATTATTCTTTTGAAAAGAAAAATAAAAATTATTATTCAGTTTCTATCCTGAGAACGGAGAAGGCACCCCACTCCAGTACTCCTGCCTGGACCATCCCATGGATGGAGGAGCTTGGTAGGCTGCAGTCCATGGGGGTCACGAAGAGTCAGACATGACTGAGCGACTTCACTTTCACTTTTCACTTTCATGCATTGGAGAAGGAAATGGTAACCTACTCCAGTGTTCTTGCCTGGAGAATCCCAGGGACGGGGGAGACTGGTGGGCTGCTGTCTATTGGGCTGCACAAAGTCGGACATGACTGAAGCGACTTAGCAGCAGCAGCATCCTGAGAAAGTGTATTGCTATGAAGAAGCAGGTGCTATGAAGAAGCAGGTTTAACAGTTCAAGAAAGTCTCGGGTAGAATCGAATACAGAGAGGCCATACCATGCCCTTAACACACCACAAGTCAAGTCTCTCTAGTGTTTTCAGCTCAAATACCTCATCTTAAACATGAAATCCTTCAAAATCACATTCTTTTCCCTTGTTTGTTCCTTGTGCACCTGCTCATGGCTCCTGTCTCATATTCTAATTTAGAATATTTTGTTTCCTCACACTCTCCTCTGTCTTGCCCTTTCTCTTCCTTAGGCTGAGTAGATTTCACAGCCTAAGTAGTGGCCCTTGGGCTGCTAGAGAGGTCTTATCTTCCCCTTAAAGCAGAAGGATCATCCAAGACAGAATGTTAAAAAGCAGAGATGTTACTTTGCCAACAAAGGTCTGTCTAGTCAAAGCTATGGTTTTTTCTAGCAGTCATGTATGGATGTGACAGTTGGACTATAAAGAAAGCTGAGAGCTGAAGAATTGATGCTTTTGAACTGTGGTGTTGGAGAAGAGTCTTAAGAGTCCCTTGGACTGCAAGGAGATCCAACCAGTCAATCCTAAAGGAAATCATACCTGAATACTCATTGGAAGGACTGATGCTGAAGCTGAAACTCTCCAATACTTTGGCCACCTGATGTGAAGAACTGACTCATTGGAAAAGACCCTGATGCTGGGAAAGATTGAAGGCGGGAGGAGAAAGGAACAATAGAGGATAAGATGGTTGGATGGCATCACTGACGCAATGGACATGAGTTTGAGTAGGCTCCAGGAGTTGGTGATGGACAGGGAAGCCCGGTGTGCTGCAGTCCATGGGGTTGCAAAGAGTCAGACATGACTGAGCAACTGAACTGAACTGAAAGCAGAATGGCCCTCAGTGAATGGAAAGGGCCCCATGCCAGAGAAGCTCTACTATATAAAGACTGAGATGTCTGGGAGAGAAAGTAGCAGGCACGGTTCATTTGGGGGGAGGGGCAATGGGGAGAGAGCTCAAGAGAGAGCTGGGTAGAATGCATTCCCCGACCCCCTGCATTTCTGCCTCTTCCTCCAGTTGTGTAACCTTAGGAACTTGGTTCCCAGTAATCATGTCTGTAAAATGGCAGTGAATCTGTTTCTCCCACTTGTGTCATAGTTGCATGAGGCATCATATGACATTAAACAATGAAGGCAGAAATGTTCTCTGAACAGTTTAAGAAAGCAGCATGGCAACATGCTTACACCCTTTGACCCAGTGATCCTGCTTCTGGAAATTCATCCTAAAAACAAAAATATCAGTAATATGCTTTGGGGAAAGTGTATCAGCCCAGTATTCTTTCGAATAGCAAAATTGGGGAAACAATTTAAAAGTCTAATAACTTAGGAGAAAGATCAATAATCCATTAGGTGGAATATTATTGTGCCATGAAAAAGGGTGATTATGCGGACCATACACTAAAATAAGATAATGATTATATAATAAGCTAAAAATCAGCACTTCTAGTTGGATTATCAGATAAAATAATGCATAGAAAATGTGTACTACCACAAGGTCTGTTTTGCAATTAAATGTTCAATAAGTTAGCTATCAATTTCATATATAGTACAATTACAACAGTGTTGATCATTGGAAGGGAGAAACAAGAAAAATAGAAAGGGAGATATTTGAAGAAAATAAACCAGCATGTTAAAATGGGCCTCTAGATGATATATTTCCTCTTCTTTTTTCTCCCAAAAGTATTTTTTCTTCTTTTCTTTCCTAGGTTACCCCTGACCTAAGTTATACAGGTACATAGTTTAAAGAGTTATCTGCTTATCTAATGTAAGTTAAGATATACAACTAAGACTCAGGTCTCCTCTCCCATTTCCCCTTCTCTAGGGTTAAATAACCTCAGATATGCTGATGACACCACCCTTATGGCAGAAAGTGAGGAGGAGCTAAAAAGCCTCTTGATGAAAGTGAAGGAGGAGAGCGAAAAAGTTGGCTTAAAGCTCAACATTCAGAAAACGAAGATCATGGCATCCGGTCCCATCACTTCATGGGAAATAGATGGGGAAACAGTGGAAACAGTGTCAGACTTTATTTTTTGGGGCTCCAAAATCACTGCAGATGGTGACTGCAGCCATGAAATTAAAAGACGCTTACTCCTTGGAAGAAAAGTTATGACCAACCTGGATAGTATATTCAAAAGCAGAGACATTACTTTGCCGACTAAGGTCCGCCTAGTCAAGGCTATGGTTTTTCCTGTGGTCATGTATGGATGTGAAAGTTGGACTGTGAAGAAAGCTGAGCGCCGAAGAATCGATGCTTTTGAACTGTGGTGTTGGAGAAGACTCTTGAGAGTCCCTTGGACTGCAAGGAGATCCAACCAGTCCATTCTGAAGGAGATCAACCCTGGGATTTCTTTGGAAGGAATGATGCTAAAGCTGAAACTCCAGTACTTTGGCCACCTCATGCGAAGAGTTGACTCATTGGAAAAGACTCTGATGCTGGGAGGGATTGGGGGCAGGAGAAGGGGATGACCGAGGATGAGATGGCTGGATGGCATCACGGACTCGGTGGACGTAAGTCTGAGTGAACTCCGGGAGATGGTGGTGGACAGGGAGGCCTGGCGTGCTGCGATTCATGGGGTCGCAAAGAGTCGGACACGACTGAGCGACTGAACTGAACTGAGGGTTAAATATTTTCATTCTTTTAGCTGTTTTTGGAGGCATTTTCCCCCCTAAGAGAATTGCTACTTCTTTGTTCTTTAGTTTGGCTATTTCAATTAATTCCCACTATGAAAAACATTTTTTCCCCTTGCCTCCATCACCCTTCACCCTCTCTCATTACATTTCAATTCAGAAATTGCACATTAGTATTGATTTAAAATAGTAATCATGTTGTAATTTAGATTATATCGATATTCAGTTATATGTACATATAATAAATATGTCTGCAATGAAGAATTGAGCTAGGTAGTCAGCTATTCGATTTTTTGTTTTTCCCTGAGTTAGTAATTGTCATCGTTCTTTACTTCCTTAGTTTATGTATTCTTATGAGTTCAACTCACTGCCAATTGTTTCTCTTTTTAATACATTTACTCACATCAAACAGTCTCCCAGCCTATCCCTGAGAACGTGTGTGGATCCCCCCATGGAGAGGGATTAGACATAAAGCTGGAAAAGCACAGTCTAGGGAGGATTTTGTGAGACACGGGGCACAGGCTGTGGGCCTGGGGGTGCATGGGACAAAGCTGGGAGGAGGGCTATCCTTCACTCCCCCTGCTCTGGCCTCATCATGCATGGAACCTTCAAATTAACAGCACAGAAGGCAATTTAACAAAAGTGATTTCTCAGGTCTATAAAGAAATTCGTTATGACGAGACAATTCGTTTAGATGCCACACAAAGGATGTTTCGGTGATGGTTGCCTTAGGGAACTGACAAGGAAATGTACTATTATACTAATCACAAATGTCTTCCAAATTATATTTTCTGGGAAAACAGTTATTACAGTGATCAGCACTGTCAGTTAAATGAGACAAATGACTTTCAGCCAGCAGTACCAGCTGTGGGTGCACTCTAATGTCATCATTTCTCTAGAGCAGAAAGCTGTGGGGAAAATAATGTGTTGACACACCCAAATCACAGCCACTCAACTTATGTTTTGAAACATATTTTGTGCTATCAGGATTCTTGTTGTTCAGTCGCTAAGTCATATGATTCTTTGTAACACCATGGACTGCAGCACACGAGGCTTCTCTGTCCCTCACTATCTCCCAGAGTTTACCCAAATTCATGTCCATTGAGCAGCGCTGAACAGCCGACCCACTGGAAAAGACCCCGATGTGGGGAAAGAATGAAGGCAAAAGGAGAAGAGGGAGGCAGAGGATGGGATGGTTGGAGGGCATCACTGATTCAATGGACATGAACTTGGGCTATCAGGATAAGTCAAGGTTTTTTTTTTTTCTCAAAAAACAAAATGCTTTGTGAAAATTTATTTATCCACAAATGGTGTCTTAAGTGTCCAAGGGATCTATCAGTTTCTTCCATAATTAGAACATTTATGCCCATGGTTACAGTATGAATTTTCATTCTTATATACTTCTCCTAATCTTACTGGCAGACCTGAANTTTTTTTTTTTTTCTCAAAAAACAAAATGCTTTGTGAAAATTTATTTATCCACAAATGGTGTCTTAAGTGTCCAAGGGATCTATCAATTTCTTCCATAATTAGAACATTTATGCCCATGGTTACAGTATGAATTTTCATTCTTATATACTTCTCCTAATCTTACTGGCAGACCTGAAGTAGGAAAATGTCCTTGACATATAATATTCTAATATAGCAACCTGAAAATAGTCAACCAAGCTGAGAAATATTACAAAAGAAGTCACTGTCTCTAATACTTTGGGGCTTGCCCCCAAAAGCTAAAACATTTTCAAAGTGATCACCGAAAACTAGAGAAAATGCTGAAAGTGTAGTGACACACTCATTTGGTGATTCCTGTTGATTAACTGCACCCTGAATTTTGAAATAAATGTATTTTGGAAGTAATGATCTCTCACTAATCACTCAATATTGTTTTTCCTACATGATAGAAGAGAATAAGCTACTCTAAAGGGAGGACAGATACCTTATGACCCTGAAAATGACACCTCTTAATGTACTGGGTCTGAATCCTGGTTCTTCCACTTACTAGCTTTTCTCAGCCTCTTTGTGCCTCAGTTTCATCACCTGTAGAGTGGGAAGAGGGGCAGCTGAAATGTTGTGCGGATTACACGAGTTAACACCTGGAAAGCCACCAGCACAGTGACTGGTGCCCCGTGAGCATCAGTCAAGTCAGCCATCGTGAGCGTTACACTTCACGTGACAGCCCCAGCACAAAAGAGGTCCTGGTGGATACAAAGAAAGGGAAGGTCATTACATTCATCCTAATCCTACTACCTTTCTCTGAGCCTATTCAGAAAGGACAGAAGATCAGAGTAGATAAGTGAGAGGGTTGGAAAACAAATGCTTGTTTCAAACCAACTCTCAGAGAATGCCACAAAAAAGACAATGGTGACCACCGTGCTCCCTTTCTTACCCTTAAGAAGGTTTTTATCCCCAGCTGCTGACGACGGACACATTTTGGATCTAATCATCCTCCTTCCTCTTCAGCTGGAGGCGGGGGTTCCCGACTGTTCTGCTGTTGAGTGTGATCCTCACCCATCATTTACTTAACCATGCAATTCAAACTCTCCAGACCTCAGTTTCCTTATGTGATCTTTGCCTTTCAGGACTGTCAGGATAATTGATAAGTCTGAGGCGTTATATGTGTCATTACCCAACGTGTTATGAGACGTGAAAAGGTACTCAGTAAACAAGGGGTGAAGCAAATGGCTCTGCAGGTTTCTCATTGCATGGGGGTGTCCTACTGAAGGGGTGAGGGAGGCCTGAACCCCAGCTGTGTGCACTGGCAAGGGTGCAGACCTCAGGGGTGGGAAAGGCAGCTTTCTCTAATTTCATAAAGGTACTCTGTGGGCTACTGATGGCCCTGTCAATCAATTAAAGATAATTCTGCAAGAGAAAGAATGAACTGCAACATTAAAGAGCTCGGATAAACAACCCCCTAAACACTATAAAGCTGTCACTGTTGACCTATAAAATTCTGTTGTTACCATGGTAAGTTTTAAATCAGATTGTTGACAGATAATGGAGTAGTATTCACTCAGCCATGATTTGACTGGACTTGACTGGTATCGATAAAAGCCAATGTTAGCTTTTATATAAGTGTGTCTGTGCTTACTCGCTCAGTTGTGTCTGACTCTTTGAGACCCCATGGACTATAAAGTCCATGGAATTCTCCAGGCCAGAATACAGGGGATCTTCCTTACCAGGGGTCGAACCCAGGTCTCCCGCATTGCAGGCAGGTTCTTTACCAGCTGAGCCACAAGGGAAGCCCAAGAATACTTAAGTGTGTAGCCTATCCCTTCTCCACCAGATCTTCCTGATCCAGGAATTGAACCGGGGTCTCCTGCATTGCACATCAATTCTTTACCAACTGAGCTATATAAACAAATATGCTTCACTCTGTTTGCTGGCTTTGATTTCATTTATTGAAGTGCCTACTATATGCCAACTCTGGGCTAAGCACAAGGGTTACAGTAGTTAACAAGACCTGGTCCTTGTCATCCTAGACTTCCCTGTCTGCAGGGAAATTCAAATAATATTCATTCCCTTATTAAGCACAACTTGGTACCTAGGTACAATGTCTTCTGTAAGGATCTCCATGCTCCATCCACACGGTTTTGTGACTGAGCGACTTCACTTTGACTTTTCACTTTCATGCATTGGAAAAGGAAATGGCAACCCACTCCAGTATTCTTGCCTGGAGACTCCCAGGGACAGGGGAGCCTGGCTGGTTTCTGTCTATGGGATCGCACAGAGTCAGACACGACTGAAGTGACTTAGCAGCAGCAGCAGCAGCAGCAGCAATATACCTCCTGTAGGTAGAAGGTTCTACATCTTTTGTTCACAAACAGGAGACATTCTATGCCTAATCTGTATTATTATGTAATAAATACTGTGGACAGATGCATTGTCTCCACATCCAAAGTTGTTTAAGGATATGTCTGTTTTCTGAACCCTACATTTTATCAAATCATACACTGCTCTGGGCGTAATTCTTTGGTGCTCATTATCTCTCTTGATTCTGCTATAAGTTGATCCATGCACAAATTTGTTGTGACAGCTGAACTAACAGAACCCTTGTTGCAAGCACCGTTGTGATAGGCACACAAAGAAATTAAATACTAGGCAACATTACAGAAGGGATTAGAACCAGAGCTAACATACCTGAAATTCACATTTTGGTGGAAGCTTTTCTACTCCGTTCATTACTCTAATCAAAAATGAAGTTTCTACCCAGCAAGGTGAAAAACTTGAGGTCAGTATTTCCTATTCCGTGGCTAGAACATATCAACCATCCCAAAGATCTCACTGGATGGTCTGCTGAGTTTTCTAGAGAATCAGTGAACAGCGGGATCCTCATATTTTCCCTTGCTGCCACCATTTCTAGGTTCTGGTAGCTTCTGAGTTTTGGGAACCAGGGACGCAGCATGAATCCACTCTAAAGGAAGAGTCCAGCTCGTCTTCTCATGTTCTTTCTTTGCTTTCTCCTCAATTCCATTCCATCATTTTCCCATCCATCCAACAAATTCTTGTGGAGCTAACAGTGGGGCTATCCTCCATGTTTCTGCCCTTTTCCCTCATCAAAGTATGTAAAGATACTGACCCAGTGTGCCATGGCACAAATGCTAATCCCCAAGGGTGTGTTCTATTAGTCAATAGATATTTGAAAAGGCATTCATTTTGGGACTTCCCTGGTGGTCCGGCGGCTAAGACTCAGTGCTCCCACTGCAGGGGGCCTAGGCTCCATCCCTGGTCAGGGAACTAGATCCCACACGCCACAACTAAGAGTTCACATGCAGAAACTAAAGATCCCACACGCGTAACTAAAGATCCTGCATGTGGCAATGAAGACTGAAGATCCCGTGGGCCACAACCAAGATCCAGCAAAGACAATAAATAAATAAATTAAAATTTTTTTTAAAACGCACTCATTTTAACAGTTACATGCTATGTAACTGAAGTATGACGCCATTAGCCAAAAAAACCCTACAGAGGGCAAATAAAAGCCAGACAAACCACTCTTCATTTTTTAGTAGTACTACCTGAATTGACTTATCTAAAACTAGTTTTGACATCACGAGGTAAATGCGTTAAAGTCTGAAGGTAAATCTAATTTTGAAATTTAAGTACAGGGAAATCAGAACATGCAGTTGGAAAGATACTACTGGAATATTTGATAAGTACACATGGAGATGGGGCAGGGGGCTTCCACCTAGGGGAGAGGCCGACATTTAAGAGCTGCAGAGCCAGTCCTCAAGCCATGACGAATAGTCACCTCCTTCAGGTACGACTTTCCAGTTTCACTGTCTTTGGTTTCCTCTAGACTCTTATAAGATGAACTCTTTATTTCAAAAAAGGTGTTGCATTAAACATCACATTAAAAAATATCAACAGTAGTTGCACTTAAAAAGGCAAGTTTTATTGATTGACGATCATTACTGGCACATGGGGATCCAATGTCTGGGCAGAAATGCAGTCTATATAATCAAAGATGTCTCAGAGAACAAGGAAGAAGAGAGACAAAGTGAAGATTATCTCTCTGATATTCACACACCGTGACCCTTCACCAACCTAAACAAGTCACACCCATGATGTTTTGCTAGGAACCAGAGTGGCTAACATTTGCTGAGGCAGTGTGCCTAGAGCTTTACAGGGATCATCTCTTTCAACCTTCCTAACAACTCCACAAAGTAAGTCATTATTATCTCCATTATACAGCAGAGAAAATATGACAGTGAAAGACCAAGAACCTTTATCTAGGAAGAGCACCCAGTTAGAGGCAGCAGTCTCAGATGTGAGCCCAAGGAAGTGGGATTCTACCTTGAAGATTTAGTGTTTTCAGGCAAACCATGGCCCCAGAACCTGTACCATCAGTGTTTCCTGGGAGGTTCCGGGGTTTTGTTTCAGTGCTGATTCATAGGCCTGACCCCAGATCCACTGGCATTGCTGCCCAGCTTCAGACATGGGGCCTGGTCTCTGTCCTCACGCTAGCATGTCATGGGCAGCACAGAAGATGAGGTGAGTATACTAATTCAACAGTGAAGCAAGGGTCAGAGCTGGTCTAAGAGAGCTCCACATCAGGGAGCAAGACTTCTCTCAAGCTTCCTCACACCACAGAGCTGGGCGGGTTTGCTAAGCCTCCATCTCAGCTAGGTCAGGACAAAGAGGTCTTCTAATTTCCCATCTGAAATGAAGGTTTACACTTGCTGTGCCTTGCCCTCTAAGGGCAGTGACCAAGGGGCTCCACTGATGCTCACAGTGGTGGCCGTACTCCCAGCTCAGCCATTGAGTTCATGTCTGACTCCATCAGGGTGTCAACCTGTGATATACAAAGGCATCAGTGGCCAAGAGCAGGGGTCTGCGCTCGAGAAGGAAGTATTCAGTTATTGAGTCCGTGGCTGGTACGGAATGCTTAAATTCTGCAACAGAGCAGTCAATTACCTCAGACATCTGGACCTCAAGACTTGGTGGTTAGCACACCCTGAGAGTGTCCAGTTCTAGAAAGAGCAGTGGGCAGACCAAGCAGGACCGTGAGCCCAGGCCTTTCAGCTGACTACTGTTACTCGTCTCTTGGGTTAGGGATCTCGGGCTAGGAATCCACGTGCAATTCAGATGACTTTGCTGCCATGGTCAGTACCGATCATATTAAGGGAACTGAGGGGCTTTGTTTCCCAGAATGAAAAGTCACTTGTAACAAAGCAGAAGTCTTCCTCTCCCTGGCCTAGGCACTTTGAGGCCAGCACTGGGCTTCTGGCCCAGACACTTGAAACCTAAATTGAATGAGCTTATCTTTTTAAGCAGAGCATTAAAAAGGCTTGGACCCAGGAAGAAGCAGGTTGAAACAAGAATCATAGAAACAATTAAACTGGAAGATTTCAGTAAGATTAGAGTATAAAACAAACATCTACTCTCCACCTCTTCAAGGCTCAGAGTCCCCAAAAAGAGTATCAGAGAAATTTAGGAGGCAGTGGTTAGTCATGTTGAGAACACATACCCCTGATATGATGTGATGAGAAGGGTCCTATACCTCTGCTCTTTTCCTCCTCCAAACCCATAATCCCAGTTTATCATAAGAAAAACATCAGACAAATATCAACTGAGGGACAGTCTACAAAGTAGCTGACCAGACCTCCTCAAGATTGTCAAGGTCATCAAAACGCCTGAGAAAATGTCACAGTCAAGAGGAGTGTGAGGAGACGTGACCGTGACAACCAAACGCAATGCAGGCGATGGAACCCAGAACAGAAGCAGGACACGCGAGAAAGACTAAGGAAATCTAAAAGTACGCGTGCCTGCTCATTCACTCAGTCATGTCTGACTCTCTGTGACACACTGACTGTAGCCCGCCAGGCTCCTCTGTCCATGGGATTTCCCAGGCAAGAATACTGGAGTGGGCAGCCATTCCCTTCTCCGGGGATCTTCTTGACCCAAGGACTGAACTCAGGTCTCCTGCATTGCAGGCAGATTCTTTACTGTCTGAACCTCCCAGAAAGCCCAAATAAAGTATAGACTTTCGTTAATAATAATGTATCAAGCTTGGTTTATTGTTTGTGACAAAGCCACCCGACTAATATAAGATGGGAATAATAGGGTGAAGTAGATGTGGAACTTTCTATACTATCTTCATAATTTTCCTGTAAATCTAAAACTATTCTAAAATCATTGATTTCTTTAAAGTTGTAGTAGCAAAACACAAAGTAAGTAAAATAAGTTCTAGGAGCCTTAGAAAAACTGTTTCATAAAACTTTAGCCATCTGCATAACTATTTTTATGATTTTTGAATATTTTGGTACCATTAATGCTATTACTAACAGTATTTTTGACACTTTCCTTTAACGAATTTACCAGAAAGGAAAAAAGTTCAGGAACTCAAAACATTTAGAGATCTAGAACTTGATCTTAAGGGGGAAAAAAATCAAATTGTTATCTAGGAAAAGCAATAAAGAAAAATTAGATTTATTAAAATTGATATCAATGAGAGATCATCTTTATTAAGGACTTATTAGATGATATTCCAAGTCAGGGGTCAGAATTCTTTTTCTATAAAGGGACAAACAGCAAATATTTTCAGCTTTGCCAGGCATGGGGTCATTATTTGCATGTGTGTATGCTAAGTCAAGGAGAAGGTGATGGCACCCCACTCCAGTACTCTTGCCTGGAAAATCCCATGGACGGAGGAGCCTGGTGGGCTGCAGTCTTTGGGATCACTAAGAGTCAGACACGACTGAGCGACTTCACTTTCACTTTTCACTTTCATGCATTGGAGAAGGAAATGGCAACCCACTCCAGTGTTCTTGCCTGGAGAATCCCAGGAACGGAGGAGCCTGGTGGGCTTCCGTCTATGGGGTCGCACAGAGTCAGACATGACTGAAGTGACTTAGCAGCAGCAGCAGTAGCAGCATGCTAAGTCACTTCAGTCGTGTCTGACTCTTTGAGACGCTATGGACTGTAGCCCAGCAGGCTCCTCTGTCCATGAGATTCTCCAGGCAAGAATCTTGGAGTGGGTTGCCACGCCCTCTTCCAGGGGATAGTCCCCTAGCAGGGATCAAACCCAAGTCTCCAGCAGCTCCTGCATTGCAGGCAGATTCTTTACCACTGAGCCACAAGGGTCATTATTGCAATTACTCAACTCTGTCACCTGTCATCACAGTGAGAAAGCAGTCTTAGATGATATGTGAATGAATGGGCATGTCTGCGTTCCAAAAAATCTTTATTTACCAAAAGGTCATGGGGGAACTTCCTTCTTGGTCCCGTGGCTAAGACTCTGCACTCTCAATGTAGGGGGCCTAGGTTTGGTCCCTGGTCTGGGGCCTAGATCCCACATGCTGCAGCTAAATAAATTTTTAAACATTGGTATTAAAATAAGAACAGGTAGTGGGTGGGTTTGGCCAACAGGCCACTTTGCCAACCCCCTGCTACAGGCAATATTTAGACTACATTCCAGGTACATTATACATATTAACTCATTTATTCCACAGAACAAATGAGGAAATAGGAACTAATTGTTAATCTCATTTTACAGATGACATCACTGAGGCATAAAGAGGTTGAGTGGCCCAGTGTCACACAACTAATAAATGACCCTCTGATACCCTGAACCAGATTTGAATCCAGCCTCACTTCAGACCCATATTTTAAATTGGAACTCCATACTGTCTCTTAGCATGCTGAAATTTTCTCTCTCACGTGTGCCCTCCACTCGAAACCTCTTTCACACACATACACACTAAGTCGCTCAGTAATGTCCGACTCTGCGACCCCATGGGTATAGTCCATGGAATTCTCTAGGTCAGAATACTGGAGTGGGTAGCCTTTCCCATCTTCAGGGGATCTTCCCAACCTGGGGATCGAACCCAGGTCTCCTGCACTGCAGGTGGATTCTTTGCCAGCTGAGCCACAAGGGAAGCCCAAGAATCCTAGAGTGGGTAGCCTATCCTTTCTCCAGGGGATCTTCCCCACCTAGGAATCAAACCGGTTATCAGGGAAGCCCCCAAAGGTGATACTCAGTGATATTCATAAGCCTCTCATAAGTATCTAGTCTGTAGGGGCTACTCCAGGGCAAACAAAGGAAAAGGAAATTAGCCAAAAGAAATTATGTGGTTCCTATCAGTTTTAGGGAAATGAAAAAGGTTAGAATAAGTAGGGGGGAAAACGTTCCTTATCATTACCGATGACAGTGAGAAGGAAGCGAGGAGAGCAACTGGGGAGGACATTGCAAACTCACTGGGACGGTGAAGGCAGGAGCTCTCTCTCGGGAAGAAAAACTACTAGCGAAATTGACAGAGCAGTTGAATGCCTAGCCCAGGGCTTCCCATCTCTATGATGTCACAGCACACATGGAATATGGTATTTGTGCCACACACAGAGCAGTAGACGAAGCTACGCTGAGAGGGTTCGGGCCATCTGGACCCTGCCCTGCGGCCCGAGAGGCCGGGAGGAAGGCTGGCACACTGGATCCCACGCTCACAGGCTGGGAAGCACACACACAACACAGGGGACAAAGATATACTTCAATCACCAAAGACAGACCGGAGCAGCATTGACCAGGCAAGGCTGAGAAGGCAGGCAAAGCAAGGTGGTCTGCAAAGAGTGGAACTTTCTCATCCTGCAGGGCTCTTTATGTTTGAAAGAAAAGCTGCTTGTTGGGGAGAGCAGAAAGGGCTTTTTCACTGAGTATGAAGACAAATACATTACAGGCTTGTAAAAGTATGTCCTTGAAATGAGTGTCCTGGTGAAGGGAGCAGAAAATTAATTGATAGACAAAAATAAATAAATATTTGATTTGATGGTACATCCTTATGCCTGTAAGGGAAGGAAGCAGATAGCCTTTATTTCAGTGGACAGGAGGCAGGTCTATCACTGACCTTCCAGGGGCCTGGTATGGGGGGACCTGGAACAGCCACAACGGAGCTGGCCGAGGCAGAGAGCTCTGGTCATAGAAGAGGCTTGTTGAGCAGTCTCTTGACTGGGAGTCAGCTTAGCCTACGAAGTCAAGTTCATTTTGTACTTATCTGGCTTATATGATGATAACTGGTGCTATCCTGATGTCCACTCTGAATTATACTGGCATGGCCATAGAGTAAATAGTATGTAAATGAAATTTGACTTCTTGTGACCCGGAAAGTAGATAAATAGGGCAGACGTGTCATGATGCTTCTTACATCTTTTTATATCTTGACTTTCCTACTTAATGTTCATTTGGACATGTCTCTTATCTAAATAGTCATGTATGGATGTGTTAGTTGGACCATAAAGAAAGCTGCCGAAGAATTGATGATTTTGAACTGTGGTGTTGGAGAAGACTCTTAAGAGTCCCTTGGACTGCAAGGAGATCCAACCAGTCCATCCTAAAGGAGGTCAGTCCTGAATATTC
Source organism: Oreotragus oreotragus (assembly GCA_006410675.1). Taxonomy (NCBI): domain Eukaryota; kingdom Metazoa; phylum Chordata; class Mammalia; order Artiodactyla; family Bovidae; genus Oreotragus; species Oreotragus oreotragus. The sequence goes on along the minus strand of SJYX01012230.1, from coordinate 22,759 downwards.
ATTGGAAAGACTGATGCTGAAGTTGAAACTCCAATACTTTGGCCACCTGATGTGAAGAACTGACTCACTTGAAAAGATCCTGATGCTGGGAAAGATTGAAGGTGGGAGGAGAAAGGGGACGACAGAGGATGAGATGGTTGGATGGCATCACTGACTCAATGGACATGAGTTTGGGTAAACTCCGGGAGTTGGTGATGGACAGGGAGGCCTGGCGTGCTGCAGTCCACGGGGTCGCAAAGTGTCGGACACGACTGAGCAACTGAACTGAATTTATCTAAACAGACATAATACAATCTGATGGTCTCAAAGCAAGTAAAATCATACAGATTTGAAAGTCAAGAAGTATTTGGTATGAATAAAGAGCATGTTACCAGGCCTCAGGCGGGGTCTTTTGTCTTACTTGAAAAACCAGGCTGGAAGAGGGGCGGCAAGGACAGTTGGATGTGACATCTAAGAAAAGAGGGTCATCCCTCCCGGGTTGTCAGCATGCAGTCAGCACCTCACCAGAGCCTGGCCCGGTTACCCCGAGGACCCCAGAGCCCCGTGGGCCCTTCCATGGGGAAGAAAATGGTGTCCGCTGAACCTGACCCCATGGCACTGACTGCCCTTTTCTCTATCTCCCATGACCCCCCTTGTTTCTGAGCATGCTAGCATTGCCTGGCTTATTTCACCCACTTTCATAAAGTGTAATGCCCATGGCATTTTAGCTATTTAAAATGATGTGAGGTTTTTTGACTGGGGGGGGGGGGGCTTCCCTCCCAATCTTCATCCTTAAAGGACACAGCTCTGACATCCCAGAATATACACAAAAGTATCAAGTCTAGGGCCAGAGGGCAATTCCCAAGGAAGGGTTTAAGGAATGTGAACAACAGTAACAGCTCCGGGGAAGTAAGGAAGCTTCTGAAGTCTCATGGTACTTTCCTGACATTAACACTCAATTGGAGAGTTACATTCAGATATTTAGCTTTAAAAAAACAAAATCATTACCTGGGCTACCTACATTTATATACACTGGGATTCAAATCCTGGCCAAGTTCACTGTTTCATTTATCAGTTTTGGTGAGCCTTTCAAGTACTAAGTTTTTATTTTAAACTTGTTGTAAAACATTAACACAAAAGTGAAAGTGTACAGGTGAGCTGGGACGTGTGGCAACCTTGCAGAAGCATGATTTCAGAGAACACAAAAAGGCTTTGTTTAGCTGTGTTGGTCTTTTCCTGCATGACCTAGGAGTCCCTTCACAACCCGACCCTGTCTTCTGAAGTCCAGCTGAACCAATGTTACCTTCCAGTCTTTGCTATTCTGCGGGGCCTGATGCTTACCCTCCCCTCTGCTTTTCTCAGGAGCACTCTCATCTCCCTGAATCCCCATCTCTGTCAGTCCATCCATTCACCCAGCCACCTCCTCGATGTGGACTGCATGTCTTCTGTGTTGACGGCCACACGATGAGTTCTAGCAGAATCGGGCCTGGACCCAGACGGGACTGGAGTTTGTGAAAAGAACAAGATCCATCATTCACTAGCTCTGAGACCTTGGGCAAGTTACTTATCCTCCCGAGGCTGCAATTTTCTAGCTGAATTCAGTGAAACCAAGGTTCTTATGAGGATTACATGAGAACACAGGCTCAAGTATCTGGAACCAAGTGGGTGCTCCTACCTCATCTCCTGATTTCTGTTCCATGCCCAAGTTTTGATGCAACTGTACTAAACATCAAAAGACTTCAATTTTAGAAAAAGATGTGTTGGTGATGAGAGTGTCATTTGGTACAACCCTTATGAAGGCATTTAGGTAGTCAGCACTCAAAATTATAAATGTGCATGCCCTTTGACCTAGTAATGCCACTTTTTGGGAAATGGCCTTACAGTTACGCTTGTGCACTTTCAAAATGATGTATGTGTAAAGGAATTCACTGCAGCCTCATTTGCTGGAAACAAATCAAATGTCCCTCACTGGGGGTTTGGTTAAATAAATTACACAGTGGATTCTTAACCAAGGTTAAAAAAAAGAGAAAGAAGTTCTCTATATTATAGAGAGATTATAGAAAGAGCTCCAAATTTTTAGGTGAAAGAAATTAAGTGAAGAATAATAGTGGGTATAATATACCACATTTTATGAATAAAGATGGGAGAGGGAAATAATATTTGAAATGTATAAAGAAACTTTGGACAAATATATTTTTTAAAAAACTAATTAAAATTTTTATCCATAGATATGATTGTACTGAGCAGATGGTGAGGCTGGGGTGGGAGGTGGACTTTTCACTGTGCGTTTTTCAAATGTTTTCAGTTTTATGACTATTCCANGACTAATATAAGATGGGAATAATAGGGTGAAGTAGATGTGGAACTTTCTATACTATCTTCATAATTTTCCTGTAAATCTAAAACTATTCTAAAATCATTGATTTCTTTAAAGTTGTAGTAGCAAAACACAAAGTAAGTAAAATAAGTTCTAGGAGCCTTAGAAAAACTGTTTCATAAAACTTTAGCCATCTGCATAACTATTTTTATGATTTTTGAATATTTTGGTACCATTAATGCTATTACTAACAGTATTTTTGACACTTTCCTTTAACGAATTTACCAGAAAGGAAAAAAGTTCAGGAACTCAAAACATTTAGAGATCTAGAACTTGATCTTAAGGGGGAAAAAAATCAAATTGTTATCTAGGAAAAGCAATAAAGAAAAATTAGATTTATTAAAATTGATATCAATGAGAGATCATCTTTATTAAGGACTTATTAGATGATATTCCAAGTCAGGGGTCAGAATTCTTTTTCTATAAAGGGACAAACAGCAAATATTTTCAGCTTTGCCAGGCATGGGGTCATTATTTGCATGTGTGTATGCTAAGTCAAGGAGAAGGTGATGGCACCCCACTCCAGTACTCTTGCCTGGAAAATCCCATGGACGGAGGAGCCTGGTGGGCTGCAGTCTTTGGGATCACTAAGAGTCAGACACGACTGAGCGACTTCACTTTCACTTTTCACTTTCATGCATTGGAGAAGGAAATGGCAACCCACTCCAGTGTTCTTGCCTGGAGAATCCCAGGAACGGAGGAGCCTGGTGGGCTTCCGNAGATGTGTATAAGAGACAGAGACACGACTGAGCGACTTCACTTTCACTTTTCACTTTCATGCATTGGAGAAGGAAATGGCAACCCACTCCAGTGTTCTTGCCTGGAGAATCCCAGGAAAGGAGGAGCCTGGTGGGCTTCCGTCTATGGGGTCGCACAGAGTCAGACATGACTGAAGTGACTTAGCAGCAGCAGCAGTAGCAGCATGCTAAGTCACTTCAGTCGTGTCTGACTCTTTGAGACGCTATGGACTGTAGCCCAGCAGGCTCCTCTGTCCATGAGATTCTCCAGGCAAGAATCTTGGAGTGGGTTGCCACGCCCTCTTCCAGGGGATAGTCCCCTAGCAGGGATCAAACCCAAGTCTCCAGCAGCTCCTGCATTGCAGGCAGATTCTTTACCACTGAGCCACAAGGGTCATTATTGCAATTACTCAACTCTGTCACCTGTCATCACAGTGAGAAAGCAGTCTTAGATGATATGTGAATGAATGGGCATGTCTGCGTTCCAAAAAATCTTTATTTACCAAAAGGTCATGGGGGAACTTCCTTCTTGGTCCCGTGGCTAAGACTCTGCACTCTCAATGTAGGGGGCCTAGGTTTGGTCCCTGGTCTGGGGCCTAGATCCCACATGCTGCAGCTAAATAAATTTTTAAACATTGGTATTAAAATAAGAACAGGTAGTGGGTGGGTTTGGCCAACAGGCCACTTTGCCAACCCCCTGCTACAGGCAATATTTAGACTACATTCCAGGTACATTATACATATTAACTCATTTATTCCACAGAACAAATGAGGAAATAGGAACTAATTGTTAATCTCATTTTACAGATGACATCACTGAGGCATAAAGAGGTTGAGTGGCCCAGTGTCACACAACTAATAAATGACCCTCTGATACCCTGAACCAGATTTGAATCCAGCCTCACTTCAGACCCATATTTTAAATTGGAACTCCATACTGTCTCTTAGCATGCTGAAATTTTCTCTCTCACGTGTGCCCTCCACTCGAAACCTCTTTCACACACATACACACTAAGTCGCTCAGTAATGTCCGACTCTGCGACCCCATGGGTATAGTCCATGGAATTCTCTAGGTCAGAATACTGGAGTGGGTAGCCTTTCCCATCTTCAGGGGATCTTCCCAACCTGGGGATCGAACCCAGGTCTCCTGCACTGCAGGTGGATTCTTTGCCAGCTGAGCCACAAGGGAAGCCCAAGAATCCTAGAGTGGGTAGCCTATCCTTTCTCCAGGGGATCTTCCCCACCTAGGAATCAAACCGGTTATCAGGGAAGCCCCCAAAGGTGATACTCAGTGATATTCATAAGCCTCTCATAAGTATCTAGTCTGTAGGGGCTACTCCAGGGCAAACAAAGGAAAAGGAAATTAGCCAAAAGAAATTATGTGGTTCCTATCAGTTTTAGGGAAATGAAAAAGGTTAGAATAAGTAGGGGGGAAAACGTTCCTTATCATTACCGATGACAGTGAGAAGGAAGCGAGGAGAGCAACTGGGGAGGACATTGCAAACTCACTGGGACGGTGAAGGCAGGAGCTCTCTCTCGGGAAGAAAAACTACTAGCGAAATTGACAGAGCAGTTGAATGCCTAGCCCAGGGCTTCCCATCTCTATGATGTCACAGCACACATGGAATATGGTATTTGTGCCACACACAGAGCAGTAGACGAAGCTACGCTGAGAGGGTTCGGGCCATCTGGACCCTGCCCTGCGGCCCGAGAGGCCGGGAGGAAGGCTGGCACACTGGATCCCACGCTCACAGGCTGGGAAGCACACACACAACACAGGGGACAAAGATATACTTCAATCACCAAAGACAGACCGGAGCAGCATTGACCAGGCAAGGCTGAGAAGGCAGGCAAAGCAAGGTGGTCTGCAAAGAGTGGAACTTTCTCATCCTGCAGGGCTCTTTATGTTTGAAAGAAAAGCTGCTTGTTGGGGAGAGCAGAAAGGGCTTTTTCACTGAGTATGAAGACAAATACATTACAGGCTTGTAAAAGTATGTCCTTGAAATGAGTGTCCTGGTGAAGGGAGCAGAAAATTAATTGATAGACAAAAATAAATAAATATTTGATTTGATGGTACATCCTTATGCCTGTAAGGGAAGGAAGCAGATAGCCTTTATTTCAGTGGACAGGAGGCAGGTCTATCACTGACCTTCCAGGGGCCTGGTATGGGGGGACCTGGAACAGCCACAACGGAGCTGGCCGAGGCAGAGAGCTCTGGTCATAGAAGAGGCTTGTTGAGCAGTCTCTTGACTGGGAGTCAGCTTAGCCTACGAAGTCAAGTTCATTTTGTACTTATCTGGCTTATATGATGATAACTGGTGCTATCCTGATGTCCACTCTGAATTATACTGGCATGGCCATAGAGTAAATAGTATGTAAATGAAATTTGACTTCTTGTGACCCGGAAAGTAGATAAATAGGGCAGACGTGTCATGATGCTTCTTACATCTTTTTATATCTTGACTTTCCTACTTAATGTTCATTTGGACATGTCTCTTATCTAAATAGTCATGTATGGATGTGTTAGTTGGACCATAAAGAAAGCTGCCGAAGAATTGATGATTTTGAACTGTGGTGTTGGAGAAGACTCTTAAGAGTCCCTTGGACTGCAAGGAGATCCAACCAGTCCATCCTAAAGGAGGTCAGTCCTGAATATTCATTGGAAAGACTGATGCTGAAGTTGAAACTCCAATACTTTGGCCACCTGATGTGAAGAACTGACTCACTTGAAAAGATCCTGATGCTGGGAAAGATTGAAGGTGGGAGGAGAAAGGGGACGACAGAGGATGAGATGGTTGGATGGCATCACTGACTCAATGGACATGAGTTTGGGTAAACTCCGGGAGTTGGTGATGGACAGGGAGGCCTGGCGTGCTGCAGTCCACGGGGTCGCAAAGTGTCGGACACGACTGAGCAACTGAACTGAATTTATCTAAACAGACATAATACAATCTGATGGTCTCAAAGCAAGTAAAATCATACAGATTTGAAAGTCAAGAAGTATTTGGTATGAATAAAGAGCATGTTACCAGGCCTCAGGCGGGGTCTTTTGTCTTACTTGAAAAACCAGGCTGGAAGAGGGGCGGCAAGGACAGTTGGATGTGACATCTAAGAAAAGAGGGTCATCCCTCCCGGGTTGTCAGCATGCAGTCAGCACCTCACCAGAGCCTGGCCCGGTTACCCCGAGGACCCCAGAGCCCCGTGGGCCCTTCCATGGGGAAGAAAATGGTGTCCGCTGAACCTGACCCCATGGCACTGACTGCCCTTTTCTCTATCTCCCATGACCCCCCTTGTTTCTGAGCATGCTAGCATTGCCTGGCTTATTTCACCCACTTTCATAAAGTGTAATGCCCATGGCATTTTAGCTATTTAAAATGATGTGAGGTTTTTTGACTGGGGGGGGGGGGGCTTCCCTCCCAATCTTCATCCTTAAAGGACACAGCTCTGACATCCCAGAATATACACAAAAGTATCAAGTCTAGGGCCAGAGGGCAATTCCCAAGGAAGGGTTTAAGGAATGTGAACAACAGTAACAGCTCCGGGGAAGTAAGGAAGCTTCTGAAGTCTCATGGTACTTTCCTGACATTAACACTCAATTGGAGAGTTACATTCAGATATTTAGCTTTAAAAAAACAAAATCATTACCTGGGCTACCTACATTTATATACACTGGGATTCAAATCCTGGCCAAGTTCACTGTTTCATTTATCAGTTTTGGTGAGCCTTTCAAGTACTAAGTTTTTATTTTAAACTTGTTGTAAAACATTAACACAAAAGTGAAAGTGTACAGGTGAGCTGGGACGTGTGGCAACCTTGCAGAAGCATGATTTCAGAGAACACAAAAAGGCTTTGTTTAGCTGTGTTGGTCTTTTTCTGCATGACCTAGGAGTCCCTTCACAACCCGACCCTGTCTTCTGAAGTCCAGCTGAACCAATGTTACCTTCCAGTCTTTGCTATTCTGCGGGGCCTGATGCTTACCCTCCCCTCTGCTTTTCTCAGGAGCACTCTCATCTCCCTGAATCCCCATCTCTGTCAGTCCATCCATTCACCCAGCCACCTCCTCGATGTGGACTGCATGTCTTCTGTGTTGACGGCCACACGATGAGTTCTAGCAGAATCGGGCCTGGACCCAGACGGGACTGGAGTTTGTGAAAAGAACAAGATCCATCATTCACTAGCTCTGAGACCTTGGGCAAGTTACTTATCCTCCCGAGGCTGCAATTTTCTAGCTGAATTCAGTGAAACCAAGGTTCTTATGAGGATTACATGAGAACACAGGCTCAAGTATCTGGAACCAAGTGGGTGCTCCTACCTCATCTCCTGATTTCTGTTCCATGCCCAAGTTTTGATGCAACTGTACTAAACATCAAAAGACTTCAATTTTAGAAAAAGATGTGTTGGTGATGAGAGTGTCATTTGGTACAACCCTTATGAAGGCATTTAGGTAGTCAGCACTCAAAATTATAAATGTGCATGCCCTTTGACCTAGTAATGCCACTTTTTGGGAAATGGCCTTACAGTTACGCTTGTGCACTTTCAAAATGATGTATGTGTAAAGGAATTCACTGCAGCCTCATTTGCTGGAAACAAATCAAATGTCCCTCACTGGGGGTTTGGTTAAATAAATTACACAGTGGATTCTTAACCAAGGTTAAAAAAAAGAGAAAGAAGTTCTCTATATTATAGAGAGATTATAGAAAGAGCTCCAAATTTTTAGGTGAAAGAAATTAAGTGAAGAATAATAGTGGGTATAATATACCACATTTTATGAATAAAGATGGGAGAGGGAAATAATATTTGAAATGTATAAAGAAACTTTGGACAAATATATTTTTTAAAAAACTAATTAAAATTTTTATCCATAGATATGATTGTACTGAGCAGATGGTGAGGCTGGGGTGGGAGGTGGACTTTTCACTGTACGTTTTTCAAATGTTTTCAGTTTTATGACTATTCCATTACAATTAGCTGTATATAATCAGGCCCACCCAAAGACTTACCAAGCATGCTATGTCAAGCTCTAGAGGCAACACAAAGACATACAACTCAGTCCAGAGACTCTGCACTTGAACCAAAGAAATCTCATTTATATAATACTTGTATGCAAGAAAAGCCTCTAACACTTACTTGAACGTTAATGATTTTTGTTCTTCAATTACAAAGGAGAAGTATTCAGGACTGAAATATCGCTGTGTGAAAATACTGGTTGATAACTAAAGGTATTTCTGCTACACAGAGGTCAGTTCACATAACTGTGAAATTCAAGCCTCATCCTATTTATTATCTAGGCAGTGGACTCCAAGCAGCTAGTGAGAGTTCAGATAAGAACAAACACACGATTACAGCTGTCAGTGGAAATGTACACACGAACCTAGCAATGAATTCGTCAATAATTACCATCTATTTACTCTGTCCACATTGGTGTTTTGGAGAAGGAAATGGCTGCCCACTCCAGTGTTCTTGCCTGGAGAATCCCAGGGACAGAGGAGCCTGGTGGGCTGCCGTCTATGGGGTCGCACAGAGTTGGACACGACTGAAGTGACTTAGCAGCAGCAGAAGCAGCATTGGTGTTTAAGCTATAAAACCTCTGGAAGAAGTCTGCAAGAAATGGGTGGCATTTTTATCAGCAAAGAGTGGGGACAGTAATTACACTGAGAAGCAGAGGGCTGGCAGCATGGGGAGGAAGGTTCGATGTCAAAGGCCTGGAAACTTTTGAGTTCCATTAACACCTATGAAGTCATCAAAATCTTTGTGTTCAGATTCATAAGCTCCCGAGGCACTGAAGAGAACAAAAATTGTTCTAATATGTAGAACATGCTTCCATGAACACAAGAAATTCCAAACTCAATCTGTCTAGTTGTCCTTTTGGAAAGAAAGGGCCTCTTTCCTCACCCATTTCAGGGCATTCAGTAAAAATCTGTGTGATGACTACCACGTAAGTAGTAGTAGTGTTCCGCACTTTGAGTAGCACTGGGTAATTATTTACATCAGAGCCAGTCTCCACACTCCCCCTCCAACCCCGTCCCCCTCCACCAACCATCTCTTTTCCTAGGGAGTCATCTTTGCGGGTGATGAAAAGCAGCTCAGGGGGATTTGTTATGTCATGCATCACAGCAAACATCTCCATGTGATCGACAAAATGGGTTATTTCTATTCAGCCTAATAGCTACCTAACCAGCAGTAACTATCTGATTCATTGGAGCCCAGAAAATAAGTGCCTCCATATTTTAGTGTTATAGAATTATCGAGCTGTAAGTGATCTCAGAGGTAATCTAGTCCAACCCATTATTTTATGATTCTTCTGCTTCCAGGTTAATACTACCTTATATATAATAGTTCTTAAGCCAGGTACAGATAATTGTTAAGCAGAATTATCCAAACACAGATACAGTCTGCAGCCGATTTGATATGTTTTAGCTTTAACTCTGGAGAAGGCAATGGCATCCCACTCCAGTACTCTTGCCTGGAAAATCCCATGGATGGAGGAGCCTGGTGGGCTGCAGTCCATGGGGTCTCAAAGAGTTGGACACGACTGAGCGACTTCACTTTCACTTTTCACTTTCATGCGTTGGAGAAGGAAATGGCAACCCACTCCAGTGTTCCTGCCTGGAGAATCCCAGGGACGGGAGAGGCTGGTGGGCTGCCGTCTATGGGGTCGCACAGAGTCGGATACGACTGAAGTGACTTGGCAGCAGCAGCAGCAGCTTTAACTCATGGTAGCTTCCCTGGTGCTCAGACAATAAAGAATGTGCTACAACGTACAAGACCCAGGTTCAGTCCCTGGGTTAGGAAGATTCCACTCCAGTGTTCCTGCCTGGAGAATCCCAGGGACGGGAGAGGCTGGTGGGCTGCCGTCTATGGGGTCGCACAGAGTCGGATACGACTGAAGTGACTTGGCAGCAGCAGCAGCAGCTTTAACTCATGGTAGCTTCCCTGGTGCTCAGACAATAAAGAATGTGCTACAACGTACAAGACCCAGGTTCAGTCCCTGGGTTAGGAAGATCCCCTTGGAGAAGAGAAGGCTACCCACTCCAGTATTCTTGCCTGGCGAATTTCATGGACAGAGGAGCCTGGTGGACTACAGTCCATGGGGTCGCAAAGAGTTGGACATGACTGAGAAACTAACACACCACACAGCTTTAACTCATGATATTGTGAATTTTAAAATAATCTCTTATGATATGAAGATTATCTGTATCTTCATGGGAGGCCACTGGAAACTTCTCTATATCAATGTTGAAAATACCTCTAAAGCTACATGTCTTCCAAATATTCCTAGTTTAAACTTGGAAGCAAATATAACTTCATATTTCACCGATTCTTATTTAGGGATAAATAAATATTTTACTCATGCTAGTATACTAGGTGAATATTATATTTATTACATATTTCATTTAGGGATTATAATAAACTCTAGTATAACATTAAATTTATAGTAGATACTTGATTATACTTTCATGTGTTTCTTTTGTTGTTTACACAGTGAAGGACCATACACCTAATGGGGATCCAGAATAATGTAAGACAAAAAGAGGTTTAAATCAAGTTGTCACAAACAGATAGATTTAAGGAGGAAAAGAACAGATAAGAAGTCAAATTATGGAATCAGAGTACCTGAGTTCAAAGCTCAGCTCTGACTCTCAAGGAGCTCCAGAAGCTGGGCAAATTACTCTTCTCTGTAAAATGGGAACAATCATAAAACTTAGTTAAAGCATTGTTATAAGGATTAAATGTAATCATTCAACAATCATGTGCCAAGCACTGTTAAGCACTGGGGGTACAGTGAGTAAATGAATGTGCCAGACATTTAATAAACTTGGACTATTTTAATCTAAAAGCACATACACAGAGGCTTTGGGTTGTATACAGAATTTAAAGAAGTTTTGAGCTACAGAAACAGGTATGAATTATTTATGGGGCCTCCAAGTCCATGGAGTTGAAAAGTTGATGAACATACAATAGTATCCAATTACAAGGGAATACTGTCTGAGGATCAGATGCAAAATACACCTGTTGATTGATTCAATATGTGCATCAAGCAATTAATTAATTAATTTTCTATGCACAAAAGCTGGTTGTCAGTGTTTTAACATTTCTTTCAGAACAACATCCGTGAAAACTTAGAACTGCAGTGAAAGCATGAATAAAAAAATTAAACAGTGTGACTCATGTGGATAGTTATTTATATTGGTGATAAAATATTTATTAATTTTTATTAAACTTATTAAATATTTATTTATTAAAACAATGTTATTCATTATTTTCTAAGAGGATTAAAAAACCCTTCCAACCACTGAACATTTTGCCCTGCCCCAAGAGTAACATTCCCTACAAGTTTTTATCAGTTAAAAAAATCTACAGTGATGATTTAGTGCTCTGCTTTTTAAATTCCTAGGATATCTGGGGGCGTGGCTGGGGGATAAGAGAAACCAAAGTATATCTTCCTGAAGCATCAGTTTTTCATACTGAAACCAACAAGGACTGATCATGGAACGGAAGGCAAAAAAACAGAACCCATCTGATTTCATAAAACATCAAAGAAATTATTCCCTGCTTTGGCCTCCAGAGAGCAGGTTTTGGGGACTGAGGTGTTCATCATTTTTAGGAGAAAGGTTAGCAAGCCCTGTACATTAGAAATGGATTTTTTCCATCTCTTCACATTGTTGTCAGTTCACCAATGGTTTGGAATCACTTTTATACAGGGCTTTAAATATTTGGCCTACTTCCACATTTCTATTGCTTTCTGTTGTCTATGAAATTAAAAATAAATTATCACACACCACAAAAATGACTGTAACACGGCCTATTTCTGACTAGACACAGTGTCTGAGCTTTGAAAGAGCATTCTTGAAAAGCCTGAGCGCTCCCTACTACAAAATCAGAAAGACATGTTATTGGACTAACACAAGGTGCTAAAAGAAAACTTGTGAAAAGGAATTAACCAGAGTGTAGAATTTCTCATAAAGTTAGCTTTGAAGAAGACTGTAAATTAACTTGAAGGAATGTGCTTAACTTTCAGAGCTTTGTTCAAAGCAACAGCCACTCAAAATCTAAGACGTGTAGCTGCTATAAAACCCAGCCATTCTCTGGTTCATTCACCTTTCATTCTTATCACAGCACTTATCACTGTCAGAAACTATGGCAATCACCTGTTCAACTTGTGTGATGTCCGCCTTCCTCCCCACCCCCATCCCAGACCCCAGGAGTAGGGTCTCTGCATCTTCAGCACCTAGCCAAGCACCTGGCTATTGTATAGAGACAGTCAGAAGCGTGTGGTGCACTTCTACGCAAGTTTCAGTGAGGACCACTTTTCATCACACTCATATTCATCGAGAAATACTTATGGTGGACTGTGCATCTGACTTCTTTACAAATTCAGGAACCTGTGCGCTGAGTAAATGCCCATCTGCACAGTGATCTGAAATCTTGTACACTGAAGGACAGGAAATTCTGCATCTGTTTAACAGAGCGCGGTGGCTGACCGCGTTAGGGACTTAAGACCAACTCCCCGCGCTGCCACGGGCAGCAGGGTCTCCCCACGCCTGGGCTCCCTCCCGCGTGGGGCACCGTGGGCGGCGGAGCGCACCAGGACCGCCGCATCCTGGGCCACGGCAGTGCCGCTCCGGGTCTCACTCGCATCCTTAGGGAGGAGCCGCCCCCTGCCCGGCGGGGTGGGCACGAGTCACACCCGTCGGACCCCGGGGGAGTGAACCCACCCAAGCCCCAGGGCGCGGGCGGGGGCGGGGGGCGGTGGGCCGGGGGGGCCGGGGGCGCGGGGCGGCCGCCGGCCGGCGGCGGCGGCCGGGCGCGCGCCGCGGGGGGGGGAGGCAGGGGGGCGGGGGGCACGGCGGGGGGGGGGGGCGGGGGGCATCGGGGGGGGCGGGGGAAGGCCGAGGCCAAAGCCTAGGGGGGGGGCCAGGGGCAGAGCGGGGGGGAGGCCGTGGGCACAGCTGGGGCGCTAGGAACACGGCCTGCCACCAGCCTGGCCTCCTAAGTGCTCTCTGCGGCCTGAAGCCAGAGGGAGGGAACGAACCGTCCTGTGGCCGTCAAGTCCCCACTGCTGTCAATTGCCCTGTGAGCACAGCTTACACCCACCCCTGTATCTGAAGGTGAAGGTGAACTCGCTCAGTCGTGTCCGACTCTTTGCGACCCGTGCACTGTAGCCCACCAGGCTCCTCTGTCCATGGGGTTCTCCAGGCAAAAATACTGGAGTGGGTTGCCATTTCCTTCTCCAGGGGATCTTCCAGACCCAGAGATCGAACCCAGTTCTCCCACATTGCAGGCAGATGCTTTAACCTCTGCACCACCAGGGATTAGAGTATCTGAAGGATGTGGATAATTTCCTAGGTAAATATCAATTTGTAAAACTCATTTCAGTTCAGTTCAGTCGTGTCTGACTCTTTGCGACCCCATGAATCGCAGCACGCCAGGCCTCCCTGTCCATCACCATCTCTTGGAGTAAACTCAGACTCACGTCCATCGAGTCCATGATGCCATCCAGCCATCTCATCCTCTGTCGTCCCCTTCTCCTCCTGCCC
>SJYX01012229.1:174987-240231 GCA_006410675.1 Oreotragus oreotragus | reverse complement strand
TCTTTTCCTGGAACCTTACAAAATGGAGTTTTTCTGTTAACAAAATGGAGTAGCCTAGGTCCTTCAAAGTCACACACAGTCGGACACAACTGAAGTGACTTAGCAGCAGCAGCATAAGTAAATGTTCTGCTATACAAAGAATAAGGTAAGCATCCTGTGCCATTTTAATGTAGAAAACATTTGAATTATTAATTTGAACTTTTATGTCCTCATAATCCATATACATTATTACTATTCAAAATCATTTTCAAAATTCAGCAAGACTGGTGATTATAAACTGAATTCTAAAAATAAATCTTTTAGATGTAGAAGGCAAATTTACTTGAGTCTCAAAGATGTTTTGTAGCAGAATGGGCAAGAGGAGTGAACTGAGATTAATTTATCATAAATAGAAAAGAAAAGCATCTATTTTATGAGCATAGCATTTTATTAAAAGATAAAAAAATTTAAGCCATGGTTAAAGTGAATGCATTTATAATTTTAAGAACTTCTCAGGTATGATGAAAAGTCCATTTAGAGTTGTTCTTTTTTTAAACAAAGGAAGTCCTTCTATACTCATGTTTAATACAGTTAGATCATTTAAATAAATTACTAGACAATGGACTTTTTAGAGTATTGCAAACATGCTTCTGTTCTCCAAATACAGGAAAAATTCTTCTGAGGGATAAAAATTGAAACACATTTAAATTAAGAGCAATCTTTCCCATAGGTTGATCAAGCCAATTGCAAGTGTCACTAGTTAGATGTGCTTTGTGCTGCTGCTGCTGCTGCTAAGTCACTTCAGTCGTGTCCGACTCTGTGTGACCCCATAGCCGGCAGCCCACCAGGCTCCCCCATCCCTGGGATTCTCCAGGCAAGAATACTGGAGTGGGTTGCCATTTCCTTCTCCAACGCATGAAAGAGAAAAGTGAAAGTGAAGTCGCTCAGTCTGTCCGACTGTTAGCGACCCCATGGACTGCAGCCCACCAGGCTACTCCGTCCATTGGATTTTCCAGGCAAGAGTACTGGGGTGGGGTGCCATTGCCTTCCCCGGATGTGCTTTGTATGGAATAGAAAGAGAGGGAAAATGAACCAAGGGACTGTTTTACCCCATAGAGCAGTGCCGTGCAGTCGATTTCTTTCCAGGATGGAAGTGCTCTCTGGTCTATTATGGTAGCTACTGGCCACACTGAGCACTTAAAACAAGGCTAGTACACCTGGGGAACTGAATTTTAAATTTATTTAATTGCAGTTAATTTAAATTTAAACAGCCTTATGTTAGCTAGTAGCCAGCGTATTGAGCAATGCAGCCTTAGTTAATTTTTAATCTGGTGCCAATTGGTTCCTTGTTAAACTACACCTGGGTCACTCAGGGGACTGTCGAAAGGTATAGATTTTGCACCTATTCTGACAGATTCTGGTTTTTAAGGAGTAGGTGGGCTTGGAAGCCTTTAGATGTATCAGACACTCCAGGTAATTACAAAGTTCTGCCTCCCCGGGGGCGGGGGCAGGGGTGAGTTAGTGGTAAAGAATCTGCCTGCCAATGCAGGAGATACTGGAGACCTGAGTTTGATCTCTGGGTTGGGAAGATCCCCTGGAGGAGGAAATGGCAATCCATTCTAGTCTTCTTGCCTGGAAAACTCCCTGGACAGAGGATCCTGGTGGGCTACAGTCCCTGGGGTTGCAGAGTCAGACAAGACTAGGCACGCAACATTAGAAAGTGTCAGGTTTGTGCATATGCTCCCCTGTCTGAGTGTGGATATGACCCTGGACTGACAGGCACCATGTCACCTTCAGACACAATATGAAAGATCCTTCCTGCTGCTGCTGCTGCTGCTAAGTCGCTTCAGTCGTGTCCGACTCTGTGCAACCCCAGAGACGGCAGCCTACCAGGCTCCCCGGTCCCTGGGACTCTCCAGGCAAGAACACTGGAGTGGGTTGCCATTTCCTTCTCCAATGCATGAAAGTGAAAAGTGAAAGTGAAGTCGCTCAGTCGTGTCTGACTCTTAGCGACCCCATGGACTGCAGCCTACCAGACTCCTCCATCCATGGGATTTGTCAGGCAAGAGTACTGGAGTGGGCTGCCATTGCCTTCTCCATGAAAGACCCTTAACACTTAAAAATACACACAAGTGGCCGGCACTAGGAAGAACTGAGCCTGGGAAGTAATGTGCAGCTGGGTCTTAATTCTGGGCTTTTAAGAAGGCATAGTTAATTAAGGCTTTCAGTGACTGTGAAGCTGGGGAGATCTCAGCCAGGAGAAGGATGTCGAATCTCATTGTCTTCCTGCTCTTTGACCGTCGCCGAAGACCATCAGTAAAATAGCTTCATTCCCTTCCCCTCCAAAGAAGAATGTATGGTTAAGTCATGTTCTAGAAAGAGCAATTATTAAAGGTAAGCTTTTTGATTTGTGCATTTCAATGTCTATTTTACCTGACAGGCTATGAAGCAAGCATATTTAATCTTAAAAGGTGAAAAACATAAAATGTTCAATAATATGGAACCCAAATATATAAAGGGAATCTGACAAAAGATGCAAGCTCAGCATCCAAGCATATGTAGTAATATGTTGCATATGTTGTTTCTTAAAGATACAGCGATGTATTTCACAAAACAAAATGGAAAATGTATACTCATACCGAAAACCCTGACTTGCTCTAATCTGTGTCTCTGAAGACAAGATTCTTAGTGGGCAAAATGGGGAAACTGAGGTAGATAAGTATCTCATGCAAAACTACATTCACAAAGAAAGCCAAAACCAAGGATAAGTGATCTTATCTTCCACGATGCTGGTGTGTGCTAAGACTAAATGCAGGAAAATAACCACTTTTCTAGGCAACGTGAAGGCCTTAAGGGACCTAGCCAGACTAAACCTGAGCCATTTACCAGCTGGATGACATGAAGAAAAGGGTTGTTTCACATTTCCGCCTCACCTTTCACTCACAGCTTGCCAATTGTTGATTAAAAAGTCCTTTGCAACATATCGGCCAACTTCAGATGCTGCAACAGCTTCGATGACATTCGTTTCATTAAAAGTGAAAGGAGACACACTGATGGCATAATCCATATATCTGCAAAAGTGCATTTGGCAGAAACAAAATATGTAAAAATTATTCAATAGAAAGACTATAAGTGGAGTTAAAAATCCCATATGGTTCTAAGTTTGTGGTGCATAAATATGTTTCATATTAATTCTTACATTAGCTCATGTCTGTTTTTCTCCCTTTAGTTTATTAATTGCATTCCTCTACCAAGAACTTTTTCAAGTTAAGTTACGATAATCACCTGTTAAGTATCCATGGATCTTTACTGCAGCTCATTGCATAAGCAAGTTGAATCCTTTCTTCTTCCTTTGTGTTATTATTGTAGATTTTTAACAAAAAATCCCATTCTTTATCATTTCCCAAGGCAACGCCATAACATAAAATAACATTTTTAATTGGATTAGGTATTCTGTAAGATACAACATGCAATGATATTTTCCATAGTAGTTTAGTTATATGTTAATCTAGGTTGTCACATATTTAGAAGTTTGCTGCTGCTGCTAAGTCACTTCAGTCGTGTTCAACTCTGTGCGACCCCATAGACGGCAGCCCGCCAGGCTCTGCCGTCCTTAGGATTCTCCAGTCAAGAACACTGAAGTATAAATCTAGAAAAAATGTCTGCGATCTCAGATATGAATATCAAAAGCTGGAATCTAGAAAAGCAACTGTGAAAAGTGTCATTCACACTACTATCTTGAAGTCATCAAATTAGTTTAGAAACTAAGGAGATTTGAGGGAGAAACAAATTAGAATAGTACAAACAGTGTATGTTGATAATTCTGTTCTATTTCATATATTATTATCACATTTTCTAAGAGTCCCTCTGAAGGCATATATTCAAGGTAATATAATGACAGAGTATTGGTCTCAGCTGTCAATGAAGCTGAAAACTTAGAGATGCCCTGATGCACTTTTATATGTATGAATAAATAGCCATAGAGAATAACCTAAATAAGCACAGGTACTTATTAGGGAATGCACTGGTAATGAGAGGTCCTGGGTGAGAATTCAGTGTATAAATTCTGATCTATTGTGAACTGCGGTGTTAAAGAAGACTCTTGAGAGTCCCCTGGACAGCAAGGAGATCCAACCAGTCCATCCTAAAGGAAATCAGTCCTGAATATTCATTGGAAGGACTGATGCTGAAGCTGAAACTCCAATACTTTGGCCACCTGATGTGAAGAACTGACTCATTGGAAAAGACCCTGATGCTGGGAGGGATTGGGGGCAGGAGGAGAAGGGGCCGACCGAGGATGAGATGGTTGGATGGCATCACCGACTCGATGGACATGAGTTTGAGCCAGCTCCAGGAGTTGGTGATGGACAGGGAGGCCTGGCGTGCTGCAGTCCATGGTGTCGCAGAGTCAGACATGACTGAGCGACTGGACTGAACTGATTGTTATGCACAGACCTTCAAGAGACAATTCTCTGTGTGTGTGTATCTGTTTTTAAAGGATATTTGGAAAAAAATAAAAAGAGAAAGAGATTATGTAAGTAAAAACAGAATGTTCCTTTCCAGAGTAAAAGAATCAAACACTGAGAGACATTGTTGGTGCTGAAACGGGGCAAAAAGAAGGGCAATTACAATATGATTCTTACTCATTCTCTGGATGGTTCATCCAGTTTCTGAAGAGTTCTCTGGACAGCTGAAGACAGTCGTCAAGACCCAACCAACATGCAGTTCCAAAAACTTTTTCCAGTGATATTCTTGAAGGAAAAGTCAAAGAACATTTATTTTTCATTATACATTTATATTTTTCTGCTTCCAAAAATATGTGTTTCATAAAAAGATGGGTATTTTAAAAACATCCTTCCAATAATATCAGGTTTGTTAAAAAATAGCCTTTGTGGATGGCAACTATATTTAAGGTTCAGGGAAATATTTGCTGAGACGCTCTCAAGCACCAAATAAGCTCTCAGACTGGTATTTTTTTTGAAGGTAAGAAATAAATTACTGCCATCCTTCATCTCCCTCAAACACACACGGGTATACACACACACCACATCTGTTATCAATTTATTTTTTCCCTCTCATACAACAATTGGCTTACAGATTTTTAAAAATGACTTTAGAGTATCCGATATAATACACTTAAAGTTCTTTCTCTACACATGAAAACAGAGGGAATGGTTTATTTCTCTCCTCTGATGCTATGCCTTCCGTCGCTTCAGCTTCCGTTTTCCCCTCTGCTCCTCCTGGCTATTAATGTCATCCCCAGAAAAGGAATGGAGGTTTCTGTTTTGTTTTTATAGTTGAGCAGAGGTACGTGTTATGATTGCAAAGAAAGTAGGTTCAAAAGAACATGGGGAGGAACAATGATAAATCCAGATAAGTGTGATGTGTGACTCCCCACACTCTGCAGTTTGGAGTCAGAGGTAAAGGAACTCAGAAGGGTCAGAAGTTTTCCAGAAAATACAACAGCCAAATCTCCTTTGTTCCACCCTCCCTCTGGTTTGCTCTCTGCCTGGCCTGACCTTCTGATAAGCAGTAGTAGTAAGGCCAGGGGTGGAAGCCTTCTGGGAGACCGCTCTGACTACTCACTACACATTCACTCCTCTCTCCACCCTTCCCAAGCTGGCAGTAGCAAGAAGGAATTCTCTGGAAGCACAACCTAACTCCCAAGGTTGGCCCCAGGATGCTACAAAAAACAGGTTGCTTCAGGCCAGTGTAGGAGAGCCAAGGCCACAGCTGGTTAACAAAGGTGCTGCTTGGTTGGGCCTTTCTGCTTGCTTATCTCCTTGCCTATCCGCTTTCCATTCCAGCTCCTCCCCCTGTCTTCCATCCATCTGTAAATCCAACATCATGTCCTTCTAGTCACACTCTCTAGGCTAAAATCTCTCCCCTTTTAGAAGGCAGCTCGTGAGAGAGAATAATCACCTTTTGTATAGTTTGTATTTTTTGCTTGGTTTAATTGATTTTAGCCTGATATTGACTAGAGCTGTAGATGGAATTCCTGCACCATTCATTGTTGATCACAAATCCCTTCTCTAAATCTGGAAGCCCACCCTACCTTCCGTCACAGGGTCCTGCGGCCCTGTCTTGCCTTTCACCCCCTTCCCAGACTAGCATTATGGCTTACTCCCCCACCAAACCAATGTCATTCACAATACTTGCTCATGCTTACACACCGATGATTGATACAGGTCACTGTATGAGGTTTGATGATTTGATCATTAGTCATCAACCTCCCTCATCATATTTGCATAATGTTAGAATTTCTGTTTGACATACATAATGGAACTTTTCCCTGTTTCATCAATAATACACAGAGTGGAATGTTTTTTGTGGCCTTCCGAGACCCTTCATTTGTATTAGCTGGTTTTGCTTAGCATAACTTTTCACCAATAGTACAACTTACTTAAGATTTCAACCAGTAGCATAATAGTTGAGAATATAAAGCTATAAACTCCTGTGTGTACACGTACGTTCTTTGCAGGTAAATTAAGATCCCTAACTACTATTTCCCATTAAGATGTATGTAGCTCACCAATCTCAAAGCTACTATTCTCCAATTACACACAAATCTCTCAGTGAATCGTTAACTATTAGGATCTTATTTTATGAATCTGGAAACCTATCCATTAATATGAATCATTTAATTCAATTGTTACTGTTCAGAAAGTACATACAGAGCTAAATAGTCCTCCTGCAAGGCTGTCACATTTTCACGAATCATAGTTGAGTAAGTATTCCATATTGACATAAGTCTCTTCAACAGATACTTCTATAAACAATAAAGAGAATATTAGTTAGTTCTGCTCACAACATTCAATTTGCACTGCTTTTCCCTTGTCTGAAAAGACATTAACAGAGAGGTGACAGATATTTCTTCAGAAATAAACTTCATTTGTTACTAAATGTTTAATTGATTTTTTTTTTAACATTTTAGGTTCACTTTCTTCATAAGAAAGCAATATGTAAACAACACGATATGTGTAAGCACAGTGCTTGGCACATAGAAGGAGCTTAATCAGTATTAGCCACTCTTATCGCTTACTATCAAAATTTCTTACCCCAAAACTTCTAGTTGTCTTTAAAATCGAGGGAAAAAAGGGAAAAAATATAAGACAAACATTCTACCTTGAAACTTTCAACCTTTCATCATATATATATATATAAACACACACACACATATATATGTATATATATGAAAACAAGGAACACTGATTTATGCCTTGGACAAATGTAAACCTTGGATCCAAAATAAGATTTCTTCAACTGAGCTATTAGCTGGTAAATAACAGCATTTTTATAGTCATATATTTACCAATACATCCCTCACAATAGTATTATTCATTGAAACTCTTTAAAAAACCAGTGTGAGCTTTTACTTCTTTACTCACGGGCCAAGATCAGATGTTATCAATGAGCCACCTCAACCCCACAGACATCCAAGCGCCTTCTATTGGTCACTATGCCCACATCCAAGTACGTTTACATCAGCACCTTAGACACTAGATAAAAGAAAGTCTGAAACTCCAAGGTGCTTGTGATTTTACACTCACACGGCCCTGGAAACTCACTTGAAATCATCACCTAACACATCTGCTGCTCTGTCTGTGGTCCCCAAATCTCCGAGGGGCTGCACCCAAACTTAGGCTTTTCCTGTGCCATCTATCTTATGATCACTGGCTCACTGTTAAAGACCTAATAACGGGAACTTCCCGTTTTATTGATGCTATTTTCCCCTTTTATAAGGACAAGATGGCACAGTCATTTCTTCATTCATTAACTCTAATTTCCACATCTCTCTTCCCAATATCAAAAGCAGCTTCAGAATATTTAGTTTTCTAGAACATTGCTCTCTGGTTTCAAGTGCTCGCCCTATAAATCAGAGTATATAAATTATGGATATAGAACTGTGAAAAGTCAGTCTGTTTACCAACAATCTTTTAGGAAAACAGTTGTTAATAGACACTATCCTTTCTTTATATAAAAAAGAAAAATATATCGTTTCCATCCACTTCTGGTTTCTTAAGACACATTGACACCTCAGCAAAAACACAGTACCTTCTCTCACATATATCTCCTAGGGCAGATCTATGACCAAGGTATTTTCTTTTAAGAATAAGCACTTGTTCCTAAGAAAATGAATATATACAGAACTAACAGGCTCTTATTTTGGGAAAGACTAGTTTCACAGATGCTACCTAAAATATGGAAGGAAAACGAAACAAAATAATTATTTTTAAAAACCATCTCACAAAGAATGAATTTACCTTTAACAATGGATATATATCATGGTTGTTCCCAACAGAAACAAGATCCCTGGTTACTAGGTTCATCAAAACGGCATGCCACACTATGATTTCATCTTCTTCAGCAAGGTACTTGGTTAAATCAAGTGCTGTTTCAATTTCGATATAATGGTTTCTGTTTGGTTTTAAAAAAAACAACAAAGATTCAAAAAATCCTTTCCTTGCTAAATGATCTGCACACTTTCCACATTTGTTACATGATTCAGGGCCTGATTTCAAGAAGGTATATGAAATCAAGAAGCTAGAGGGCAAAGGCCCCATCTCGTTGATAAGGTGGAACCCAAGCAATGTTGACAGGCTCTCCATTTCAATTTGATAGATTCGAGGTCAATGAATACAATAAAGTAGCAAAGAAGAAAAACATAGGTATGGAGGAGGAACTTGCAAAAAGAATGAAGGAAGGATAGGATTGGAATAAGTCGAAAGATAGAGGAAGGCAGTTAGGACAAAGAGGGGGTTCATGGCAGACCAACTTAACCAAGGCAGGGAATTTCTTTTGTGTGTCCTGAGAGATGGGGGCTAATAGGTAATCAAAAGTGTGGAGAGGCTTGACTATCAGAATAAAGAATTTACAGTTGGTGGGAAGGTATTTAAACAATCAGGGTAACATCATGAAATTGATGCCTTAAAATTTTGTTTCAATTTGTGCTGCAGAAGACAGAATAGGATTCTTAAAGGACTAACAGCTAGAAGCTAAAGTAACAGGCCAGGCAAAGGGTGATGCAAATTTGACTTAGCAAGGAAACAATGAAAGTGGTAAGTAAGGTGAGAATCCAAAAGACATTCCCCAGACCCCCAGAATGAATAGATAAGACACACTGACTTGATGAGCGATGGAGAAAGACAGGAGGGTCAAGGATATCCCTAATGTTTCAAGTAGGGGAGATGGGAAGAATAGTAGTACCTTTGACAAAGAGAGATTGATAGTAGCAATTTAGAGGCTGAAATAAAGTTCAGTGCCTTGGGTACTGAATTTAAATAACCTCAGGATGAACAGAAGACAGGAGGAGACAAGTAAATACATAGATTTAGAAGTCATCAACATATCCTTTACAAACATTTATTGAATACATTATTCCTGGTGGGCACTGTACATATACATAATAAAATAACCACTGAAACCATAAGAAGGCAAGAATTACTCAGAGGAAAGAGAAGAAAATAACATAACCATGACTGGTCTTAAAGATGCTCAGGGCAGCTGGAAAAAGAAGTCAGATACTGGAGGAGAACCACATTTGCACACTGAAGTCTCAAGAAGTCAAAAAAGAAGTTTGCAGGAGGATGTGGTTAACAATACTAAACTCATGGTAATCTCAGAGAAATGTTTCAGTGAAGTAGTGGGTGGGGAAATGTGCTCTACGTCAAGAAGGGAAAAGTAGAAAAAAAAGGAGGGATAAAATACGCAGACATTCATTCAAGAAATACAACAGGCAAAGGAAAGAAAGAATACACTGGATAATTTATTATGTGTACTCCTTAACTTTATTGTCTAAAAATTTAAATTCTAAACATACATTCATTTCCCTGGTTAGAAACTTAGCAGTAGAGTAAATCCACTATCAATGAAATCAATAATTCTGTAATACATTAGAATATAGGCTCATTAAAATTATACATACGGGCATTATCTTTGGGTAACAAAAATCACTTCAAAGTCCTAATTGATAGTCTATTTCCAGAAACTCTTTATTTTGGATAAATCAGTTACTTTTTTCCTTAATTTCCAATATCTTAGAATGATATGAAAATATCTTTCATAATCTTCCTAAATTTATCCATTTGAACATTAACAGTCTTTACAAATGCAAGTCTGAACTCCGTGTATGTTACCTAATTTTTCACTCTTGATCTAGATTTTAAAATAATGATTCTTGTACCTTTTGTAATAATCCTATAAATATTTAAACACTATTACTTTTTCCTATTTACATCGTCTCCAGTGCATCCTTCTAAAGGTTTTCTTTTAAGGGCGTCCCTGCCTCTTTTTTTTAATCATGGGAAGGCATTTTATTTTATTTTAAATATAGCAGTGTGTACATGTCAATCTGAAATTCCAGTCTATCCCTCCTTTCCCCTCAGGAATTCTCTTTAAAATGTTAAATTTTCTTTGCTGCTCCTTTAAGAGCCTTTCAAAATTTCTCCATGATCACTTTAAATCTTATTTACCAAAGTTAATTTAATCGAAAATACATGGGACTTTCATATAATTAACCACCAAATTTTGACTTGACAAAGAACATATATTCCTTCTTGTCAAATTGCTATAAAAATATTGTGTCCTGTGGCTTTCATTTTTATTAGTAGTAGATGTTATTGCTCTTTCCTGATGATGACCTTTTTGAATTGTGTTTTTTTCTAATTTTTTATTGTTGCAAAATACACACAACATAAAGTTTGTCTTCCTAACCATTTTAAAGTGTACAGTTCCCTGGTATTAAATACATTCATATGCATAACTGATTTACTTTGCTGCATAGCAGAAACTCACACTGTAAATCAACTGTTCTCCATAAAAAATTTTAAAGGTACATTCATAATGTACAACTATCATCACTAGCCATCTAGAGAACTCTTCTCATCTTGTGAAACTGAAACTCTGCACCCATTAAACAGTGTCTCCCCATGCCCCCCACTCTCCCGCCCCAGTCCTTGGCAATCACCAATCTTTCTGTGATTCTCTTGTCCTGGTCCTCGGCAATCACCAATCTGTCTGTTTGAGATTCTCACCACTCTAAGTAGCTCATATAAATGGAAACATACAGTGTTTGTCCTTCTGTGACTGGTTTATTTCACATAACATAATGTCCTCAAGGTTCATCCATGTTGTTGCATATTCCATCAACTTAAAAAAATTTTTAAACCTTTTCTTTTGTATTGAGGTATAGCCAGTTAACAGCGTTGTGATAGTTCCAGGTGGACAGCAAAAGGATTCAGCCATACATATACATGTATCCTTTGTTCTCCAAACTCCATCCCATCCAGGCTGCCACATTACACTGATCAGAGTTCCACGTGCTATGCAGTAGGACCTTGTTGGTTACCTATTTTAAATATAGCAATGTGTACGTGTGCATGCCAAACGCCATATCTCTTCCCCTCATCCTTCCCCCTGGCAACTGTTAAATTCTTTCTCTAGGTAGGTGAGTCTCTTTCTGTTTTGTAAGTTCATTTGTATTATTTCTTTTTAGATTTCACATGTAAGGGATGTAATATGATATTTCTTCTCAGTCTGACTTACTTCACTCAATATTATACTCTCTAGGTCCATTCATGTTGTCCAGCAACTTTTATATCATAAAATTTCACAATAACCACAGAATTTGACCCTAATCTTAATAAGTTAAGGCTTGTATAAACTAAAGAGCCAGCTTCATAGGGATGAGGTTATTTTTGTAAATTTCTCGAGCTACACTGTTAAAGGATGAGAGAAGAAAATATACTCACTTAGACAAGGAAAAGGCATCATCAACCAGCTGAAGTCTATGAATAACAGGAATAGCCTGCAGATGAGATCCAAAAACGCTCAGGAAAAGATGAGAACATTTTTAGTAGAAAAATACCTTTCAGAATAATAACAACATTTCAGGATCATCGCTGCTTACAAAGCACTTTCATGTGCATTATCTCATGTACAGAGAAACGATCATTTCTAAGGATAATTTCCATAATTTATTTATTATACATCTGCTTTTGATAAGCGATCCCTTTGGACATCAATCATATGGCTTCAATATGGCTGAGAGTTCTGCCAAAATACTCTGTGAAAAACAGCATGTTAAAAAATAAAACAGGAAGCCAAGTTTAAAGGGCCTCTCCGAAACAAAAAGCATACATTAATTGTATCACAACGTCCAAATTGTTGTCAGGGGACTTTTTGGCACAGGAAGCCTTAAGTAAATATTACTTAGCACTGTTTTGGCACTGCTGAGGTGCTCTTTTCAGTGCTATCTCTCTTCTCAAAAGTTGAGTAATTCAACACAGTACCACCATAGAGCCCTCATGAAAAGGAGTCAACTGCCAGCTTAGCTTCTCAGGTTCCTGTTTGAGCTCCCCGGCACTGCCAGGCCACAAGACTGTCTCAGCTTGTGTCCCAAGGGTCCCCAAGTTTCCTACAGCATTCCTTCAACAGCAGCACCCCACCCCCACCAAGCATATTCATATATGTGGTCCCAGAAGACTTATCTTCACCACATCCCTCTGAGCATCTGAATAAGCCAAGCTTAATTCTTTCCTTGGCAGTAGTTACATATCTTTTCTGGCGGTAATAATACTACTTACATTTTCTAGATTAATGTTAATAGTAGAAATGTTTTGTTTGCTCAGCAATTACGCTGTAGGGATAACTGACTTCAGTTTTTCAATAAGTAAAATCTACAAGGGCTTCAAGAAATCATTGCTATAATGGCATGACCTAGTGTTTCCACAGCTAAGACTGCCCTTAGACATTTTTTAAAAACTAGCTACTCTGAAAAAGATTTTTAAATAAAGTATTACTACAGCTGGTTTTTGTACCTTTATTCAAAAGCCCAATGATAAATCTTTTAAAATTACTGATCATGTTCTGAATGCCCGAATTGGGTTAGGCTGCTGTTAAACATCACACATACATCATCTTATTTAATCTTCACAACAAGCTTTTAACATTGGTCCATTATACCCATTATTATACAGGCAAGGCATGACTGGCTAAATAAGAGGCCCAAGGTCACACGTCTGGTAAATGATGATCAAAAATACGAACACAAGTTGATCTGACCCAGAAGCCAAGCTCGGCCAGCTCTGTGCACTGCCTCAATGCCAGACTCACTGGGCGACTCACAGAAATTCTGACGACAGAGACACCTAAGATATCTTTTAGTTCAACACACTAGTTTTACAAATGAAGTCTAAATGAGCTGCCCCAGATTTCACAGCAGAGCCAACTCTACAGACTTCTAACCCAGCATCTATCTCCACTCATGGAGATTTGGTTTAATTCAACCAAGTCAAGTCTGACTGATAAGAGCTAGCCAATATTTTAATTTTTATATATTGTATAATAATTTAGTTATTTGATAATTTAAAGTGATATTGAATTATTATTGATATCTTGTGAATTAAATTATCTCCTTAGCCAGAAGATGAAAATACAATTTTTAGAAAATTAACATTTTCTAGCATTTATGTACTGGCACCTATTATGGGCTTAGAAAGTTTTTTGTTTTGGCCACACGAGGTGGCATGGGGGAATCTTAGTCCTTGACCAGGGATTGAATCTGTGTCCCCTGCATTGGGAGTAGAGTGTCTTAACCGCTGGACTACTGGGGAAGTCCCTAGACAATTTGTTTACTTACATTATCTCTAATTCTCATAAGGAATAAGAAATATATGATATTATTCCCATTTTAAAGTGAAGAAATCTCTAGGTCCATTCATGTTGTCCAGCAACTTTTATATCATAAAATTTCACAATAACCACAGAATTTGACCCTAATCTTAATAAGTTAAGGCTTGTATAAACTAAAGAGCCAGCTTCATAGGGATGAGGTTATTTTTGTAAATTTCTCGAGCTACACTGTTAAAGGATGAGAGAAGAAAATATACTCACTTAGACAAGGAAAAGGCATCATCAACCAGCTGAAGTCTATGAATAACAGGAATAGCCTGCAGATGAGATCCAAAAACGCTCAGGAAAAGATGAGAACATTTTTAGTAGAAAAATACCTTTCAGAATAATAACAACATTTCAGGATCATCGCTGCTTACAAAGCACTTTCATGTGCATTATCTCATGTACAGAGAAACGATCATTTCTAAGGATAATTTCCATAATTTATTTATTATACATCTGCTTTTGATAAGCGATCCCTTTGGACATCAATCATATGGCTTCAATATGGCTGAGAGTTCTGCCAAAATACTCTGTGAAAAACAGCATGTTAAAAAATAAAACAGGAAGCCAAGTTTAAAGGGCCTCTCCGAAACAAAAAGCATACATTAATTGTATCACAACGTCCAAATTGTTGTCAGGGGACTTTTTGGCACAGGAAGCCTTAAGTAAATATTACTTAGCACTGTTTTGGCACTGCTGAGGTGCTCTTTTCAGTGCTATCTCTCTTCTCAAAAGTTGAGTAATTCAACACAGTACCACCATAGAGCCCTCATGAAAAGGAGTCAACTGCCAGCTTAGCTTCTCAGGTTCCTGTTTGAGCTCCCCGGCACTGCCAGGCCACAAGACTGTCTCAGCTTGTGTCCCAAGGGTCCCCAAGTTTCCTACAGCATTCCTTCAACAGCAGCACCCCACCCCCACCAAGCATATTCATATATGTGGTCCCAGAAGACTTATCTTCACCACATCCCTCTGAGCATCTGAATAAGCCAAGCTTAATTCTTTCCTTGGCAGTAGTTACATATCTTTTCTGGCGGTAATAATACTACTTACATTTTCTAGATTAATGTTAATAGTAGAAATGTTTTGTTTGCTCAGCAATTACGCTGTAGGGATAACTGACTTCAGTTTTTCAATAAGTAAAATCTACAAGGGCTTCAAGAAATCATTGCTATAATGGCATGACCTAGTGTTTCCACAGCTAAGACTGCCCTTAGACATTTTTTAAAAACTAGCTACTCTGAAAAAGATTTTTAAATAAAGTATTACTACAGCTGGTTTTTGTACCTTTATTCAAAAGCCCAATGATAAATCTTTTAAAATTACTGATCATGTTCTGAATGCCCGAATTGGGTTAGGCTGCTGTTAAACATCACACATACATCATCTTATTTAATCTTCACAACAAGCTTTTAACATTGGTCCATTATACCCATTATTATACAGGCAAGGCATGACTGGCTAAATAAGAGGCCCAAGGTCACACGTCTGGTAAATGATGATCAAAAATACGAACACAAGTTGATCTGACCCAGAAGCCAAGCTCGGCCAGCTCTGTGCACTGCCTCAATGCCAGACTCACTGGGCGACTCACAGAAATTCTGACGACAGAGACACCTAAGATATCTTTTAGTTCAACACACTAGTTTTACAAATGAAGTCTAAATGAGCTGCCCCAGATTTCACAGCAGAGCCAACTCTACAGACTTCTAACCCAGCATCTATCTCCACTCATGGAGATTTGGTTTAATTCAACCAAGTCAAGTCTGACTGATAAGAGCTAGCCAATATTTTAATTTTTATATATTGTATAATAATTTAGTTATTTGATAATTTAAAGTGATATTGAATTATTATTGATATCTTGTGAATTAAATTATCTCCTTAGCCAGAAGATGAAAATACAATTTTTAGAAAATTAACATTTTCTAGCATTTATGTACTGGCACCTATTATGGGCTTAGAAAGTTTTTTGTTTTGGCCACACGAGGTGGCATGGGGGAATCTTAGTCCTTGACCAGGGATTGAATCTGTGTCCCCTGCATTGGGAGTAGAGTGTCTTAACCGCTGGACTACTGGGGAAGTCCCTAGACAATTTGTTTACTTACATTATCTCTAATTCTCATAAGGAATAAGAAATATATGATATTATTCCCATTTTAAAGTGAAGAAATCGAAGCAGAACATTTAAGTAACTTGCCTAAGATCACAAAATTAACAGTTAATTGGAAATTATTTTGATTTTCACTTAGAAAGGCAAAATTATTGTGGAAAAGTGAGAGAAATGTTCAAAAACACAATACATTCAACCAAAACCTCTTTTTTCTAAGAAAAAAATCCAGCATGCCTTGGTACGGGGGTGGCAAAGGGGTCAGGTTCCCACCAGTCAGGTTAATAAAAGCTCAGCCTATAAAGTCTAGAGAGTACAGTATTAATGATATAGTCAATAAAAGGTATAAAAATAAAACTTACCTTAGGATCTTTTTCAAGCTGTTGATTTAATTTCTTCCAACCTAATTCATCATAGTTAACTCTATAGTATCCAGTCATATTCAAATTTAATATCACCCAGTCATGATCAGAATCTGAAATTTGCATTTCAGGAAATAATTCTACAAAGAAATACGTGAACAGTTTGAACTGGTACATTTTTAAAATATTTCAGTGCATGTTTTACTTTGGCCTCTTTATTCTAAACAGCAATCCAGTAAAACAAAAAGTAAAGATATTCCAAAATATGTATTGATCTTACCACATATTTTTTCACATACAATGACTTTTGATTAGAAATGTTTCTTTAAAGCTCTATGCTCAACAAGAATGATATAATATTTTAGTTTTAAACAAGCTATTCAAAAGCTAGACATTTTAATATTTTATTCTCTCCTTTTATATATATGTGTGTGGGGGTGCATATATATATATATACACACACAGATATTTGCATATATATGTGAACGTATTTTTAAAAATTTGTTACTTACTGCTGCTTTTATCTAGCCAGACTAAAGACTGGGTAGTTCCATTTTTTATCCAAAGAATAGGTATAATCCATGTGTCACTTTTTGGAAAAAAAAAATGAAAACTTCAGTTACTGTTCACACATAAGAATAAAAGCTTTGAGCCAATATTAAATAAGATGATAAAATAAAAGAACTCAAATTCTTTGGTCATTCCTTGTGGATATACAGGACTTTGCTCTTAGAATTATTCACTGTTGTTTCACAAGCCAGCTTTGGCTATTTATTTATTCTCTTGTGCCTCACAGATTTGTTTCTTCTTGCAACTCAGGGTAGCTTCTAAGGTTCTCCTGTATCTGAAACTTTCAAGGCCTGTTTATATTCAGTTATAGCCATCTGGCCTTACTCAGGGGTCATTCAAATGCTGCAGACATACCCAAGCTATCTGTGCCAAGAAAACTGAATAATCATTTAAGAAGAAAAAGCATGACACACATTTCAAAATGCTTTTCCACCTCAAGTTTTCTCCCAGTTTGAAGAGTGTTCAACAGCAATCAGCCAGATTATTCACATTCACTGAATGCTGGAACTCTTCCCTTGTTGGTGGATGTGACCTGGATGAGGTCACTGACCACAAGGGGGACATTAGTCATCTGAAGACACACATTACTCGGAATTTAGACAATATTTCCAATCTTGCTCAAGTGCTCGCACGTCTGGCTTCTCAGACTTTGAACTGAGAGTTTTTGTTCATATGATAGCTAAGGCCACCTCTTCTCAAAAGTCATGAAATATCACAGGGAGAAGGGACCTGCAGGTCTATTTCCTCCCCTGGAGTTTTAAAGAAAGAGTGGGACAACCTGAAACTTTTGGTGATGGTACATGAAAATAAATTTCTCATTTGTGCTTATGCTTAATACAATGTGATCTGAGAATCAAACCCTTTATCAAAAACAGTTGAAAACTATCTAACAAGTTAAGGAAGAAAAGGAAACGGAAGGAGAAAGTGATGAATGCTAAGCACGGTATACTTACTATCTCATTTCACTTTTATAACAATCCCCTGGGGTTTGCATTATTACATTTGCTTTATAGACAAGGAAACTGAAACTCAGAGATTTTAAATAAGATTAAGGTTTGAATTTGGGATCTATAACTCTAATATTTTATGTATGGTTACAAAAGCATACGTTCATGTGTGGGCATACATGCACAGAATTATTCCTCAAGGATATGGTCACCATTCACCTCCATTTCTAGAGAAGGGAAGACGACCTGGCAACCAGATCCCCTTTTTTCTTAATTAACATAAGGCCGTTCAGCTTCTATTTTATTGGCTTTCACACAGAATTCTGAGTAATTCATTACCTCTGTCTAAAGGACAAAAAAGAATGCCTAGCATTCAAGGCTCTGGTTGTGGGTGTGGCCCTAAATCCCAGGGGAGGAACACTGCAAGAATCCCTAAGGCAGGTCTCTGGCCGTGCTCAGGACCTCAGGGGCTCTGCCCCGGCCTGGCACACAGTGGCATCCGGCACGGAGCACTGCGTCACCATCCCCAAGTCATGGAGGGGTGTGTATCCAGTGGGAGTTACGCTTCCTCATCCATAGGCTGGTTTCCTTTTGATCAGAGCTCAACCCCAAGGAAGGTGAAGACAGGAGCAAATCTACCTACTTGTGGGTTGGAAGAGTCTGATTTTTAACCTTTCCAAGATAAAATGGCTCCTGTTTCATGACGCCCGTGGATACATTTAAGGTGATAACTGGAAAACCACTCTGGTGTGTCCAGCTGTCCATGATGCTTTTTACTGTTGCTGGCAAAAGAATTTTACTCTGGTCATCTATGGCCTGTTTAAAAAAAAAAAAAATCATCACAAAAGTGGTTATTTACCATCCAAATCTTTTGAGGTAGCCAACTCCTAAAAGAAACTATCAATACATAGCAATTGTATTTCTCATTTATAGAGTAAAACCCAGTGGGGAATTTCTGGACCAAATTTAATTCTGTTCATCTCTGTATATATGAGTGGTTCCTTAGCTCATCCTTCCACTCATTCATTCAATAACTGAACACAGTTTTTATGGATCTAATATATGCAGGCTCTATTCTGGGCACTGGAAACATAGTGTGTGTGTTAGTAGTTGCTCAGTTGTGTTCAAAATGCCATGGATTGTAGCCCACCAGGCTCCTCCATCCACGGGATCTTCCAGGTAAGAATACTAGAGTGGATTGCCATTCCCTTCTCCCGGGGACCTTCCCAACACAGAAACTGAACCCAGGTCTCCTGCACTGCAAGCAGATTCTTTACCGTCTGAGCCACCAGGGAAGCCTGGGAATGCAGTGGTGAAGACTAAAGAAGTAACCTCTGACTTAAAGGAGGGTCACAGACAAGGGAAGGGGGTTTTCCTGTGGCATCAGCATACACACGTGGCCTCACGATCTCACAGCACAGCACAGCAAACACAGGGCAGAGAGTGAGAATTACCATTTGAAAATGTCTCCACAGATCATCTTGCTCAGCATTTGAGTAAGAAAAAGTCTCCAAATACGACTGTTAAAATAGAAAAGGTAAGGTTAAGATGAATAACCTGCCAAAGCAATTCATGTTTACTGTCTTTAGGTAACAACAATTTTGTAAACTCACCTTAAGTGCCCTGATAAATATTTTCTCATTCAAGAAACTAGAAAGCATCCGGGCCAGAGACGCTCCCTAAGACATAAGAAGTTGTCCATTATTTGAACAAAATTCAGTATCTAAATACCGACACATTCCATTTTGGCACGCAAGATTTTGGGCTGTGCTCCTCATTGCATTGTATACCTCAACTGAATGTCTGGGTTAACCCAAAGTGTGCTAATAAAATAAACTGTCACTAATTAACAGATAAAAGACGAGAAAATGTCCTACGTATAAGAATTCAGGGTACAGAAAACTTTTTAAATTGAGATACTCACACGACAGGTATAAATAAATAAATGTTGCCTGTTGTTCCAGTTCTACAAGGATCAGCAACTAGCCACTGTGGTTGCCTACTGACAACGTCCTGGGGTGGGTGTCGGGGGCGAGATGTGTATAAGAGACAGGTCGGGGGCGGGCAGGGGGGATTCAGGATGGAGGACACTAGGAAGCGCTCTTTGTTTTGAATATACTAATTCCAAGATAGTTCAGATACATATCTAAAGAACATTTTCAATGACCCCAGATTCGGGCATCCTTCCATACACAGAAAGGCACTGAAAGTATTCACTTGGGATATTCCTTGTGATCAGTAGTAGTCTTTTTATACCTGACTGGATGTTTCTCCCAGGAACAACACAAAACCAAACCTTCAGGTATATCCTGGCTCCTCCCTTATCTCTTTGCAACAGTTTCTCGGAATACTCTGAGAGGCTGTCTCCTGGGCTAGAGTCCTCAGTCAGGCTCCTGAATAACTCAGCTTTATGGAGTGTGCTTTTCTTTCAGTGACACAAGAACAAATTTCCACCAGGCAGAAGAGTTTACCTTAAAAGTATCCCCAGCTGTCTGTCTATATTAAAAAAGGTAGATGGCATTGAGCACCTGTACTAGATAAGAACTGATTTAACCATGTTTTCTGAAATTCATCTGAGGTCTTTGTACCAAAATTGTGTAGTAGCACATTAGTCTAGAACCCAAATAACCCCTTTTATGTAGCTTTCTGCAAGAGTGCAGCTCAAATATAAATGTGAAACTGTTTTACCTTGCTGTAAGTAAATAAGTCAAAGAGCTCATTTATTTCATTGGTTTCTGTGAAACTTTCCACCTTCATGGAGACGGCTCTAGACACCAGGGCGTGATCTTCTCTGAGCACACCGTGTAAAATGTTAGAAAAGAAGATCTCATTCTAAAAGGAAAACATTGAGACACACTAACTTCTGAGGCATCACAGAAACAGGAAGTTCAATATTCCTAAAATATTTTCAGAAACTATCATTGAAGAGGGGAAGAAATCAATAATTGAGAAGTAGCCCTTAAATGGCACCCCACTCCAGTACTCTTGCCTGGAAAATCCCATGGACGGAGAAGCCTGGTAGGCTACAGTCCATGGGGTCGCAAAGAGTCGGACACGACTGAGCGACTTCACTTTCACTTTGGGCTACAATGTGCCAAATAAGTCAGGAGTCCTTGAATAACAAAACTCTGTCATACTTTCCTTCCCATTTGTTTTCCTTTTTTATTTCAATTTAAAAAATCAATTATAAAAGTTAATGTGGTTTCCAAGACAGCTATCTACTGGATTGGCCAAGAAGTTTGTTTTATCTTATGGAAAAGTCAAACAACACATTCCTTAAGTAAGGAGGTCCCTGACCATCCAGACAGGTCCTTCAGGGAACAGCATCTCTAGGTGGTTTTAATCCTCTAGGGTTTTATTGGTAACTTTATTAGTAATCCCTTAAAATGTATCAGTCTCTTATATGGACATTTATAAACCAAAAGTAATGCCAAATTTATAAATTCACAGTGATGATGACTATTAGTAATATTAGTTATTAGAGATAAATCAAAATAAATCTACAAACTGGATAGTGTAATTTATAGCTCATGCATTAGGAATCTTTTTTTTACTGTAAAAGTGTTAGTTGCTCTGCCATGTCTGACTCTTTGCAACCCCATGGAACTTCAGCCTGCCAGGCTCCTCCAGGGTCTGGACTCGAGCTACCTGGGTCTGAATCCTACTGCAGCCTCCTAGGGATTGTTTGACTCACAAAAGGCAACTAATTTCATCACTCTGGAAATTCATTTTCACCTCTGAAAATGGGGCGAACACTGTCCTTACTGGATTATTATCAGGTCTAAATTAATTTACATAGGATTTTTAGCACTGTGACTGGCAAATAGAATATGCTCAATAAGGGTTAACCACTACTGTAATTATATCATCATCATTAGTTCTTCAGAAGGGTGAATCAGATATTGTACATAATACACTCTAAGCACATAATGAATGCTTAGTAAATGATGGCTGTCACAAAAGTGCCCACTAAATAGTCAATCTATTGAATGACTGCATGAAACTTTAGCTTACAGATGAGGAATGAACGCTCATACGTGTTCAACTACTTGCCTCAGCTTACAGTGATCATAAAAATATAGCAAGACCTGACCGGTTGCAAGGCCCCTACGTGTCCTTTCCCTTCATGAGATCTGCTGCTTCCTTAGTCCAGTCAGAAGAGGGATGCAGAAAAGTCAGTGAGTAGCAATGTTAAGCTGGAGCTTCAGGGGCCAAGAAACCAATTGGAATGTTCTGAATCATTGACCATGACCCATTCATCTTGTATGTTAATAAGTTTCAGCTGAAATTAGACCAGAATTAGAAAAAATGGAATCTGTTTCTGCCTATGTTTCTGTGATGCTCTTTACTTAATTTCAATCTAACGACTGATTCAAAGGAAGCTAAAGTTCTGATTTCTTAAAGACCATTGAAACAAAGCCTTAAGCTTCTCAAAAACAAAGCTCATGGCAATTTTTTCAAGCTCCAAGATCTGATACTCTTCTGTAAGGGTTATGGTTCACTCAGCTCTACAAGTGATTGAGAAATGTACACTCAGAAAACAGTGATTAAGAACCAATGATTTAAAAAAATAAACCTAAATGGTATGAGACAATAATCTTACCGTCTTAGCTTCAAAAACATTGGTAACATGTCTTCATCGATGTTTCCCAGAAATGATAATATCTTAGCCATTTTTGTTGCATTAAAAGTTGACTCATTGAAAAAGACTTTGACACTGGGAGGGATTGGGGGCAGGAGAAGAAGGGGACGACAGAGGATGAGGTGGCTGGATGGCATCACAGACTCAATGGACGTGAATCTGAGTGAACTCTGGGAGTTGGTGATGGATAGGGAGGCCTGGCGTGCTGCAGTTCATGGGGTCGCAAAGAGTCGGACACGACTGAGCGGCTGAACTGAACTGATTGATATTTATAGTACAGTCTATAAAGGACATACAGGTGAATCTAATTGCTTTAAGGACTGGAATGTTGTTCCATATTGACTCNGATGGATAGGGAGGCCTGGCGTGCTGCAGTTCATGGGGTCGCAAAGAGTCGGACACGACTGAGCGGCTGAACTGAACTGATTGATATTTATAGTACAGTCTATAAAGGACATACAGGTGAATCTAATTGCTTTAAGGACTGGAATGTTGTTCCATATTGACTCTCAGCACAAGGGTAATTTGGGGTACAACCAAATGTTTTCACAAATAGTTACAGGTAACACTAACCATGTGTGGATGCTACTTTATAAAAGAGAGATATGAACAATTTTGTAGGTGTAGCATATATAGAAGGACTAGGACTTACTATATACATATATATAGTTCACATATATGAAAAGAGTCATAAAGAACATGCTCACACACACCATAAGCCCCTTGAGAAGAAGCACACTACCAGGTGTTTTCTCCCTAGGGGTAAAGGCACGGACTTTGCAGCTAGAGAAACCTGGGACTGAATCTCATCTCTGACCTTTAACAACTGTGAGATCTTGAACAACTTACCTAATACTTATACTCTCAGTTTCATCAATAGAAGACAGAAAAAATAATAACTATTCTCATAGGATTATTTTGAAGATCGATTAAGATGATATATAAGACTCACACTACCAGGCAGTTAAGTCCCAAGTGCTCAGTGAATGGTACTAAATAATATTTTTGATTATCTATTAGTATTTATTAGCATCATTACCCTCATCTTCAGCCTAGACCCAGATCACTGGAATGTAATCACAGTTTCGCCTCAACCAGGCAAATGACCTTGGGCAAGTCAATTAACCTTTCAGTACTTCATTCTGCAGATCTATATAATGATGTCTAGCCCAGGGAGGAACAGCAGAGGTACTGTAGCATGGCTGGACTGTGTGATGGTGGGCATTTTATAGGATGTTCACAAAGGGCAGGAGGAAAATTCTTAAAGAGACGGAATGCCAGACCACCTGACCTGCCTCTTGAGAAATCTGTATGCAGGTCAGGAAGCGAAAGTTGGAACTGGACACAGAACAACAGACTGGTTCCAAATAGGAAAAGGAGTATGTCAAGGCTGTATATTATCACCCTGCTTATTTAACTTATATGCAGAGTACATCATGAGAAACGCTGGGCTGGAAGAAGCACAAGCTGGAATCAAGATTGCTGAGAGAAATATCAGTAACCTCAGATATGCAGATGACACCACCCTTATGGCAGAAACTGAAGAAGAACTCAAGAGCCTCTTGATGAAAGTGAAAGAGGAGAGTGAAAAAGTTGGCTTAAAGTTCAACATTCAGAAAAGTAAGATCATGGCACCCGGTCCCATCACTTCATGGGAAATAGATGGGAAAACAGTGTCAGACTTTATTTTTCTGGGCTCCAAAATCACTGCAGGTGGTGATTGCAGCCATGAAATTAAAAGACGCTTGCTCCTTGGAAGGAAAGTTATGACCAACCTAGATAGCATATTCAAAAGCAGAGACATCACTTTGTCAACAAAGGTCCGTCTAGACAAGGCTATGGTTTTTCCAGTGGTCATGTACGGATGTGAGAATTGGACTATAAAGAAATCTGAGTGCTGAAGAATTGATGCTTTTGAACTGTGGTGTTGGAGGAGACTCTTGAGAGTCCCTTGGACTGCAAGGAGATCCAACCAGTCCATCCTAAAGCAGATCAGTCCTGGTGTTCATTGGAAGGACTGATGTTGAAGCTGAAACTCCAGTACTGTGGCCACCTGATGCGAAGAGCTGACTCATTTGGAAAGACCCTGATGCTGGGAAAGATTGAGGGCAGGAGGAGAAGGGGACGACAGAAGAACAGATGGTTGGATGGCATCACCAACTCAATGGACATGGGTTTTAGTGGACTCTGGGAGTTGGTGATGGATAGGGAGGCCTGGCGTGCTGTCTTTCATGGGATCGCAAAGAGTCGGACAAGACTGAGCGACTGAACTAAACTTGGAAAGTGGTATGGAACTGGGGCAGTAAAAGACTGCTATATTAGTACTCCTCAGAAGCTACAATTTCACAAACAGGTTAAAAAAGTTGTTTTTTTTTTAAGTTTCTGTGTGGCCAAGAGAGGTCTGTCAATTTTTTATTCTGCCAACTTTTTAATAAACAAAAGATAAATATCATCTACTTACTATCTTCTTCCTTTCATAAAAGAGGGTAAAATTTACAACCAATATATTAATGGGCTTCCCTGATGGCTCAAACAGTAAAGAATCTGCCTGCAACGAGGGAGACCCTGGTTCGATGCCTGGGTTGGGAAGATCCCCTGGAGAAGGAAATGGCAACTCACTCCAGTATTCTTGACTGGAGAATTCCATGGACAGAGGAGCCTGGCAGGCTACATAGTCCATGGAGTCGCAAAGAGTTGGACACGAATGAGGGACTTTCACTTTCATAATAATAGAAGAAAGAACAATCTTAGATTCTCCTTCAAAGTGAATAAATTTAGCCTGTGAATATCTGACCAGTGGAAATCGGCATGTCAAGTGTCAGTACACTCTGATGAGCAAGGGTATGGAGAGGAGAAAAGAGGCTAGAAGTAGAGCCTTGGAAGCACCTGGGAGGGGAGAGGAGAAAAAGACCTGCAAAAAGCAGCAGAAAGAGCAGCTCTGAGCATCAGAGAGACGGCAGGAGGCAGGAACAGAGAGGAAGGACGAAACCCTGACTTGCTGTGAAGAAATGAGGTCTGTGTCAAAAGATCATATTAAATCTAAACACTTAAACACTTAAATCAATTTAGCTTTATCATGCATTTCTGAAAGCATTACCTAACTACTCTCTAAATAAAATATTGGAAATATAACTTTCAATTCAGATTTGCATACACATAAATTAATTTTCCATGTTACTATTTACTCAACATAGCAAAAGATTATCAGCTATAATAGATACAGTGTCAGCTATGAGTATTATATGCAATATCAGCTACCTTATGGGTAATATAACATAGCATATTACTTATTATTAAAGTTATAGATTACTGATTGCAAGTGCTTTAAAATTCAGTCTAGGTAGAAATAAATGAAAATAACCTAAAATCTAACAGTAGGGAAAATATTATATATATATATGCACACATATACACACATCTTATAAAGTTCTATGATAAAATACTAGGCAACCCTTAAAATCTTATTTTCAAGGATGATCTAATGACCTGTGGAAAAGCTCTTGATATAGTATAAAGTAGAAAGGGCAGTACACATTTCTGTGTAATTTTCACTTCTAGGAATATTTACAATAATAAAAGCCTGACGAAAGAAAACAAATCAAAAAGACTACATTGATCATCTCTGATATTACAGATGATTTATTATCTCTATATTTTTCTGTATTTTACACACTTTCAACAATGAAAATTAACTACTATTATAATTAGAAGAAAAATTACAAATTAATTTAACAGACATACTTACCCTTGGGAATTTAGGATTGAAGTGGTTAATTATCCCAAATTCAAAATAAGATGCAAAACCTTCATTGAGCCAGATATTATTCCACCAATTCATGGTAACCAAGTTTCCAAACCACTTTTGGAGTTGGGGATAAAAAGAACAATCTTAACTTCAATTTAAGTAATATTTATTGTAATTACATGCTAAATAAATTTAAGGTCAAAGACAAAATTAAATGTAATTTGCTATCAGTGATAAAACTTGAAAACAGGACTCCAAAATCATGTTGTTGTTTTATTAATAACATGAAGTCATTTATTTTTTTCTGTAAAATTTCACATCCAACGATTGGAAGCAATTTTTGCTTTAAAACTGTGATGCTCAGAAATAAAGTAAGCTAGAGTAGCATTTCTTAAATTGTCCACTTTACTCCAAAGTTAAGTTAAAGGAGAAGACCTCAATGTTCACTTAACACCTACTAATGACAGCATCTTATACTCTAAACAGACTACATCAGAATTTTGCTGTAAGCAGTTGATTATGTTTTAAGGACATAATTTGATCTGCACCATGTAAGAATCACTCAAGTATTCATTTCTGCAAAGTGGTCCAGTTATAATTATTTTCTATTCGAGCTTAACAGAAGGAAAGTGTCACATGATGATGAATAGAATCAGGAAAGAAAAACACAATAATTTCCAAAACTAACAAATCCACACCCTGGTTTTTCACCAAATTCTTATAATAGCTGTGATGTACTAATAGTTAGCACACTATTTTCCAAAACAATGTGTCACTTAGGCTATAATAAAAAATGACACTTTGGGTGATGATCAAGACTTGTGAAAGTCTGTGTTGACTGTGTAACAGGATATAGTTTAATCACAGTAAATCACTCCTCTCCAAAACTTCTTAGGGGTCCATATAACAAGAAGATAATTTCACAGTTTAGATTGTCACCTCAGTGATGCTAGTAAATTGACTATAATCCTTTAACTTGTAACTTCTCACAAAAAAAAAAAAGTTTGTGACAATCTACTGATGAAATGGGATATCTTCTGGTGACTCTTTTGAATATCTCTATTTTAAGATGGAATGAAAAGCAGATAATCATGGGTCTGCTTGGTTTACTTTTCCTGAAGAGAACTTTGTGGCACACAATTACTCTCTGAATATACGATCTGCTAATGTTCTGAGATTTCTCAGCACTATAATCTGTCACCAAAAGTTCAAATCCACCCAGGATCTGATTACATAGATCCTTCCTTGTTTTCACTCACTGGACCACTTTTCAAGTTATTTTTTTAAATTTGCTGTACGGTAGAGTTTGAGGAGTTTTTGCTGCTTTCGGTACAGAAGCAGGAGAATATTTTCGTGTGAAATAAGAAAGAACATTTTACCACATGCCTGATGTCCGATTTCGTGGGAGACAGTAAAGGAGATCACGATCTTTTTTTCTGTTAGTTTATCATTTGGTTGCAGCAACAATAATGACTCATCAAATATCAATAGTCCCCAGTTTTCCATTGCACGGTTGTCAAAAGTAGGCAAAGCAATTATATCTAAATGGATTTAAATGGAGGGAAAAATGAATCATCTCTTTCCAAAGATTTGAGAGTTCCAGATACAACATCTCAAAAGGAAATCATAAAATTACTGAAAGAAAATGCAAGTGAATATCTATAACTTAAGGGGCAGGAGAAAGACATAGAGAAGACAGGGTCAGAAAACAAATTGTTTTGACTATATGAAAATTAAATACTTTTGATTAAGGACCTATATCCAAAATATACAAAGAACACTTGAAACTCAAAAATAAGAGAACAACTTTACAGAATTAGCAAAAGATCTAAAGAGACACTTCACTAAAGAGACACACAAATGGCAAATGAACAGATGAAGATATGCTCAACACCATATGTCATTAGGAAATCGCAAATTAAAACAATGAGATACCATGACACACCAGTTCAAAACAAAACATCGATGTTGGAGAAGATGTGGAACAAGAAAAACACTCATTCATTGCTGGTGAGAATGCAAAATGCACTTCAGAAGACAATTCGGCAGTTTCTTATAAAGCTGAACATAGGTTGGCGATACAGTCTAGCAACTGAGCTCCTAAGGATTTACCCAAATGAGTTCACAACTGAAGTCAGCAACATGCACGTGAATGCTTATAGCAGCTTTAATGATAACTGCCAAAACTTGGAAGCAATCAAGATGTCTTTTAATAGGTGGATGGATAAATAAACTATAGTACAGCCATACAACAGAGTACTATTTAGTGATAAAAAGAAATGAGCTATTAAGTTATGAAAGGACATGGATAAAATTTAAGTGAATGTTACTAAGTGAAAGAAAAGTGAAAGTCACTCAGTGGTCTCTGACTCTTTGCAACCTCATAATCCATGGGGATTCTCCAGGCAAGAACACTGGAGTGAGTTGCCATGCCCTCTTTCAGGCAATCTTCCCAACCTAAGGGTCAAATTCAGGTCTCCTGCATTGCAGACAGATTCTTTACCAGCTGAGCCACCAGGGAAGTCTAAGAATGCTGGAGTGAGTAGCCTATCCCTTCTCCAGGAGATCTTCCCAACCCAGAAATCTAATCCAGGTCTCCTGCACTGCAGACAGATTTTTTACCAGGTGAGCCACCAGGGAAGGCCACTAAGTGAAAGAAGGCAATACGAAAAAGTTACACGTGGTATGATTCCATTAGTACCTAACATTATGGAAAAGGCAAAATTATATAGACCGTACAAAGAACAGTGGCTGTCAGGGATGGCGGGAAAAGAGGGGATGAGCAGGTAGAGCACAGGGGATTTTTAAGACAGCGAAACTATCGTCTGATACTGTGACGGTAGACATATGTCATTACTATGTACTCAGTCACTTCAGTTGGGTCCGACCCTTTGCGACCCACTGGACTGTAGCCCACCAGGCTCCTCTGTCCACGGATTCTTCAGGTAAGAACACTGGAGTGGGTTGCCGCCCTCCTCCAGGGGATCTTCCCGACCCAGGGATCAAACAAACGCGCGTCCCCTGTGTCTCCTGCACTGCAAGAGGATTCTGTACTGCCGAGTCACCGGGGAAGCCCTCATCACCGTTTGCATTTGCTGAAATCACAGCGCTGTCCAGCCACAAAGAGGGAACCCTAATGTGAGCTATGGGCTTTGGTTACAAAAATGTATCAGTACTGATTCATCAAGTGTAATTTTTAAAAATCCACACCAATGTCCGGTGTTAACAAGAGGAGAAACTAGAGGTGGGGGCGAGGGGAGGGAGAGGAGATATATGAGGACTCTTCACACTCTGGGCACACTTTTTTCATAAACTGTTCTAAAAAAATTAAGTCTATTTAAAGTTAAAGGTTTTAGTGCACCAAAAAACACCACAAACACATTTGAAAGGCAAAACACAGACTGGGGGTAAATATTTGTCGCCTATATCACAACTAGATAATATTTTTTCAATACTTAAAGAACTCTGATGAATCAAAAAGGGAAAAATGTGAACAATTCAATAAAGAAATAATCCAAACACCCAAAAAGCTTATTTAAAATTTTCAGCTTCATTAGTATCAAAAACAAAAATTAAAACAGTGATATAACTTTCAAATGTATGAAATACATTTTCAAATATAATAATTAGTATTGGCTAGAATTTATAATTAGGTATAGGAAAACTGACACATAGCCTATTGGTGAGGGTGTGAACTGGTAGTTTTTCTGGAGCAGACCA
This sequence comes from Oreotragus oreotragus, assembly GCA_006410675.1. Lineage (NCBI taxonomy): Eukaryota > Metazoa > Chordata > Mammalia > Artiodactyla > Bovidae > Oreotragus > Oreotragus oreotragus. The sequence continues at coordinate 210,482 of SJYX01012229.1, read as the reverse complement.
GCAAAATGCTTCGTAATTTTTAAAAATGTTCCTAGCCTTTCAAATTTTGCAATTTCTCCTAAGGCAAATAGCATGGATATTTGTAAACACTTCCTTATGCTTTCTTTCGTGTTTTAAAAGCAGCCCCCTCCCCCTCAAGAAAGAAAAATCAGTCCAAATTTTCAACCGCTGAAGATTAAATAAATTATTTTGTCAAATTGATATGTAGGCAGCTTATGAGTTAAAATGACAATAAAAAAGAACAGTTACCTGCATCATATTGCTTTATATTGTTCATTTTTTAAAAATCAATGAATAGTATCAATTCCATGGTGTCATTTTTGTTAAAAACAAAGAAGCAAATACAGAGAAAGATGGAAACTGAGACAAAGACAGACACCAGGAAACCAGACATCAAAATATTACCCATGGTCCTCTCTGCAGGGCAGCATTCTAAGAGATTTTGCTTCTATTTTTTGTGCTTTCCTTATCTTTCCAAATTTTTTACAGTGTGATCATTTGTTACTTCTAAAACTAGAACGATACAAGTTTTAAAATTGGGGATGATCTGGAGGGGTGATGTGGGGTGGGAGGTGGGAGGGGGTTCATGTTTGGGAGTTCGTGAAAAAAAAAATAAAAATAAATAAATAAAATAGACCTCGAAAATAAAAAAAAAATAATAAAATTGATCATATAGAAAAATAAAAAAAATTTTTTCCTTTGCTAGTGAAAGAAATATCATTGCTATAGGCCATGCTACATTTGCCTCATGAATGCTTTAGCTGTGCTACGCTCAGTAATTTAGTTGACTTTACACTTGGTTGAAGCTGACAGTGTATAGCACGACATATTCAGGTCATTACATAGCCTCAACAGGTAATGCTCCATTATCTTCCGACATACTTAGTTACCTCGGCCCGAGTTTCCCATTCTACTGCATAGTCTTTCACTGTGTGAATGACCCATATCCATTCTATCAGTGACCACTTTGGTGGCTTTTGGTTTGGCACTACTATGAAAACTGTAGCTTCAGACATTCTTGCACATGTCTTCTGGCATGTATGGGCTCAAATTCTTCTTGAAGCTATATCTAGGAATGGAATTTCTGGGTTTTAAGGTATTCTGATGATCAACATTGTAAGACAACAAACAGCTTTTTAAGTTGTAACAAATGATACTCCTTTCAACAGCGTCACTTTCTAACACTTGTATTTGTGAGAATGCCCAGTCTTTGACAACTGAGTAGGTTGTCACTATGACCTTGCGTACTCATTTCTCAGACTGCTTAATAAGCTTAAATACATCTTCATAAGTTTGTTAGCCACATGTGTTTCCTTTTCTGTATTACATTTATTCATATATCTTTTACTTATCTTTTTCCTATTGTATTTTTCATATTTATCTGTAGGTGTTCTTTATATATTTGGGCTACTCCCATTACCACTTATTATCCTTTATTTTTTGCTTAACTGTTTCTTTAAAGTTTATTTATTTGTAATTGAAGGACAATTGCTTTACAATACTGTGTTGGTTTCTGCCACACAGTCCTCTTTCTGCTGAGACTTCATGCTGACTTCGTGAGTCAGTGCTGTCTCCTCCTTCGCAATTTGTTTGCTTCTGTTTTTAACATGTAGATGCTATCTGCCAACGGAGAAGGCGATGGCACCCCACTCCATTACTCTTGCCTGGAAAATCCCATGGACGGAGGAGCTTGGTAGGCTGCAGTCCATGGGGTCGCTAAGAGTCGGACACGACTGAGCGACTTCACTTTCACTTTTCACTTTCATGCATTGGAGAAGGAAATGGCAACTCACTCCAGTGTTCTTGCCTGGAGAATCCCAGGGATGGGGGAGCCTGGTGGGCTGCTGTCTAAGGGGTTGCACAGAGTTGGACACGACTGAAGTGACTTAGCAGCAGCAGCTATCTGCCAAACTCAGCTACCTGAACAGAGCCTCTGCCATTTACTGCTTCTGCATTCAGAGAGCACCTAGAAAAGTAGTAAGTGGTTCTCATTTGCTCAGTAGATTCTCACTAATTATGGTAATCATGTCACCACTTTATGATTTATAGAGTACTTGAGTTTTATTGCTTCAAAAATACAAACTTTGCTGAGATGTACCATACATATTGTTAGCTTGCTATGGTTACAAGTTAAGAAAAAATAAAAACTTAAAAGGGAAGTTGCTGTTTTAAAAGTCTGCAAATCTTAAACACCCATACTTACTCCTAAAAGCATCATGATGTCACCTTTTCTTTTAAAGCTTATAACAACCCAAACAGCCAACTCCACCAGCGGCTATAACAGTTTTTTTGTTTTGTTTTTAAATGACTCAACCAAAAATCAAAGTAATTAGGAGACACGAGTTCATCTTTCTCTTAAAGATCCAGTAACAGAGAAACTCTATTGTAATCATCTATCCATCAAAAGGCAGTTTTGACTAAACACCACCTACCCGTGCTCATAGAGCAACACTGGCTCAGATGCGATGAAAGATACAGGAAAAAAAAAAAAGTGCCAACATAACCTTGACTTCCAGGAGCTGGTAATCTAGCCAGAATTTACATGGAATTACAGAACTCATTCAACATATCCCCCGCCCCCACTTAAAAAAAAATGTTTACTGTTTATTAGTTTGAGAGAGGACCTTCCCTTGTGGCTCAGTGGTAAAGAATCTATCTGCCAATGCAGGAAACGTGGGTTTGATCCCTGGGTTGGAAAGATCCCCTGGAGAAAGAAATGGCAACCCACTCCAGCATTCTTGCCTAGAGAATCCCATGGACAGAGGAGCCTGGGGTTGCAAAAGAGTCAGGCATGGCTTAGCAACTAAACAACTCTGAGAAAAGCAGNAAGATCCCCTGGAGAAAGAAATGGCAACCCACTCCAGCATTCTTGCCTAGAGAATCCCATGGACAGAGGAGCCTGGGGTTGCAAAAGAGTCAGGCATGGCTTAGCAACTAAACAACTCTGAGAAAAGCAGCATCACAGGCTCAGAAGGTACTTAAAAAAGGACAGTCCAGACCCTGACCCTCAACTTGCCCTTGACCTAATCCAGAGACGATTAGGATCTAGCAGCTCAGGAACTTGAATACAGGGATGCACAGGATGCTGTGGAAGCTTGGGAGAGAGAGAATCAAGGAAGACTTCCTGGAGGAGGAGGCACTGTGTTGAGAAATATAAGAATCAACAAGTTGGGTAAAAGGAATGGCAGGATGTGCAAACTGAATGTGCAAGAGCCTGACCAAGAGGAGAAGAAGATGAAAGTGTGGAAGAGGACAGAGATGCTGCTAGAACAGCCCTTCTACTCTGAGAAACTGTCAAAAGCCCTGAGAGGCTGGCAAGAGATGCACTGTTAAAGACAGGGTGTAGACTTCGGACTTTATCCCCAGGGCATTGGGAAGCCACAGAAGAGTTTTAAACAGGGCAGTAACACGATCAGATTTTGCTTTGGAAAGATCCCTCAGGCCTCAGTGTGGAAGATGAACTGGAGGAGACAAGAGGGACGGTGGTCAAACTAAGCAAGGTCAGTTGTGGTCGAGACTTTGGTGGTATGAACTAGGGAGAATGAGAGAGATGGGGAAGAAGTGGGTGGAGGTGGAGATAATAAGGAGGCGACTAACTGGACGGAGGAGATGTTTTGACAGACGAGGATATCAAGAATAACTCTGGACTTATCCTTATCTAAATAAAGATAAAGAGAAATTTTCTTGCCTAGACAAGGGTCATCTTGAGATCTTCCGGCCACAGGAGTGCCAGAAACTTGGTCTCCATGCTCAGATTCCTGTTGCTGCCAGCTTTCTTTGTTTCCTTCCTTCTTTTTCTAGTTTTTTTTTTTTTTTTTNAATTTTCTTGCCTAGACAAGGGTCATCTTGAGATCTTCCGGCCACAGGAGTGCCAGAAACTTGGTCTCCATGCTCAGATTCCTGTTGCTGCCAGCTTTCTTTGTTTCCTTCCTTCTTTTTCTGTTTTTTTTTTTTTTTTTTGCCATGCTGCGTGGCATGTGGGATTGAGGATCTTAGTTACCTGGCCAGGGATAGAACCTGTGCCCCCTGCAGTAGAAACTCGGAGCCTTAACCACTGGCCTGCCAGGAAAGTCCCTGCCTCCAACTCTCTAAGTGACAGGTATAACCTCTGGGATCCATGAGCAGGCCACGGCTGGCCCCTGTTCCTTCACTCCCCGTCCCTCCTCAGCCTGAAGGCTTGAGCGGCAGAGGCCCTGGCTATGCAGCATTCGGGAGCCTGGAGCGCCCTAATTTTTACTCCCCACCTTCTTCCACTGTCTGCCAGTAAAGGCCAAGCATACTTTCCCCCAAGACTTCGACTGACTAACCTTTCAGAGGAACAAAACACACTGACATGATACCCTCAAGCGAGAGAGAAAAAACATGGAACAACTTTCTGAGCTGAGCAGCTCACATAATTTTAAGGACATTCCATACAGATCTATGAGAAATAAAATGTTTACATATTCCTTCGAGGATCGTATTCTGTTCACACATGATTCCAATTTTATACAATAAAAATTCACTGATGGGACCCCCAAGTTCTAATCCAATGACTCACAGCTAAAGAACATATTTTGAAAAAAACAACAAAACCTTCCTAAAGGGAACTGGAGTAATTCACGCAAGCGGTTAGAAGGATCCAGAACATTGCACTGCATGCTTGCAGTATGAGACGAAAGGACAGAAAGTCAGGGAGAAGGCAAGGTCTGGAGGAGGTAAGCCGCCAGTGAGCACCCAGGAGGGATCTGAAGCTGGGAGCCCTCTGAGCACCAGCTAGTCACACGACACCATGCAGAGAAGGAGCAGACAGGCCTCTGCGTGTTTAGGAACCTGTAGGACACACTGATGGGAAGCCAGCGGGGCTGACTCCAAAACAGCAAAAACAGCAAAACGCCAACGGGTCCTTGGAGGCCCGTCGAGGTATCTTTTGATCTCCACCTAGAGCACTCATAATAGGAAATCAAACGCGTTTTAAGGGAAGATACCTCACCTGTTTTCGGAAGAGGGTAACTGATATTAAATAAATCCTCCAGAAAAGAGAAGATGGGGCCTGTGATGTTCAAAGCAAAGTCTGCGTTTCCCTCTGTGATGGCATCTTTCCGGGCCCAGATGCGTATCTAGACAGAAACAATTAAGCAGTGATTAGGAAAAGCAATACGTACAGTGATGTTTGAAAGCGGCAGCCTGCTGGCTCCGATTTCCTGATGCTCTGGAGCCAAAGGTTATCTTTTCAGAAGAAGTTGCATGATAAAATGTTTACATGTGTCCAGGCGATGAGAAAAGCCCTGGAGGCTATTCATTAAGCTGGAAACAGTGATTCTCCAGAAAGTGTGTTATTTCAATCTTTTGCAATAATGTGTAAAACTTCTATAATTCCAAAATAATCCTGGTTGCGGGGGGTGGGGGTAGGGGTCTTCCCTGGGGGCTCAATGGTAAAGGGTCAGCCTGCCAATGCAGGTTTGATCCCTGATCCAGGGAGATCGCACAGGCTGTTGAGCAGCTAAGCCCATGTGCCACAACTGCCGAGCGTGTGTGCTCTGGAGCCTGGGCGCCGCACTAGAAGCTGTGCTCCGTAACGAGAGAGGCCCCTGCGAGGAGAGGCCCGCACACCGCAGTGAGAGAGCAGCCCCCGCTAGCAGCAGCTAGAGAAAAGCCTGCAGAGCAACGGAGACCCAGCACAGCCAGAGATAAATAGAAAATAAATTAAAAAAAAATCCTGGGGAGTGGTATCTACCCCCACAGAAAACATGGATTCTACATTAGAGTAAAGGGGCCCTTTGGATCCTAGCTTCCCTTTTCAGGACATATTTCCAGTGATTCAAAACAGAGGTGTGCAGTTAGTGGGGGTTACACAGTATAGAACATATGAAACAAATGTGAATCATGCAAATTTAAAATGATTTGTTAATAAAAAACATGAATGCAAGTGTGCTCAGTCATGTCTAACTCTTGGCAACCTCATGAGCTCCAGGAGCCCACCAGGCTCCTCTGTCCATGGGATTTCCCAGGCCAGGATACTGGAGTGGGTTGCCATTTCCCACTCCAGGGGATCTTCCCGACCCAGGGACTGAACCAGCATCTCCTGTACTGGCAGGTGGATTCTTTACCACTGTGCCACACGGGAAGCTCCCAAAAGATGAAGAGTCCCATCTTATTTTCAAAATTTGAAATAAGGTTAATTTCTTTAATGGTAAAAAGTTCATCAAAAGTCTCATGACTTCTACAGTTGTTGAAGTAAGCAAACTGTATCCTCTGTATATGACACTTCCATGTTAGTAGCAGATGGAAAGAAATCTCTGCCATGCTCTGTCAGTTGAGTGTGACTGTATTGTTGTTTGGGTGCTTGAACTTGTTTGTGTTGTTTGGGTGACTAATTTGATGTTGTTTTACCATCCACTGTCATTTTATTTTGAAATCATGGCACTTCAACAACCCCATCTGAGCACTTTTAAATGGAATTGCTGGTGTCAGTGCTTAAAGACACGTCTGAAACACCTAACTCTGGAATGAAAGTTAGCGAGGATCATCGTCCTGATTGTGAATGCAGTTAATTTGGGAAAGAGCTCTCTACAAAACACGGGAGACAACGTGAAGAAAACGAAAAGCAGCACAATATCCGCAGATTGCTGTCCCCCAACCAAACGTTCACTCGTCTTTGCTTTTATTTCCGCTGGAAAGTTTGTCTTGCCTTTTGTGACTTTTGAATGACATGAGGGCTTCGGAAGGCTTCCCTTTCACAAAATGCAACCACTTGTTTTAGAAGCCTCCTGCCTGGATCCTCTCCTTTCTTCCAGCCTCCTCCCACCCCAAGGCCTCAGTCCTGTCCCTACACTCCCGGTACCTGCCCCGTCTCAAGCCCTCACCTCCAAGGCAAGGTCAGGAGGACGTCTAAAGCAGAGCCCACACTGCTAAGCAGAGGCAACAGTCACCATGTTCAGGATAATACGCGCACATTTCTGCAGCCTTTTGGGAGGGAAGGCAGTAACAACGTGTGTATGTAAATTTCCAGTTTACAAGGCTCCTCCCACAAATGACCACTCTAAGCCACAGTGGAGGCAAATGATGTTTCAAGCTGTGGGGGAGGGGCAGGGCAGTGAGGATCACAAATATGTGCGGAACACGTTGAAGAAAAAGTTCCTTCCAAATCACACCTAGCCCACCAGTGTGTCCTTGTGGTCCTGCTTAGACCCAGCAGATCTCACCCTCTAAAGGAAAAATATCTTTCCACGTGCACATGTGTGATAAATTCTACCCAAAATGTTATTTCTGAGAAACAGAATATTTCCTGCTGTATTAGGAAACGAAGATGTCACAGTTGTCAATGATTGCAGCCCTCCTGTACCAGCTGAGGAGCCCCGAGAGAACTCAGGAAGGGAAAGAGCAGCTGGCCACTAGCAGCCGCCAGACTGTAGCCACTCCCCACGGTGAGCAGCCCCAAGGAAGCTCAAGGTGTGAAAAACAGGGTACCGGTCCCAGATAGCTGAGGGTTCACGTCCCTTCATGGCCGCCATAACTGTGGAGTGAAAAAATAGAGCAACCTAAAAGTTGAGAGTTATGGCAGAAATTTTTAGGGCTTCAAGCCCGGGAGACAGCATCTCAAGCAACCAGAGAGAACTGCTCTGAGGAGGCGAGGGGAGGAGTGAGTCCTGAGCTTCCTTGGGGCTCACCCTAGGGAGTGGCTGTCATCCAACGGCTGCTAGATGGCAGCTATTCTTTTCCTTCCTGAGTTCCCTCAGGGCTCACCAGCTCACACTGGAAGGCTGCAATTGCTGACGACTATGACATCCTCCTCTATTGATATAGCAGAAAATATTCCATGTCTCATGTCCAACCTTAGTCACGCATGTCTTACATGTATCCTCATGCCACGCATGAACCACATTTTCAACTCGGCTGAATTTTTTCTCTTATTTAGGGAGTCCTTTTTGTAGAGTCTGGGTGCTATTCCAAGAGTACAGTCTGGTTCCCTGTAGAGTATATGATGGATTCCTTAGCTTTCCAGAACTGAGTCGTAGCCAAACACAACATTCCACTGATAAACTCATCCCAAATTTCAATTTTCTGGCTAAGACCATTACTTTCTTAGGCATGTTCCATTTTCTCTTTGCTTCCACGGCAGCTTTCTTTTCAGGGTGACCTTTCACGAAGAAACAGATACAATCCATTTATAAGAATTATTCACTGCGCAGCAGCATTGAGAGCAACAAGCCAATGGAGATGAGGATGCTGACAGCCATCTCCATCACTCGCGAGCTCCAAGTCACTCCTTCATACCAGGTACAAAGCATAGGCTTCTACACCGTGTCTGAGTGGATTTATCAATACATGTCATGAATGTTTGACTTGGCCCAAGTTCTATCTGTGAATATCTGGAATCTACCAGTGATTACTCAATAAGTGAAATCAGGCTGGAGCCAACAGCTGAGGGTGATAATGAGCTGTCCTTTGCATCTAGTGCATTCATTCTTCGGAGGAGGAACTTTGAGCAATTCTCCCCTGGTGATAAGAGCTGGTTCATCCACAGCTTGTTTATCTGCACAAGCCAAAGGCACAAGCCTGGAAGTTCACAGGCCCAGGAGATGGCCTTAGCCTGATGAGGTCCATTTGATTAGAAAGAACTGGGCCTAAGGCACTGGCCCTACCTACCCCCACATTCTAGCATAGGGAGTGAACCAGTCCATAAAGTACTGTTACAGTCACCTTGATATTTTCCCAAAGGATAGTTATGTAACACGTGTACAACTGGGTGAAAACTAGGTGTTCCAGGACAGAGCACCTATTTCCACAACTCTGGGGAAGTGTTCATACCCAGCAGGCCCAGTCCTTCATAGGGACGGTGCTTAACCTGCCTGCATTTCAGCCAGAGTAGCTGCCTCAGCCGGGGAAGGCAATGGCACCCCACCCCAGTACTCTTGCCTGGAAAATCCAATGGACGGAGTAGCCTGGTGGGCTGCAGTCCATGGGGTCGCTAACAGTTGGACAGACTGAGAGACTTCACTTTCACTTTTCTCTTTCATGCACTGGAGAAGGAAATGGCAACCCACTCCAGTATTCTTGCCTGGAGAATCCCAGGGATTGGGGAGCCTGGTGGGCTGCTGTCTATGGGGTCACACAGAGTCGGACACGACTGAAGTGACTTAGCAACAGCAGCAGCAGCTGCCTCAGCTGGCATCAGGAGCATGTAGGCAAGGTACACAACAGATAACCTGAGCTTCAAGAAGCCAGTATGGCCCCTTTCCCTCTTCTCTCTGTGCTCTGAAAGGCAGCGAGGGCCCCGGAAGAGGGGGCTCAGAACCTGCCTCTAGGGGACGTGAGGTGCGACCTTTCCATAGAAATCCTGCCACAGAGCCCCAGCGGGAAGGGCTGCGCTCCGCTCTGCAGCGTTTTGCCCAGAGCAGTGACAGGGATCGGGGAAGAACCAGGAGATCCGTGAGGGGTGCAGGCCCAGCCCCTGAGGCAAAGGAGTGCGCGAACAGTCCGCAGCCAGCACAAACGTCCCCGCACCTGGAGAGTCTCCCTCACTCACCTCCTTGCCCCTCTCGATCCTGCTGATGTGTTCATAGTCACAAATGACAAAGGCAGCTAAGTAAGTGGGCATGTGGGGCGTGGTGTGAAAGGTGGTAACAGTCCACTTGCTTCCGTTCACATCTTCTTTCTCAGACTGACCTAAAGAAATTGATTTTAGTCCAAATCACTGTAAATAAGCAATAAGGAACACAATTATCTGCCTTTGAAACAATTTGCCAAGTTCGACGACCACTCAACTACGGTCTTCCCAACTACTCCCCATGGTTCAGTGGCTTGGATTTCTCTACCTTCGAGGTATCTATTAGGAAGGCCTAAGGACAGTGTCAGGCTTTGCTCCTAGCTCCGTCAGTAAAGAATCTGCCTGCAATGCAGGAGACCCAGGTTCAATTCCTGGATCAGGAAGATCCCCTGGAGAAGGAAATGGCAATCCATTCCAGTATTCTTGCTTGGAGAATCCCATGGACAGAGGAGCCTGGTAGACTACTGTCTATGGGGTCGCAAGAGTTGCATACAACTCAGCAACTGAACCATCACCACCAAGGACTGGATTCCTGGTTCTGAATTAGCAGCGTGAATAATGTGGTCTGGGTGGAGGGCAAATCCATGAGCAGCTGTCCGTCAGGCCCGTGAGCTGCTTTCTCTTTCCAGCCACTGCTGTTTCCTACTCCAGCCCGTCTCTCTCAGCACTTAGTCTAGAGTTTCCCAGACCCATGGCAGGTCAACAAGGTTCAATTCTGCCATTCTCAGGTTTGGGGCAGGTCCTCAGTGGAGTCCCGCTGGGGCCTCTGAACCTGAAATCACAAACTCGAAGGCCTGTGCGGGCCAGGTGCTCAGTGTGAACAGGCTGATGTCCATAACGGGGCGGGTGGGGACCACAGGGAGCAGCCTCTTCTCACCTGCAGCCAAACTGGCATGTAGGAAATGCAGGGCTAGTGCTGTTAGGCGGTCTGCGTTTCCCCAAAAAGCCAAGAATTTTAACTTTTATGAGAAATGTCAGAATTTTTTTAAGTTGCATACTAATTCAACCAAAAAGAAAAAAAAAAAAAAAAGTGCTGTGAGCTAATAGCAAAAAAAAAAACCCTTGAAATGAGAAAAAAAAAAAAAACTGAAACGAACAAAAAACCCACATCTATGTACCAGATTTAGACTAAGTCCACTAGCTTGCTATCGTTAATGATTACGAGACTGAAACCCAAATTAATGGGCAGACAGGATACCAATGTATGAAAACAGTACAATGTTCCCAGCTCCTAATACAAAAAGGATCAGGATTTACCATCGCCAAGATGTGGGTGCTGACACATCCTAGGTGACCGCCCTCTCTGGTTATAATATACCATAATTAAAATACGTTCTCAATACACTGCCAAGAAAATCTACTCTTGTAAAATCTATTACAGAGTTAAACACACACACACACATATAAATAAAACATGTAATACACAAATATATGTGCACATATAAAAACATATAAGTATATACATAAACATATAACTACATATAGATACAAGATGATAGAAAACATTACTTACTTAGCTTTGGCATGTTAGAAAGGGCCACATAACGTGGATGATGAATGATTGTAATATTAAAAGTTGCCTTCAGAGCTGGCTCATCAAAACAAGGAAAAACATTCCTGGCAAATGTTGGTTCCATCTGAGATGCTAACAGGCCCCTGAAACACATTTGGGGGACAAATCTACTTATTTTTATCTTAAACCAATGGAAGCAAATGTATATATACGTATATGTACAGAGAGAGAGAGAGAAAGAGAGATGGATTATGGCTTCAAATTATCTGAAGAAAGGAGCTGGAATGTTTTCCCCTCATCTTCCTTATTCCCTTCCCATAATATACACAAATTCCAGTTCTCACTACCCCTGAGATTTCCTGTAAGACCTAAAATATGAAAGAACTCTTTAATTTTCAGCCACAAAATAACATTTACTTCATATACCTTTAAACCTTTTACAAACAAAATAGGAACAAATATGCAATGCCAGGCTTTTGAGAACCAAGGATTTTTTAAACTAGGATTAATTCTTTGGGGATGGCCATTGCTTTCATTCCCCACCAAAGTGCAAGTCAGAAGAAGAATGTCTATGTTTTTATCTTTTTCTCACATGTTCTTTCTTTTTCCTGGTTGGAAATTTTAAAATTTTAAAACCTTTTAAAAGGTTTTATTTTGCATACCCTTGGTGCTACACAATATAGACATATCCCAACTGAACAAAACAACTTTCATGTGCATATGGGTGGATTTAGCGAATCCCTCATCCTCTGCTGCCCTCTTCTTCTTCTGCCTTCAGTCTTTCCTAGCATTAGGGCTTTTTCCCACCAGTCGGCTCTTCACATCAGGTGGCAAAACTACTGGAGTTTCAGCTTCAGCATCAGTCTCCATCAGTCAGAGGATGCCATGGTTAGATAGTATCACTGACTCAGTGGACATGAATCTGAGGTAACTCTGGGAGATAGTGAAGGAAGGGAAACCTGGCGTGCTGCAGTCCATGGGATCGCGAAGAATCAGACACGACTTAGCGACTGAAGAACAACAATCGGATCCTTTCTGCTCCTTCCTGCATCTTCAAGGAAAAATTCCAAAGTGACATTATCCCACAGTAGACTGGTGATTTACAGGGAAAAGCTTAGGAACAAGAGTACCCTGAGGAAATATGGAAGCTGCCAGTTTCACCCTCTGTAAACACTGCTGGAGACAAGACCATGGGCGATTTCTCCTCCAAAGAAATCTGCAGTCTCATTAGCCCATTGTCCAAGACTCTGTGACCTGGGAATTGCTTTTAGGTGACAATTACGGATGCTAAATTCCTAAGGTGCTGAGGCTTAATGTCTCTCACGCTAATGTCACTCTATCTTCAGGCCCAGTTCTTCTTTTTTTAAATGTAGACCATTTTTAAAGCCTTTAAGGAATGGCACCCCACCCCAGTACTCTTGCCTGGAAAATCCAATGGACGGAGTAGCCTACTGGAAAAACCATAGCTTTGACTAGACAGACCTTTGTTGGCAAAGTAATGTCTCTGCTTTTTAGTATGCCAACTTGGTCATAGCTTTCGTTATGATAGTTTAGATCTTTAGTTAGATATTTTCAGGAACTGATTTCATGATCCAAATCCTTGCATCTCTTTGTATCTAGAAAATAACTAAATCCCTTCATAGTGACATCAGCTCCTCACAACTAGCAGAAAGCCTTTTGTAAAGTAAGCACTTGATTGTATTGAACTCTGTCTTCACCAAAATCTTATATATTGACCTTCCACCATTGCCTCTTTGGAGCAGTCTCTCAGAGCTCTCTGATGTGCTGTCTCCCGAGCTATAGTCCTCATTTTGCCCCCAATAAAACTTAACTTGCAACTCTCCAGTTGTGCATTTTTTAGTCGACATTATGATACAGTTTTTGTGTTTCGGTTTTTAGGGCATTAGGCATGGGGGATCTTAGTTCCCCAACCGGAGATGGAACCCACACTCCCTGCCTTGGAGGGCAAAGTTTCAACCAATGGACCCACTGGGGAAGTTCCAGCCCAGTTTTTAGATAAATAAAAGGTGAATTCAACACAGATAGCTTGAAAGCACAGTCCACCCATCATCCGCCTCTGTAAATCCCTCCTCCACCATGATAAGGGCCCTGTTCACACGAAACTTCACACAGTTTTCAGAAGAGCACACAGAACAGAGGCATGTTCAGACATTTCACATCAGCTGGTTTGATAGGCTCCCAACATCACAGTGACAAAACTGTAATTTTCAACAAGCCTATTTTGCTTTATTTGCTTTTTCCAACTTTACTACACTCTTACTTTCATGGGCTGAAAGGATTTGAGGCAGCAGCCACTTCAGTTCCAAGACTCTGCTCTATGTAATGATAACCCTGAACTAGTTATGTACCCTTGCTGAGCCTCAGTTTCCCCTTCTAGAAAATAATTCCACTAGCTCTGTTTCATTATTAATTGAGGCTTTATATTATTGGTAACTGAATTTACCAATAAATGATCTGTGAATTCTCCTCTATTCTTTCTACTCTCACAAACTGTTCTTGATGTAGATGAACTACAGAAGAATTCAAGGAGGGATAAATTACAGATTAGGGGTGGAGAATTGGAAATCACTAATTACAAATGTATCTAAAAAGGTTCCATCATTTTCCCATACAGCAGAAATCAAACATAACATTGTAAATTTAAAAAAAAAAAAATGGGTTCCAGAGATCACAGGTGGCCATGCTGAATATAAACCATGTTTGTCTCCCCAGTTAATTTTAAACTACCAGAAATAGGGATTATATATTTTCCCTTTGTATGATTTTTTTTTAAACTTGGCAAAAATATGGGTTCACAGTAACCATTTTCTCAGCTTTGGAGTTACTATAAAGTAAAGGAAGCTTGACATTAATATATACAGAAGAATATGAAATATTTTGGTAGAGTTTGCCACATGCCACATTGGCATTTATTTGCTTTGTAGGATTGGTTGGTATCTTTAAAGGGGATGGGATAAACTTTAAAGGGGATGGGAAATATTCGAGTAACGAACAATACAGTAAAAAGAAAAAATGAGCAGGGGATTCAGCAACTTGAGTCATGGCTCAGGACCTGCAGGGCAAACATAGTGGTGTAATGTTGGAAAAGCTGCTTAAACTCTCTGAACATCCATTTCTATAAAATGCAGGGATGGGACTAGATGAGTCTGTAAGTCCACTTATAGCTCTAAAACTGATTCCAACAGAGATAAAGACTCCAACAGGAGAGAAGAAAGAGCCCATGAGATGGCCATGGCTGAGCCATCTGGGATGGTGACCGTCAGTCCCCTCGGGAGTTTTCACACATGACCTTCAGAAGATCTATGAGCTTTCTGAAACAGCAGGATACTTTGTACACACGGTGATCTGTCAGCATGAAAAGTGCAATGTAAGGTGAAAAAGCACATTCAATTATGTAATACACGCTTATATATTTGGAAAGCCAACACACGCCTGTAGTTTTTGTAATGGAAACTATAGAAAATACAGCTTGGTAACATCTTTTCTGCTGCCATGACTTCCCAAGACACGCAAATCTCAAGGAGGTGGCAAGGTGGGGAGGAGGGAGAAAATCAGACTCTTGAAGGAGGTGGGAAACTTTCATGCTCACCCGAAGGAGCTGCAGGTTCAAAAAGACTAGGAGACACAAGCTTAGGGAGTCACTGCGTTAACAAATCCATCAAGCGAGTCCTTCCAATTTTGTGATTAAGGTCTCCAGAGAAGTGAAATAAAAGAAAAACACTTGGGTTTTACTCAGTTATGTCCCTCCCTGGTTTCATACAAACAAACAAAAAAGGGAAAGCCCTACAACATAGAGCCATTCTGGCTAATTCTTAACTGCAAAGGTCAGTGCCAGCCGGCATCGCACACAATCTGGTTATGCCACATCAGGACCCAAGGTTGATATTTCTTTTCCTCCTCTCTCTGCTTCGGATTCAAGCAACCCTGTGAGGATATCCTGGTCTCAGAAAATAGAACCTCCACCACCCTCTCCTCCCTGCAAACCTTACTGAACCATGTTATTATGGTGCCTATGAAGTCTGGGTTTAGAGCGGTCAGCTGGGGAGAGAGTTAATTTTGGAGAATTTGTCTCCCAGTGGCTCAGTATTGCAAAGCCACTCTCCTGCCCTCTTGTATAGCCAGAGAATTGTGGACTCACCACGTTCCTGTGCTGGAAAAAATCTTAGCAGGCGAGATACGTGATGCCTTTGGGGATTCATCTACTCTCATAGAAAACACACCCATTCAGTACAGTATTTCACTCCAAATTATTTCATGAACACTGTCTGCCTACAGCTCTAGTTAAGAAGTGCTAAATAACATGGCTGGTTAAAGATTAAATAAGATGCTCTGGAGCATTTCCCCCCAGCCCTGATTTTTTTTTTTTTTTCTTAACACAGTAACAACACTCAGAAACCAGAATGTTTAGTAAAGACAGATGGTACACCACTGGACTGTGGTTCAAGGATTGGCCCATGAATCATGTTTGTTTATTACTTATGTAATACGATCTTAAAACTGAAGTTTCCACGAGACGACAAAACATAATAGATGTAAAATTCCAAAGAAAGGTGCCAAACCACGTTATGAAGATTTTGAAAGTAAATGGCCTCAAGAACCTCCAAGCCAATCTTGGGATTCTCAGCTACACTGAGGATACAGAAGGAGGGTCAGGGAACGCAGACAAGAGTGATTAGAGAAAAGATTCCTTGATGGGGAGGGACACTGTGTTGCCAAGTCGTCCTGCATTCAGGCAGCTACTCTCTAAGCCTGAGCTAGGCAGAAAAAAATCCCTCAGAGAGCAGAGAAAGTGCTTCCCAAGGCTGAGAGACTTAGAGTGTGTGTGTGTGTGTGTGTGTTAGTTTCTCAGTCATGTCCAACTCTGGAATCCCATGAACTGCAGCCCACCAGGCCCCTCTGTCCATGGAATTCTCCAAGCAAGAATACTAGAGTGGGTTGTTATTCCTTTTTCCAGGGGATGTTCCCAACCCAGGGATTGAACCCAGGTCTCCTGCATTGCAGGTGGATTCTTTACCCACCAGGAAACCCTGAGAAACTCTTGAGAAAGCTGAAATTGACACTGGCTAGAACTCCTAGCAGGTAGGAATCTATATTGACTGTTTTGGAGGCAAAACCAGGAGAGTGTTGTCTTGCCACCCACATCAGCCTCGGGCAAGGGATGTATGAGTGTTCCTTGGAAGAGATGAGGTCCCTGACACACAGTGAGCCAGTATGAAGACTGCCTGGGTTCTGTCCAATAGAGCCACTTGGAGGAGTTTGAAGAGGCATTACTGTGTGTATAGGGCCTGAGGAAGGAGTCCCAAGTGACCATCTGAACAGAGAAATAAGAGAAACATGCTGCAGGGACAAGAGAATTGTAGGAGAACAAGAAACAGTGAGAAAGCTCTGAAGAGTCTGGGAACATGACATCTCTAGGGAAAAAGGCATCTGCTAGACCAGAGTGAGAGCGAACAGTGAGAGGACTGGTTTGAATCAGAGCTGCCCCATGCGTTGCCTCTCCCCGTCTTCCTCCCAGGACCTGGTGGGGTTGAAACAACAGCTCTCAGAACGGAGGTGGGGGACTCAGATAGGAGGTGGAGGGAAGGAAGGACCACCGCTCTCTTATCTCACTGCAGGCTTCCATCGTGAAGTTAGCCCAAGCTCCGAGAAGTAAGGCTGGAGAGAGAAAAAGGGAGATTTAATAGTAACTAAAGTTCAGAGTTTTGAGTATCATCCAAGACTGGATTTTCTAAGTTTTTTTGCATCTGGATAATGATTGTAAGCTAGTGAACATAGATCTTCTGTTACTTAAGAATTAGTAGACAATATGGGTTGCTAGAGCATTCATCAGAGAAGGCAGTGGCACCCCACTCCAGTACTCTTGCCTGGAAAATCCCATGGATGGAGGAGCCTGGTAGGCTGCAGTCCATGGGGTCGCTGGGTCAGATATGACTGAGTGACTTCACTTTCACTTGTCACTTTCATGCATTGGAGAAGGAAATGGCAACCCACTCCAATGTTCTTGCCTGGAGAATCCCAGGGACGGCAGAGCCTTGTAGGCTGCCATCTATGGGGTCGCACAGAGTCAGACACAACTGACGCGACTTAGCAGCAGCAGCAGAGCATTCATGCGGGTCTTCCCCAGTGGCTCAGTGGGAAAGAATCCAGCTGTAATACAGGAGGCACAAAAGATGTAGGTTTGATCCCTGGGTCAGGAAGATCCCCTGGAGAAGGAAATGGCAATCCACTCAAGTATTCTTGCCAGGAAAATTCCATGGACAGAGCAGCCTGGCGGGGCTATAGTTCATGGGGTCACAAAAAGTCAGACATGACTGAGGATACCTGCATTTTCATATATATAGTATTAGAGGATTCAGGCAGGAGATACTACTCCAGAGACAAAACTGTAAAGAGAAAGTGAGAGAGAAAGTGAGAGAAAAATGACTGCATTTTTGCTGAAATATGAGGTATGCTTTTTCAATATGCTAGTTACACTTGTTTTCAAAAATACAAGCTCTAAAACCCTGCAGAGTAAACCATCTCCCAGAGAAAACAACTCAGCCGCAGAAAACACATGGGTTCAACACCTCTATAGGATAATGAACTGACCTCTTTTCTCTGTGACACCAACGATATCATGTGCCTGGCACTTGTCTTGAGACTTTTAAATTCTTCCCTAATATTACTCAGTTTCTCTCTTGTGTGTCATACCCTGAGGACTGTGCCAGATTTCTGAGCATAAAAAGCAACTGGAGTCTTTTTCAACTCACTGTTCACTCTTTAATAAGACACCTGCACAAAGTGATTGATTTTGATCATGCTATCCTCATCTTAATTTGTCCAAATAAAGATCTTAATTTTCTATTGTGACTGCAGCCATGAAATTAAAAGACGCTTGCTTGCTCCTTGGAAGAAAAGCAATGACAAAACTAGACAGCATATTAAAAAGTAGAGACATTACTTTGCCTACAAAGGTCTGTATAGTCAAAGCTATGGTTTTTTCAGTTGTATGGATGTGAGGCCTAGACAATAAAAAAGACTGAGCACCGAAGAATCATGCCTTCTAACTGTGGTGCTGGAGAAGACTCTTGACAGTCCCTGGGCTGCAAGGAGATCCAACCAGTCCATCCTAAAGAAGATCAGTCCTGGGTGTTCATTGGAAGGACTGATGCTGAAGCTGAAACTCCAATACTTTGGCCACCTGATGTGAAGAACTGACTCATTTGAAAAGACCCTGATGCTGGGAAAGATTGAAGGCAGGAGGAGAAGGGGACGACAGAGGATGAGATGGTTGGATGACATCACCGACTCAATGGACATGAGTTTGAGCAACTTCGGGAGATGGCGAAGGACAGGGAAGCCTGGCACACTGCAGTCCATGGGATCAGGAAGAGTTGGACATGACCAAGCAACTGAACAACAACACATTTGTAGTTAAAAATCATCCCACAAAGAAGCTCCAGGCCCAGGTGGCTTCATTGGTGAAAAGCAACCAAGCATTGAACAAAGAAATAATACCAATCGGACATAAATTTTTCCGGAAAATTAAAGGAATACCTCCAAATTTATTATTTGAAGCCAGTGTTACCCTGATGCCAAAACCAGACAAAGACATTGCAAGGAAAAAAGCAAGGTAACATAAAAAGCCACAAGTCTACATGTCTCATGAGCAAAGATAAAAACCATAAGCAGAAGTTTAGTAAACTGCAACAAAGCATACAAAGGATAATACATCAATACTACTAATGGCAGTAGAAAGCTAGTTTAATATTAGAAAGTCAATCAGTCAGTGTAATTTACCATATTAACAAATTTAAAAAGAAAAATCATATGATTATCTATCTCAGTGAGCAAATCTTACACAGAGGAATAAAAATGAAAGTTTCTAGACTTCTCTTCAGAAATTATTTGATTCATAAGTCAATGAAGTAACATCCTTAAACTGCTGAAATTAAAAACCTGCCAATTTAGAATTCTATACTAAGCAAAAATATCTTTCAAAAATGAAGGAAAAATAAGACAGTTTCAAGCAGACACAAACCAAGAGAATTTATCACCAGTACACCTAAACTTGAAGAAATATTAAAGCCTTCTGGGTGGAAGCAAAATAATACAACATGGAAACTGAAATGTACACAAAGGAATGAAGAGCCCTGGAGATGGTATATATGTAAGTAAATAAAAAGAATGTTTTTCTTTTGTAAAAATTTATCTTAAAGCAATTAATTGTTTAAAGGAAAAGCAAGTATATGGTGGGGTTAATAACCTACGTAAAAGTAAAATGTATAGCAGCTATAGCCCAAAGTAGAGGATGGGTAAAATGAAAGGATATGCTTCTAAGATTGATACATCATATGAGAAGTAATTTCATTTGACTTTAGCCTGTGGTAAGTTCGGGACACATATTATAAAACTTAGAGCAATCCTCTTTCCCTACTTCCCACCTCAACCACATACAAAAGGACAAAACTAATTGGCTGAGTTAATATTAAATGCAAAAAAAAAAAAAGGAGAGAAAAACAGAATTAAAAAAGTTTAGACAATAAAGAGCAAATAGCAAGATAGTTGATTTAAGTCCAATCAACTCAATAACTACATCAAATGCAAACAGTCTAAACACCCCAATTATAGGGCAGAGATTGTCAGACTTTAAGACCCAGGAGGAGGAAATGGCAATCTACTCCAGTATTCTTGTCTGGAAAAGTCCATGGACAGAGGAGCCTGGCGGGCTGGAGTCCATGGGGTTACATGACTGAGCATGCGTGCAGAGGGTGGAGGGAGATGGGTTGATAACAACAAACTGGTAGAACTAAAAAAAAAAGGACCCAATACTATGTTTCAATAATAAATTCATTTTTATTATTAAGACACATAGAGGTTAAAAGTAAAACTTTAGAAAAAGATGTATCATGTAAATAGTAAAGAAAGCTGGAACGGAAATACAGGGAGAAGATCACAGGTGTATGGCCCATACAGGGCACATTCTCTCAAAAGTGCCATGAGCAGGTTGGGCAAGGGTTGTCATTTCTAATGTAGATTTGACCTTCAGATTTTTTCAAACAAAAGGGGGCTATTTTCTTCACAGTAAACTTAAAAGATTTTATTTGTTAAAAACAAGATAACAGGGAAACAGTGGAAACAGTGTCAGACTTTATTTTGTTGGGGGGGGGGCTCCAAAATCACTGCAGATGGTGACTGCAGCCATGAAATTAAAAGACACTTACTCCTTGGAAGAAAAGTTATGACCAACCTAGATAGCATATTCAAAAGCAGAGACATTACTTTGCTGACTAAGGTCCATCTAGTCAAGGCTATGGTTTTTCCAGTAGTCATGTATGGATGTGAGAGCTGGACTGTGAAGAAGGCTGAGCACCGAAGAATTGATGCTTTTCAACTGTGGTGTTGGAGAAGACTCCTGAGAGTCCCTTGGACTGCAAGGAGATCCAACCAGTCCATTCTGAAGGAGATCAGCCCTGGGATTTCTTTGGAAGGAATGATGCTAAAGCTGAAATTCCAGTACTTTGGCCACCTCATGCGAAGAGTTGACTCACTGGAAAAGACTCTGATGCTGGGAGGGATTGGGGGCAGGAGGAGAAGGGGACGACAGAGGATGAGATGGTTGGATGGCATCACTGACTCGATGGACGTGAGTCTGAGTGAACTCCGGGAGTTGGTGATGGACAGGGAGGCCTGGCGTGCTGCGATTCATGGGGTCGAAAAGAGTCGGACACAACTAAGCAACTGAACTGAACTGAAACATATGAATAAACTGACAATATTCCCAGTAGAGAGAGGGCTTTTAAGGAATTGCTGTCTACGGGACTTTCAAGAGTCTTCTCCAACACCACAGTTCAAAAGCATTAATTCTTCTGTGCTCGGCTTTTTTCATGGCCCAACTGTCACAGCCATACAAGACTGCTGGAAAAATCATAGCTTTGACTAGATGGACCTTTGTTGGCAAAGTAATGTCTCTGCTTTTTAACATGCTGTCTAGTTTGATCATAACTTTTCTTCCAAGGAGGAAGCATCTTTTAATTTCATGGCCACAGTCACCATCTGTAGTGATTTTTGAGCCCCCCAGAAATAAAATCTCTCACTGTTTCCACCGTTTCCCCATCTATTTACCATGAAGTGATGGGACCAGATGCCATGATCTTAGTTTTCTGAATGTTGAACTTTAAGCCAACTTTTTCACTCTCTTCTTTCACTTTCATCAAGCAGCTCTTCAGTTCATCTTCGCTTTTCTGCCCTAAGGGCGGTGTCATATGCATATCTAAGTTTATTGATATTTCTCCCAGAATCTTGATTCAGCTTGTGTTTACACCAGTCTGACATTTCTCATGATATACTTCACATAAAAGTTAAATAAGGAGGGTGACAATATACAGCCTTGATGTACTCCTTTCCTAATATGGAACCAGCCTGTTGTTCCATGTCCAGTTCTAACTGTTGCCACTTGACCTGCATATAGGTTTCTCAAGAAGCAGGTCAGGTGGTCTGATATTCTGATCTCTTTCAGAATTTTCCACAGTTTTTTGTGATCCACACAGTCAAATGCTTTGGCATAGTCAATAAAGTAGAATTAGATGCTTTTCTGGAAATCTCTTATTTTTTTGATGATCCAACAGAGGTTGGCAATTTGATCTCTGGTTCCTTTCTGCCTTTTCTAAATCCAGCTTGGGAATCTAGATGTTCACAGTTCACATACTGTGAAAGCCTGGATTGGAGAATTTTGAGCATTACTTTGTTAGTGTGTGAGATGAATGCAATTGTACTATAGTTTAAGCATTCTTTGGCATTGCCTTTCTTTGAGATTGGAATGAAAACTGACCTTTTCCAGTCCTGTGGCTACTGATGAGTTTTCCAAGTTTGCTGGCATATTGAGTGAAGCACTTTCACAGCATCATCTTTTAGGATTTGAAATAGCTCAGCTGGAACTCCATCACTTCCACTAGCCTTGTTCATAGTGGTGCTTCCTAAGGCCTGCTTGACTTCTCATTCCAGGATGTCTGGTTCTAAGTGAGTGATCACACCGTTGTGGTTATCCGGGTCATGAAGATTTTTTTTGTATAGTTCTTCTGTGTTAATTTTGGATTCATAAAATTCCCCAAACAGAAGTGAAAGAAAAAATTGATGAGCTTAAATCTTTTCTGAGTACAAACCAATGGAGAACTTTCTTTTATGAATAATTAGGTAAATACTATGCTGGAATCATGATTGCTGGGAGAAATACTTCAATATGCATATGACACCACTTTTATGGCAGAAAGCAAAGAAATTCTATTAGCCTTTTCAGGAAAGTGAAAGAGGGGAGTGAAAAAATTGGCTTAAAAAGGAGATCAGCCCTGGGATTTCTTTGGAAGGAATGATGCTAAAGCTGAAATTCCAGTACTTTGGCCACCTCATGCGAAGAGTTGACTCACTGGAAAAGACTCTGATGCTGGGAGGGATTGGGGGCAGGAGGAGAAGGGGACGACAGAGGATGAGATGGTTGGATGGCATCACTGACTCGATGGACGTGAGTCTGAGTGAACTCCGGGAGTTAGTGATGGACAGGGAGGCCTGGCGTGCTGCGATTCATGGGGTCGCAAAGAGTCGGACACGACTGAGCGACTGAACTGAACTGAACTGAACTGAATAGGGCCCAAATGGAGTTATTGTCCTATGCCCACATTACCAAACCAAGACTTGAATACTTAATTATAGTCTCAGCCTCTCCCAGGAATGGAGTTTTAAACCATTCAGCCTGGAATTACCCTAGTTATCACTAGTGAGGTCATATGTCTGATAGACCCTAGCTGTTCCCTGGAGAAAGATGACCCTGCCGTAAACAGTCAGCTCTGTGCTGCCCACTTTTGCCAGTACACCTTTCATTCTTCAGCACTCCTGCGGGCACTTCTCTATCTGCCAGATGTAATATTGACTGATTTATGCGTCACTGAATAAAGCCACTAACATCTTTACATTTATGCAGTTGAATTATGCTTTTTAAACACATTCTAAGCCCTCTCAATCTACTTATGCTAATAAGGCTCTTGTACTGTCATGGTTTTAAACTGCCTTTCATGGAGTTAGATTCCATGCTTCTCATGGCCACCCTATCCTAACATAAATCTTGCACACAGTAAACGAAGAGATGCATATTTATAATTCTCATAACTAATAATGGCAAAGGGTATATATTTATTAATTGGGATTAGTGATGATGGGCAAGCGTCTCAGGGAAGGCCAAGTTCATCTTCAGGAGTTATAAGTGGAACATGGTCCCCTAATAGCCTCAATACTGCTGTAGCCAATTTTACCCTCAGAAAGACATTTTAGAAAAGACCAATTTACATCTTTAAAATAGCCAAACACGACCTGTTAGCCATTCTGTAGTCCAAGGCCATTTGAGTGACTCATACTTACCCGGAAAGAAAAGAATATGTTTTTTATTTTAATTTCCATAATATGCCTGTTATCAGATGGCTAAGTAAAGCTTCATGAGCTGAGAAACTGGCATTTAGCCTAAGTATTCTCTGCAGTAGTTTCCAAAGGTCAGAAGAAACTGGTATGAAATATTGTTTTATGGAGAAAAATGGTTTAGAAAGCTTGGATGAGTCCAAATGTTATAAGCTCTACTTATTCATGTTGGAGGAAACCTTTATTATACACGAAGGGAACTAATTGTCGAAATTTACTTACCGAAACTCAGACATGTACAGCAATCTTTTCCTGTGACTTCATACTTTGGAACCCCTGTACTCAAAGTTGGTAGAGGAAAAAAATGCAAGTTTGCCAATTATAGCTTACTCATTGTTACTGATTTTAAAACAGTCTTGTTTGCAGGGATAGTCATTCAAAATCCAAATTACCTTCCAGGGATCTTTTATTTCCTAAGTACATGAGAACTAAGATGCTTTCTCCTACACGCGAATGTCAGCAGAGAAAGAGGAGATCTCTTGAAAGCAGAGGACTTCATGGATTTACCATACTGGTTTAACTGCATTCTCTTGACTGGTATGACTTGTAAACAATTCCTTCACGACAGACAAGGTCCAGTAGTTCTCACTGATAGCATGGTGCTCATCTGGGCTCTTGCTCACAAGGCCATTCCTCTGAGCCTGGCTGCAGCTTCCCCTGGAAGCTTGTGTATACCTTGCACAACCACTCCACAGCATTCACTGCAGCGCAGTTACTTTGATCCCTGGCACGGTGGCCCCTCTTTAGCTCCCTAGTCAATATCCTTATCCCATGCAAAAAATTCTACATCCCCTCAGGTCTCAAATAAATCACAAAGATAACTTGCACAATCCAGGGCCCATTGGCCTAAGCCATTTCTAGTATATAAATTAGATGCCAATTGACTGCCAACCGTGCTCACCATCAAGGGAAGAAGAAGGGTCTTGCTCTGAGATCTTCCTTAGATGCTCTTTTGCTAATTTTGCTGTATGCTCTGTTATCCATTACGTTCTATCCTGTGACAGCTAATGATAATGTGTGACAAACTCCAACACCTATTCACGATTAAAAAAAAAAAGGCAACCCAGAAACACTATGACTCAACAGGAACTTTTTCATCTTAATAAAGAGCACATACAAAAGGCTAAGGCTATAGATAAGTCACGTCAGTCATGTCCGACTCTGTGCGATCCCATAGACGGCAGCCCTCCAGGCTCCCCCGTCCCTGGGATTCTCCAGGCAAGAACACTGGAGTGGGTTGCCATTTCCTTCTCCAATGCATGAAAGTGACAAGTGAAAGTGAAGTTGCTCAGTCACGTCTGACCCTCAGTGACCCCATGGACTGCAGCCTTGCAGGCTCCTCCGTCCATGAGATTTTCCAGGCAAGAGTCCTGGAGTGGGGTGCCGTTGCCTTCTCCGGCACATACAAAAAGTTCCACCTAAAATCATACTTAATGGTAAAAGACTAAAAACTTTCTCCCTAACGTTAAGGAAAAGAATCTCCACTCTTTCCACTTTTATTCAACATAGTGCTGGAAATTTCAGCCAGCAAAGTAAGATAAGAATGGAAAAGAAATGGCATATGTATTGGAATGGTAGAATAAAACTGCTTCTATAAGCAGATGACATAATGATCTACACAGAAAATCCTAAGAAATCTATTAAAAAAAAAAAAAAAAACTTCCTAGATATTTCAAGTGAGATCACCAAGTCCTCCGATATAAGTACACAAAACTCAGCACTTCTGTGTAGGAGAAACAGATACATGAAATCTAAAATTAAACGTACAATACTGTTTATAATTGTTCAAGTAAAAATAAATACTTAGGCAAAACTCTAACAAAACAGGTATAAGATTTATATGCTGAAAATGATAAAATGCTGATGAAATAAAGATTTAAATAAATGAACAGTTATTTCATGTTCATAGATTGGAAAAGCCAACATAGTAGGAAAAGACGGAAAATAGTGGAAGACAAAAATAAGTGTAAAGAACAAGGGCAAAAAATAGAAAAAAGTAACACTTATGGTATATATTTATCCCATTATATCGATGCCAGTATCAGAAATGAAAGCGGAGACATCACTGCAGAGCCTGCTGCTGCTGCTGCTGCTAAGTCACTTCAGTCGTGTCCGACTCTGTGTGACCCCATAGATGGCAGCCCACCAGGCTCCCCCGTCCCTGGGATTCTCCAGGCAAGAACACTGGAGTGGGTTGCCATTTCCTTCTCCAGTGCATGAAAGAGAAAAGTGAAAGTGAAGTCGCTCAGTCTGTCCGACTGTCAGCGACCCCACGGACTGCAGCCCACCAGGCTACTCCGTCCATTGGATTTTCCAGGCAAGAGTACTGGGGTGGGGTGCCATTGCCTTCCCTGACTGCAGAGCCTATGGACGTTAAAAGGATAACAAGGAATGAACTGATTTATGCCCATAAATTTGATAATCTAGATGAAATGGACCAATTCCTAGAAAGAACCAATCTACCAAAACTCATACAAGAAGAAACAATCTGAGAAAGCCTATATCTACTAATGAAATTGAATCAATAACTAAGAACCTTTCAAAACAGAAATCACCAGGTCCAGATGGATTCACTGATGAATTCTACCAACAGCTAAGGAATATCAATTCTTTTACAATCATTTTCAGAGGACAGAAACAGAAGGAATACTTCCTAGCTCATTCTACGAGGCCAGCATTTCCCTCACATCACAATTAGAACAAAACATAAGAAAAGAAAACTACAGGCCAACGGCCCTCCTGAACACAGACACAAAACTCCTCAACAAAATATTAGCAAACCAAATCCAGCAAGGCATACAAAGAAGTATGCTCCACAATCAAGTGAGATTTGTCCCAGGTATGCAAGACTGCTTTCAACATTTAAAAAATCTATTGGTATAATTCATCACACCAACAGACAGAAAAATCACATGATCACCACTTTATAGAGGCAAAGAAAGCATTTGCTGAACTCCAACACCCATTTATGACTAAATTTCTCAATAAAGTAGGAATAGAGGGGGACTGCCTAATCTTGATAAAGTGAAAGTGCTAGTTACTCAGTCCTAAAAATCTACAGCTAACAGCACAATTAATGGTGAGAATTTGAAGCTTTCCACTAAGATCAGGGATAAGACAAGGACGTTTTGCACTTTCCAAGACTGCACAGGAGGTCATTACAAACGCAATGAGTCAAGGAAAGGACATAAAAGGTGTATTCATTGGGAAGGAAGAAATAGAACACTCTTATTTGCAGATTACATCATAATCTGGGTTTTCTACAAATCCAAAAGAATTGACAAAATCCTCCTGTAACTAATAAGCAGTTATAGAAAATTTGCAGGATACAAGGTTAATACACAAAAGTCAATTTGTTTCCTATATACCAACAATGAAAAAAATGGAATGTGAAATTAAAAACACAATACCACTTACACTAAAAAAGTAAAAGTGTTAAGTCACTCAGTCCCTATGGACTGTAGCCCACTAGGCTCCTCTGTCCATGAAATTCGTCGGGCAAGAATATTGAACTGTAGCCTGCCAGGCTCCTCTATCCATGGAATTTTCCAAGCAAGAATACTGGAGTGAGTAGCCATTCCCTTCTCCAGGGGATCTTTCTGACCCAGGGACTGAACCTGGGTCTCCAGCATTGCAGGCAGATTTTTTACTGTGTGAGTCACCAGGGAAGCCCAGCTATTTACATTAGTCCCCCTAAAAATGAAATACTTGGGTATAAGTCTAACAAAATATGTATAAGATCTAGGTAGAGAAAAAATGGAAAACTCTGAAGTGTGAAATTTTAAAAAGAACTAAACAAATTAAACAAATTCATATTCACGGATTTGAAGACAATATTATCAGCATTTCAGTTCTTCCCAACTTGATCTATAGATTCAATGCAATCCCAATTCAAATCCTAGCAAGTTAAGAACAAACTGATTCTAAGGTTTACAGTGAGACGCAAAAACAAACAAAACTTCAGAATACTTAACACAATGCTGAAGGAAAATAACAAAGTTGTAAAATTTATACTACCTGATATTAAGACTTACTTTAAAGCTACAATAATCAAGACAGTGTGGTACTGACAAAAGAACAGACAAATAGGCCAAGGGCATAAAATAGCCCAGAAGCAGAAACAGAAATACTTCTAAATATTTCTGGGCTTTCTAAAATAGAGAGCCCAGAAATAGACCCACATAAATACAGTCAACTAATCTTTGGCAAAGGAGCAAAGACAAAACCACGGAGCAAAGAAAACCTCTTACTAGACAACCACACTCAAAAAAAGAGAATCTAGACTCAGGCCTTATACCCTTCATAAAAACTGACTCACAGTGTTCATAGATCTAGATGTAAAATGTAAAATTATAAAACTCCTAGAAGGTAACACAGAAGAAACCCTAAATGACCCTGGGTATGGTGATGGCTTTTAAGATACTACACCAAGTACGAGATCCATAAAAGAAATAATTGATAAGCTGGACTTCACTAAAAGTAAAAAACTTCTGTTCTGTGAAAGGCAATATAAAGAGAATAAGAGGACAAGAGACAGACTGGCAGTATTTGCAAAAGACACAGCTGATAAAGGACTGTTATCCAAAATCTACAAAGAACTCCTGAAAATTCAACAATAATAAAACAAGGGGAGAATTCCCTGGTGGTCCAAATGCTTAGGACTCACTTGCACTGACTTGGCCTCGTTTCAGTTCCTGGTTGGGAAACTAAGATCCTGCAAGCTTCTCAGCTCAGTCCCTCCCACACCCAAGGAAGAAAAAGAAAACAACTCCATTCTATGTATGTGTAACTGAATCACTTTGCTGTACTGCAGAAATTAATACAACATTGTAAATAAACTATACTTGAATAAAATAAATTTTAGAAAGGAAACAAATAATTCAGTTAAAAAGTGAGCCAAAGACTTCAACATATAACTCTCCAAAGAAACTCTGCTGCTGCTGCTGCTAAGTCACTTCAGTCGTGTCCGACTCTGTGTGACCCCATAGACGGCAGCCCACCAGGCTCCCCCATCCCTGGGATTCTCAAGGCAAGAACACTGGAGTGGGTTGCCATTTCCTTCTCCAATGCAGGAAAGAGAAAAGTGAAAGTGAAGTCGCTCAGTCTGTCCGACTGATAGCGACCCCATGGACTGCAGCCCACCAGGCTACTCCGTCCATGGGATTTTTCAGGCAAGAGTACTGGGGTAGGGTGCCATTGCCTTCAGAGAAGCATATGAAAGGACGCTTTACCTCATATGTCATCAGGGAAATGTAAATGAAAACAACGAGATACTTATTAGAAAATAGGCCAAAATCCAGAACACTGGCACATCAAACGCTGACAAGAATATGGGGCAAAAGAAACTCTCACTGCTGTCGGGAATAGAGAATGGTACCTCCACTCTGGAAGACAGTCTGGCAGTGTCTTACAAAATTAAACACATGCTTACCATGCTGCTGCTGCTGCTGCTAAGCCACTTCAGTCGTGTCCGACTCTGTGCGACCCCATAGACGGCAGCCCACCAGGCTCCCCCATCCCTGGGATTCTCCAGGCAAGAACACTGGAGTGGGTTGCCATTTCCTTCTCCAATGCATGAGAGTGAAAAGTGAAAGTGAAGTCGCTCAGTCGTGTCCGACTCTTAGCGACCCCATGGACTGCGGCCCACCAGGCTCCTCCATTCACGGGATTTTTCCAGGCAAGAGTGCTGGAGTGGTGTGCCGTTGCCTTCTCCGCATGCTTACCATATGACCCAACAATTATGCACCTTGGTATTTACTTAAAGGAGTTGAAAATGTATGTCTACACAAAAACCTGGCCATAGAGTTATGAGTTTTTTTCATGATTGCCAAACTTGGAAGCAGACAAGATGTCCTTCTGTAAGTCAATGGATAAATAAACTGTGGTACATCCAGACGACAGAATATTATTCAGCACTAAAAAGAAATGAGCTACTGCAGCATAAAAAGACATGGAGGAACCTTAAATGCATACTGCTAAGTGAAAGAAGCCATGCTGAAAAGCTGATATACTGTATGATTCCAACTATGTGACATATGGAAAAGGCAAGACTAGGAAGGCAATGAAAAGATCTGTGGTTGCTGGGGGCAGAGTGGATGGTGGGAAGATGAACAGGCAGAGAACAGGATTTTTAGAGCAGTGAAAACACTCTGTATGATAATATAACGATGGATATGTCATATATTAGATCAGACATACAGCATGCACACCACAAAAGTGAGCCCCAAGGTAAACTATGTATTTCTATAGATGCAACCTCAGTTTTTTAAAAAGTGTCACTTTAATGATTGCCTGATCGTGGCGGGCGGAGAAGGCAATGGCAACCCACTCCAGTACTCTTGCCTGGAGAATCCCAGGGACAGGGGAGCCTGGTGGGCTGCCGTCTATGGGCACAGAGTCAGCCACCACTGAAGCGACTTAGCAGCAGCAGCAGCAGCAGCAGCAGCAGCAGCAGCAGCAGATCATGGGGGAAGGCTATGCACGTGTTGGAGCAAGGGACAGATGAAGAATTTCTATACTTCCCTCTAAATTTTGTTCTAAACCTAAAACTTCTCTTAAAAAACAAAAGTCTCTCTCTTAAAAAAAAACGAATTCTTAGACATGACACCAAAAGCATGTTCTATTAAACATTTTTGATAAACTGGACTTCTTTAAAATTAAAACTTTTTGCTCTCTAAAAGACCTTGCTAAGAAGATTAAGAAACAAGCTACAGACTAGGAGAATGATATTTGTAAGCCATATATCTCACATTGGACTCAGATGTAGAATACATAAAGAAATAACAAAACTCAACAGTAAAGAAACAAAATTCAATTAGAAAATGGACAAAAGACACGAAGAGCCATTTCACTGAAATGATATAAAGATGGCAAATAAGCATGAAAAGATGATTATCTGCAGCAATTGCTAAAAAATACAAATTTCCAAACTCTCACTCAAAACTCACTGCTCTAGAAAATTTTTGCTTTTGAAATTTTTAAATGGTCAAAAATACACATAACATAAAATTCACCATCTTAACCATTTTAAAGTATAGCACTGAGTGGTGTTAAGTACATTCACATTGTTGTACAACCAGTCTCCAGAATTCTCATCTTGCAAAACTAAAAATCTATACTCATCAAACAAAAACTCTCCATGCCACCAGCCCCTAGCAACTACCATTCTACTTTATGATTGTATAAATCTGACTGTTCTAGGTCCTTATATAATGTTCTCAGGATTCATCTGTGTAGTAGCATGGGTCAGAATTTCCTTCCTTTTTAAGGTTGAAAAATATTTCATTGTGAGTATATACCACACTTTGTTTCTTTCCTTCATCCATAAATTGATACTTGGGTTCCTTCTACCTTATAGCTCCTGTGAAAACAGTTGCTGTGAACATCATCGTACTGGTCTGGCATTTTTGAGGGTGTATCCCTGGAATCTGCATGTTTAACAAGCTCCTTTGGGGCTTCTGATGCACCTTGAAGTGTGAACCACACTGCAATGCAAGATTTCCCAAAGCATAGAAGGAGAAAATTTTTTTGGTAACCCTCAGACACGCTATTACATAGATCAGGCTCACACATGATAAAGTCAGTCCTTTTTCAGTTTTACGAGTCATTCTGATTTGGTCAAGAGAAACCATTGGCTTGGTGTTGTCTTGAACAACTAATTCTAATTTCCCTTTTTAACAAAGAGACAACGGTCTTCCTATTCCAAGCCTTCAGATTCTTCAGCAGCCAATGATAATAGGCTGAACATATTAACAATGTTCTGTTTTGTTGTATTTGTGCCCATTCCTTTCTGTAAACTTCAAGTGGGTTTTCATCTATAATGATACAGAGTGGCCTCACTAAATCTATTTAACATGTATGCTTAAATCAAGAAACTTTTTAAGCAAATAACATGGCCAGAGATGGACTTCCCTGGTGGCTCAGCAGTAAAGCATCTGCCTGCAGTGCAGCAGGAGATACGGCTTGGATCCCTGGGTGGGGAAGATCGCCTGGAGGAGGAAGGCACGGCAAAGCCACTCCAGTATTCTTGCCTGGGAAATCTCATAGACTGCGGAGCCTGGTGGGCTACCGTCCGTGGGGTCACAGTCAGCTATGACTTAAGTGACAGCACACACTGCCAGAGTTATGTGAATCCAGCAAAATCTGAACACAGTCAATGCCAGCCAATGAAGCTTGGGAAGTACTGCTTAGAGGGACGTTAACGTTTGGATCTTGCTCTCAACGTTCCACACATGGAGGACGCACATGACCAAGGCATCCAGTAGATGGATTCTATGGCAGAGACGTAAAGTCACCTGTCAAGTAGAGAAAGGCTGAGAATGAGGAGAAGGCATCCCCAGCAACTTCTGAAGCCAGAAAATCGTTCCCTAAACTTTACAAGTGTCAAACAGTGATGCTCTCTGTATTTCCTGGATTGACTTTCCCTCTTTCCTTGTGTGTGCGGTGTGTGTGCACTAAGCTGCTTCAGTCGTGTCAGACTGTGACCCCATGGACTGTAGTCCACCAGGCTCCTCTGTTGGTGGGATTCTCCAAGCAAGAACACTGGAGTGGCTTGCCATGCCCTCCTCCCAGGGTTTTTCCTGACCTAGGGATGCAAGTCGCATCTCTCTTCCCTTAGAGTTGAGTAAAATTATTTAAAAACATTAGCCTCTCTGGACTGTGATAAGAGACCATCTAGGAGCAGACATAAACATGTCCCAACCACTGTGACTGGAATTAGAGGCACCCAAGAAAAATGTGAAGACAGGAGGCAACTTCTTCGCATGTAGGAATAGTCTTAGAATTTTATCTAGCAGTAATGTGGCAGGTTTCATGCTTAGAGAACAGGAGACTGCGCCTAATAATAATACCCGAGCTAATGATAGTGGCCACCACTACATAGCTTATATACCAGTCAGGATCCCCCCGTTCCCATTCAACTCTCACATTCTAAAGCTTGACATTTATTATGTCTATTCCATGAATGAGGCAACTCAGAGAGGTGAAGAGACTAGCTCAAGTCACACAGGTAAGACTCAAGCCTGCTGGGCTTCCAAACTCTGCCCCATCACAAGTCATGGTTTTGTTCGGGATCTTTGTGACCTTGGCTTCAGGTGCCACTGCAGGTTTCTCTTCTTCCTGCTTTCAGAGGCAGAGACTCAGGCACAACTTCCAGGCAACTGCTCCTCCCTGATGCCACAGTTCCGGAGCCCCACTGCAGGACTTCATTAAATTTTCTGCTTATTTGAATTTGAATGCTCTCAAAATACGGTTTCTAGTTACTGCTAGAGCTGGCAGCACAACAGAAAAATGAAAAGGGACTTTCCTTTCCTGTGTCTGCCAGGGTCGTTTGTCCTGGCCATAGCCTCATGAAGACAGGAGGAAGGAAGAGAGTGGTGAACAGCTGAAAATTTACTGACAGCAGAAAACACTGGCAGATAGGTGTATAAAAAGCAACCCCTTTTCAGTTATTTCAGAAGGTTTCCAGAGCCCCGGAAGTACAGGAACGCATGACCCTCAGGAGAAACTTTTCAAAACGTTTCCTCAAGCACTGATGCATTTTTAAGAGAAAAATCAAGCATGCTGTCCTAAAATACAAAACTTACAGATTACGCACCCACCTAGGCCAGCTTGTTAAACTTATTTTAAACCCTTGAAGTTTTGAAAATAGTTCAGAAGATTTAGGGGGTAATTTAGTGGGTTTCTTTCCCTCAGAGAACATCTGAGAACATTTTCTCTAATAATAAAGGGAAAAGTACATACAGTTGCGTAAACCGCAAATGCTCCACGAATACGTGAGTGAAGCAGGAGCTCACAAGTTTGAAAAAAAAATCAGTTTCCCTGGTGCTTGCTTGAGGTCAGTGATGTGGTCCCAGAGTGTGGCAAGAGGCAATTCTTGAGCTGGAAGCATTCCGTGTGGGAGACACTATCGCAGAAGAGTGTAAGAGAACACACACGTCCACTCTGTGGACTTGCAGGCTCAGAGGGAGGGTCTCCGTAATTGCTTTTACTTTTCTTGAACGCTGGCACAGAGCCGATCAAAGAGCAGGGGATGTCCGCTGCTCACCAGCAAAACGACACGCGGGGCTGGGCAGGGGTGGGAGGGCAGGAATGAAAGGTGATTCTGAAGTTTTGGGAGAACTGTGGCAAAAAAAAAAAAAAAAAAAAAGGAAAATAAAAAGCGATGACACAAACAGCCCGGACGGGTGTCTCTGTTGCAAGAGCAGCAGTTAGGGCGCCTCCAGTTAACAGAGGCAGAGCAGGAAAAGCGCAGAAGGACGCTAAGGAGAAAGAGCCTCATGGGTGCTCCAGCGCCGAGCTTCAACTCTAACGCGGGCGAATCACCCGAGGACCCCCGTTAAAATGCATATTCGGATCCCCTTGGGCGATGTTGGGCCCACGCGTCTGCGTTTCTAACAAGCTCCCAGACTGTACACCTATCGCTGGTCCGCGGACCAAACTTTGAGTAGCAAGGGGTTTACTCATTGCCCTGAGGATAATCTGGGTTAGAGAACGTCCTGAATTAGAGGTAAAGGGGTTCTCTGAAGAGAATAAGAAAATTAAAAGGGACAACGATAGGAACAATCTGGATGGGCAAGGAAGGGGGCTGAAACCTGGCCGGAAGAAGCACCACAGTCTCCAAAGTCTTTTATTCCGAGCAGTTTCTGGAGGGATGGGAGGAAGGAAGCGCTCACCCTCTGACTCTAGAAGAAAACGTCGCGAGGGCTGGGCTGGCGATCTTTGCGAAAGGCCAAGAGATGCGCCCCAAGGCAGCTAGACCCGCAGCCTGCGCGGGGGCCCGCGAGCCGGGGGTCGATGAGGCCTAGGCCGGTCTGCCCTTACCTGCGCTCACCCTGGTCCGTGTAGAGATTAAGGAAGAGGCCCTCCCTGGTGTCCTGGCTCACTGGGCCGGAGAAGCTGAGCTGCAGCTCGTAGAGGCTCCCGGGCTGCAGGGCTTCTCCGAGCTCCAGCACCAGGTACTGCATGTCCACCGCGAACCACAGCTCCACTACAGATAACCGGCCCGCGGTGGCGTCTCCAGCGTCCGGGGACAGGGGTCCGTGCACCTCGGCGCTCTCACAGTCCAGGAAGAGGCTGTGCAGCAGCAGCCGCGCGGTGGCCGCGGTGCAGCGGACCGTGATGTTCACGCGGCCGGTGAAGCGCAACGCCGACGCCGAGAGGGCGTCCGGCCGCAGCCGGGGCCACAGCTCCAGCTCGTAGTGCAGCGGCACGAGCCAGGGCGGCAGGCGCAGCTGGTCCCAGGGCCCCGGAGCTCGCCAGTTGGGCTGGGTGGCCGCCACGTCGGGCTCCGGAGTGGGGCCGGGCTGCGAGGTCGGCTCCCGCTTGCCGGGGAGGGAGGGCGCGGCAGCCGGAGCCCCGCGGTCCCGAAGCTCCGACGGCGGGACGCGCGCGCAGTGGCCGTACAGCGAGGCGAGCACGGCCAGCGCCAGCAGGAGCGCGGCGGCCAGCCCCGCCAGCAGCAGGGCTACGGCGCGGCTCACGTAGAAGCCGGACCTGGAAGGGGGTCCCATGGCCGCGGCCCAGGGCTGGGGAGACGTGAGCGTTCAGACCCCCGGGCCTGAGCGCTCAGTGATGGGACCCCTGCCCCTCCTCCCGAGCACCGTCCCTCCCTCCTCCTCGAGGACACACGAGAGAGTGGTTGGGACCACAGCTTCCCCTCCCAGCTAATCGGATCCAGGTCCTCTGCCCACCCACCCTCCGCCCCCTGCCAGGGCCGGGGGAGGAGGCGGACGCGCGCAAACAAGCGCGCGCGCCTCTTGGAGTCCGCAGCGAAAGACACCGCAGAAGAGGCTTTTAGAATCGGCCGGGTCGGACCCAGACTGGAAAGGGGGCATCTCTGACGGGGGTATCTGGATTCATGGGATTTGTTGAGGGTGCCCCGGTGTGGTACCGAGTGCTGTCGCAAAACAGTTACAGAGGACCCTCAGTTCCCTTGACAGTAGTGATGCGCTTCGGGCTGCACACCTGCCGCCCCCCCCCCCCCCCCCCCCC
>SJYX01012229.1:161832-174852 GCA_006410675.1 Oreotragus oreotragus | reverse complement strand
GCCCCCCCCCCCCCCCCCACCTGGGGATTCTAGCGCTAGGCGCCGAGGTGGCCACTTAAGGACCAGGACTTTGGAGGATACACTCTGAGATGATCCTCCAAGAGACAGTCCCTCTGTCTGAACTAACTTCCGGAAGCAAATTTTTGGCCCTAAGTTAGCTTTCTAGATAAGTTCGGGACTCACGCGGTCCAGGCAACCAGTGCGAGGTTGGAAACAAAGTCCAGGGTGTCCCGGAGCCTCTTCCCAGCTTGGGGAGTGGGGCGGGAAGAGGAGACAGCAAACAGACAAACGAGCGTGGCGTCTGCGTCTCCAGGTGAAGGCTGCTTTACTTCGGGAAGAAACCAGGCATAAAGCTGTGTCTTGGCTCTGCAGCTGCCAGGGACGGGCATTCAGTACTGGAGCTCGGACTGGCTCCTCACACCCTGCCTGGGGCAAGAGGACGCTCTGCTTGCGAAACCCACCGGTTTCAAGTTCAGGGAATGGCACAGTCCCGCGGTTAGCCTTTCCACTTGAAAACAGCCGGCTGGAACTCGTTTCCAGGCGGTGCCTTGGTCAGTGAGGTCTTTGGCATCCTGGGCATCTGTTTGCTATTTATCGGATGCTTCCGGGGGAGTTCCGCGTGCTGTGAGCCGGCTTCCCACCTACCTGCCGCGCTGGAAAGACCCAGGAGGCGCTGGGGAAGAGCGGGGAGAGGTGGGTGAAGATTCTGCTCCGGACATACCCCATCTTTAGACTCCTTCAGTGTTTTTGTGTTTTCAGAATGAAGAGAATTTTTTTTCTTCGCAGCCATTAAAAAGTCCGCTTTTCTGCTTGGAACCGTATCTCCGTTCCAATGAGGAAGCCCTTTCACCAGAGGTCAGAGACGGGGTAACCCGAAGTGATTCTCCTGGGCCTTCTGATCACAGTTGCACAGTTGCTGAAATTAATCACATTAACAAAAAGACCTCTGGAACAAGACGGGGGACTTAACACCAAGCTTGTGCAATGGTTGTGCTGTGATTACAGGTGGGGTTTGCTTTCTTCAGAGACGGAATAATCATATTTTAAAATAATTAGGATCACACACACCACTCTCAGAAGATTCTGGGAAGCGGTGAGGGAGGAGAAGCTCCGTTCCTTAACCTAGGCAGGACCTACCGCCATCAGGCTGTCAGAATTGCGAGCTACTGAGCTAGGAAGTGATGGGACAAGATGCCGTGATCTTAGTTTTCTGAATGTGGAGCTTAAAGACAACTTTTTCACTCTCCTCTTTCACTTTCATCAAGAGGCTTTTTAGTTCCTCTTCACTTTCTGCCATAAGGGCGGTGTCATCTGCATATCTGAGGTTATTGATATTTCTCCCGGCAATCCTGATTCCAGCTTGTGCTTCTTCCAGCCCAGTGTTTCTCATGATGGACGTTAGTTTGATTGAACTCCGTGAGTTGGTGATGGACAGGGAGGCCTGGCATGCTGCGATTCATGGGGTGGCAAAGAGTCGGACACGATTGAGCGACTGAACTGAACTGAACTGAGCTAGGAAGGCCCTCTGGCTGTAGGTCATGGCCAGATGGGGATCGCCACAGATATGGAGCTGACTAATTACTGGCCTTACCACTCGTTGGACAATTTCTTGAAGCATTTTGATGGATTCCAGACTTCCAAGAAAAGATTAAGAAACAAAGGATAGAAAAGAGAAGAAAGGAAATGGAAAGAGAAGAAAGAAAAAGAGTCAGTAGCAGAACTACTTAACATTAGAGCTGTCCCTCCCCTCATTTTTAAATTAAAAACTCTACTGAAAAGTGTCTACCTGGATCTAATTATTTAATTCCACTTCTCTAGTATCATTGAAGACACAGAGATTGGCTACCACACAAAAAGCTTAAAAGTGATAAAATCATGTCAGGTGGTTGAGCAATTTAAATATCTTATTAAAGGGAAAATAGTTCTGATAAACCATTAATGTCACTAAAAAGAAGTTGCAAAATAACATACTGATTGAGTCATGCTTATGTTAATTTTTAAAGGACTGGAAAATACTATTATATGCAATATTTGACATTTCCATGAAAGTGCAGTTTTGGGACACAGATCAACTGCTGGGAAAACAGTTACTAGAAAATTTAAAAAAAAAAAAGATTTAATGAGTTGCTCAGAAAATCAGCTAAATTAGATCAGCTAAAGCAGTCATTCACAACTGGGGGTGCTTCTGGTATCCCCCTTCCCTGGACATTTGGCAATGTTTAGAGACATATTTGGTTGTCACAATGTTTTTCAGGGGTGGTGCTACTGGTAACTAGTGGGTAGAGACCAGCGATTCTGCTAAACTTCCTAGGCACAGGACAGTCTCCTCCAATGAAGAAATACTCCACCTAAAATATTGTCAGTGCTGCCCTTCAGAAATCCTAACCTAAGCAAGAATCCAAGCCTTTTCTACGCCACCCAAGTGAAACTTCTCCCTTGTATCTGTGTCTCTGTTTACTTTCGTTATTTATGTTTATTGTTTGGCATAGTCAATTATTTTTCCATCTTTTTTTTTTTCTCGGTATTTATTATAGGCCTCCGTAATACTTTATTATCCCCCTTGGGTCACATGTTCAGTTCAGTTCAGTTCAGTCCCTCAGTCGTGTCCGACTCTTTGCGACCCCATGAATCACAGCACGCCAGGCCTCCCTGTCCACCACCAACTCCCGGAGTTCACTCAGACTCATGTCCATCGAGTCAATGATGCCATCCAGCCATCTCATCCTCTGGCGTCCCCTTCTCCTCCTGCCCCCAATCCCTCCTAGCATGAAAGTCTTTTCCAATGAGCATGAGGTGGCCAAAGTACTGGAGTTTCAGCTTCAGCATCATTCCTGACCTAGCTTTTATTTTCCTTTTTTCTTTATTTACTTTGAAATTTTAATTTTTTGAATGAGAATATTCATAAGTTTCAAAATCAAAACAATATGAAAATTTGTATCTTGCTTCCATTACTTCCATAGTTAATCATTTAAATAGGTATTTTGTATTCTTTCATTATTTCCTTATGCAAATCAAGCAAATACAGTTATATACCCTTATATGTCTCCTCTTTACTACATAAAAAAGCTAGTATACCAAATATACAGTTCTGCACCTTGCAGTTTCCTTTAACAATATATCCTGGATGTCTTTTCATATCAGTCCACAGCTATCTTTCATGTTCCTTTCTATAGCTGCATGCTATTATACTGTATGTACATACCATCGCCAATATCTCCCAGTGTGGTCATTTGAAAGGATTCACCAGCTTTCACAGAGTACTTTCATTTAAGCTTTTATTTAAGTGAAAAAATAATACGGTGCGGCAAGAGAAAGAGAAGACAGGCAAGCACTGGAAGTCTGATAGACCTCCCATATGCAAGCTCCTCCAGGGCCCTTATTTGCCTAAGTGGGCCATGCCATGTCACCAGCTAGAACCACTAAGGTCTGTGAACGGAATCTTGTTTACAGAGGGCTCAAAGGAGAAACTCTTTGGGAGGCTCTTGAAATAATCAAGCTAGGTTAGTCAGACCATAAATCCAGTTGTAAACTATCAGCAAAGAAACTGACCCTAAGGGTCTCCCGGGAAAATTTTAGACCTTAATCAACACATCATAAATTGATCAAGAGTCAAAAATCAGATATCCAGAAAGAAGGCAGGGCCAGGATCACAGAAAGTCTCCTCCATGAAACCAATGTGAACACTGGAAACATGGTCTGCTGCTGCTGCTGCTAAGTCACTTCAGTCGTGTCCGACTCTGTGTGACCCCATAGACGGCAGCCCACCAGGCTCCCCCATCCCTGGGATTCTCCAGGCAAGAATACTGGAGTGGGTTGCCATTTCCTTCTCCAATGCATGAAAGAGAAAAGTGAAAGTGAAGTCGCTCAGTCTGTCCGACTGTTGGCGACCCCATGGACTGCAGCCCACCAGGCTCCTCCGTCCATTGGATTTTCCAGGCAAGAGTACTGGGGTGGGGTGCCATTGCCTTCCCCGGAAACACGGTCAGAATTGACTATTTCAGAACTCAGGAAAGTAGCCAAAAGCTTGCCGCCATTAAGGGAGGGTTTGTTCAAGAAAAACGGCTGAATTTCAGTTAAAAAAAAAAAAGCCAGTGAGCTTTATGGCATTTTAACTCGCTTTATTCTCATTTTCCTCTCCTCAATTCTGCAATAGACTTAAAAATCAACAACCTGGTATCGTGGTGAAAACCAGCAGTCTGGCAGCCATCAATGTTAAATTCCTTTAAAGCCTCATTCTGAGAGAATTGTCATTTATTTGAATCATCTGGTGATTCCCTGGAAGACTCTACTGTCACGGCTGTCTTTCTTGACCTGATTTGGGGCTGATTCAGGGCAAACAGCCTTTCTCCAGGGGCAGTGGTTGACAATAAAAATAGGCGATTGTTTAATATTGCAACTGCCTGGGTGGGCAAACAATTGAGGCAAACATTAAGCTCAATAGAAAGCCTAAAAGAAAAATTCAGGAATTAGTCACCTATAGGGGGCTCTGAAAGCTCCAGCATATTCCTGAAAAATCTAGAGGGCATATGCGCGTATTCAGCTGTGCACATGACCATGCTCAGACAGGAAATGCAAAGGCCCTAGACACTCACATCTGGCTAATCTGGAGGCACTGCTCATGGCAGATGTGACCGCTGAGGCAGAACTGCTGACTCTCTGCCTGAGTATTAAAGGGATGCCTCGACACACACAGAGCGAGAACCCCTGGGCAAAAACTGGCACTGATTCTAGCTTTTTAAGGAACCCTCTGTCCAGCTATCAGCTGACCAAAAAGCTTGCTGAACATAGATGTCAGTGGCCACTTTAACAAAGAATACAGACTTTACTGAATTAGTTTAGAAAAGTCTTTAAGCAACCAAATGACAACAACAGCAGCAAACCCTGAAGAAGCAAGAAAATATTTTTTCAGAGCTTTCACATTATTTAAAATATATTTCCAACAAAAAAGTTATGAGCAATCCAAAGAAACAAGAAAATATCTCCACGCACAGGGGTGAAAATGATCAATAGAAAATGTTCCTAAGGACTTTTAAACTTTGGCCTTAAGAGACAAATACTTTAAATTAGCTATTTTAAGTATGTTAAAAGAACCAAAGGAAACCAAGTTTGAAAAACTAGAGGAAAGTATGGAAATGATATCTCATCAGACAGAGAATGTCAAAAGTGAGACAGAAATTCTTAAAAAAAAACACAAAATAGAAACTTTGAAGTTAGAAATACAATAACTAAAATAATAAAAACTTCACTGGAGGAGTTCAAGAGCAGTTTTTAACCGGGAAAGAGAAAGAATCAATGAAATTAAAGATAGGTCAAATTAGATCATCCAGTCTGAATAAAAAACAAAGGAAGACAAACAGGGTCAAAGAGCCCTGTGGGATACCATCAAGAAGGCCAGCATACAGATTGTGAAAGTACCAAAAAGAAAAGAGGGGGAAAGGGACAAAGAGATGACTTGACGATATAATATATAAAAATGGCCCCAAATTTTTACAAGATATATCTCTATAAATTTAACATGCTCAACAGAGTCCAAATAGGATGAACGCAAAGAAATTCACGTTAACGTGTATTATAATCAAACTGTCAACAGCCAAGGACAAAGAGAGAATCTTGCAAACACAAAAAAGAAGTGCTTCGTCACATACAAAGGATTTCCAATAGGACTCTCACCTGACTTCTCATCAGAAATCTTGGAGACTAGAAAGCAGTAGGTTGACATATTCAAAGTACTGGGGGGAAAAAAAGTGTTTGTGGATATAGACAACAAAAACTGTTGCTGCAGACAATAAAAATTATATCAATAAAAACTTTTGATACAGACGACAGAAACTGTCTCTATCAACAAAAACTGTCCATCAAAAGTGAAGAAGAAATTAAACATTCCCAGATAAACAGAAGCTGAAGGAGTATGCTACCATTATATGTGCCTGTAAGAAATGCCAACAGGAGCCCAGGTTAAGATGAAAGAGCAGCAGGCAGTAACTCAAAGCCATCTGAAGAAATCAAGATCTCTCAAAAAAGTGAACACATGGGCAAATACAAAAGCTGATTTTATTGTAATTTTGGCTCGTACCTCCACTTTTTATTTCCTATGGGATTATGGCCACACAGTATATAAAGATGTGACATCAATAACAGAAAGGTAGGGGGAAGAGAATCAAGCTGTATAGGAAGAGAGTCTTTGTATGCTTTTGAAATTAAGTTGGTATAAATTCAAATTGGATTGCTATAACTTTAGAATGTTAAACGTAACCTCTTTTGAGATTTGTTATCAGTTTTTTTTTACTTTAATAACATTTCATAGACTTCTGTTTTTAATTATTGCTTCTTCTGTTTCACTTTTTTTCTCCTTCATCAGATACATCCATAATTCTTGCATTGAATCTCTGTCATTTTTTTCTTCTTTAACTATTATGCTCTTTCTCTTTATTTTTATCAAGTCATTTTTCTCTTGAGTTCTTGGAGAATCTATCAGGTATTTCCTCCCACGATAAAGACGCACAAAAGGAAAAATTGATCCACTCTTGGGACTTGGACAAGCTGCCAACTGAGTACTGAGGAAGTCATTTGCCCGAGGGTCCGACACACCCATGGATGGTGAGCGTGGCTGTAACGCAGGGATCCACGGGGCTGAAGTGAGGTCTCCACTCTCTGCCTCCCCTACCAGTAGCCCCGCTGTCTTCTCCGTCGCTGCGTATCAGCTCAGGAAACTCTAATGCCCAAAGGCTTTGCTGCCGTTTGTCTCTATCCCCACTTGAAAAGCTTTATCCGTGGCAATAATACCACCTCAGATGCAACATGTCACTCATTCCCTGCATACCTTCCTCAACTTGTTAAATCCAATGTCATAAAGACTTTCTCCAAGGTTTTCTTGAATGAGTTTCATAGTTTTATGAAATGAAATGAGTTTATGAAATGAATGAGTTTCATCTTTCTTCTGTTTATGTCTTTGATGCATTTTGAGGGCTTTTTTTTTTTTTTAATGTTGTCAGGTAAGAGTCTCATTTTGTCCTGTTTGCACATGGTTCTCTAGGCAGAGAGGGGGCTTCTGGTGTATTTCCAGGAAACGAAAGTTGCCCTGTTTCTGACATCATAACTAGTCACTAGAAACTCCTCCAAATGCTATCAGTAGTCATTACTCCCAGTTTTTGGTGGTGCAATTTTTAACCTTTTTAAAGCTCTCCTGAGAGCCTAGTTTAAAGACGCCTTAACTCCATTATTCATAGTTTTATATAAGACAAGTACAAAGAGCTCTCTTCCCTTCTATATATTAAAGGCCTTTCTCATAGAAACTATGGCCTGAGTGTTAAGAAACATTGAGTCCAGTATCCTCACAGCACAATAGTCAGTAAATGTTTGTGGAATGAACAATGGAATTCAAATGATCAGTTCCCAAGCATTTTATTTCTTCTGCCCTGTCATATCAGATATTATATTTTAGTCACTTTTACTAAGCTAATGTGTTTAAAATGAAAATCAACTGTATGTAAACCAACCCTCTTGCCTATGGGGAGGGGAGGTGGGAGGGGGGTTCAGGATGGGGAACACGTGTACACCCGTGGCGGATTCATGTTGATGTATGACAAAACCAGTACAATATTGTAAAGTAATTAGCCTCCAATTAAAATAAATAAATTTATATTAAAAAAATAATAAACACACACACACACAAAAGAAAATACACTTCCTGACTTTGACAATTCATGTAGAATAGCTGAGAACAACTAAGAAGAGGAGGATAAAGATGTGTGTTTTCTTCTCTGTAGTCTCTTGCGCACAACGTAGTGTGGGAACCATACATATGGAAAATAGTGATTTTTTCAAAGGAGAGGAAAAAAACACATGAATGAAAAAACACACGAATGAGAAAACTGTCCTAGAAATAATACCAAAAACACACATTTAAATAAATGTTCATTTCTGTTTTCAGCTGTCCATTTAAGCACATAAAACTAATACAAAACCTCTTTTTCGATAAAATATTTTGTTTGGTCACCTGTTCATTTAGATGGGAAGCTAGGGATTACAGGAGAGTTTCTCAGACAAGTTTGCACAAAAC
This sequence comes from Oreotragus oreotragus, assembly GCA_006410675.1. Lineage (NCBI taxonomy): Eukaryota > Metazoa > Chordata > Mammalia > Artiodactyla > Bovidae > Oreotragus > Oreotragus oreotragus. Next base: position 166,793 of record SJYX01012229.1, on the reverse strand, counting down.
AGCCCATTGTCATGTGTGACTTTCGAAAAAACCCTGATGTATCATCACTTAAGGTTCAGGCTAAACTGCTAATAACAAGGGAATTCAAAAATGCAGTGGCTCAGCAAGGCAGAGATTTATTTCTTCACAAGACAGCCCAGTGGTAAGACTGGGACCCTTAGGACCCTCGGTGGGCAGGTGGTTCTCTCCCACGGCGTCATCCGTCCCCTGAGGGGGTGGCTTTTGTCCACTTGCTCTCACGGCCTCACCATCTCCACAACTGCACCCTGGCCCCAACCAAGGAAAAGGCAGAAAGTGGAGGGCAAGGGTTTCTATCCAGGAAAATGATACAGATGTGTTGCACGTGTATTTTTTGTCCATATTCCAATGATAAGGAAGTCATGTGGCCATATCTGGCTCTAAGGAAAACTAGATTTGTTTCTAATATGCTATGTGGTGATTTCTAGTACTAAAAGGAAGAAAGAATGGATGCTGGAAGACAATTACTAGTCTTTTCCATTCTTGAAAAAAAAGTTTAATATAGTCATTCTTGCCTCAAAATTAAATGAAATAAGAAGGAAGCTACCACAAAGCTAAACCTCAGGGAGAGTGTTGTGTATTGCCAAACGTTAATACTTATGGATGCACAGAAGGGTCTCTCAGGTAGTTATTGTTTGTCACACCGTTTATGAGCCAATGAAGCTCACCTGAAAATGGACCTCAGACCTGCCAAGAGCACCTTCAGTTTCCCAGGGTTCCCTCTAAAAGTACAGCTCCGTTTCCTGCGCCTTGAGGAGGTGGGGGCTTCCCTGAGCCCCGCCCTGTAACTGGCATCTGCTCAGCCTGCTCAGAGGCCAAAAGCCTCTCACTGGCATCCAGGGAAGCTCAGCCCCTGCGTAAATCACCCCGCAAAAGGAAGACGGGGGACGTTCTGAAGTTCAGGTACAGAGCTGAACAGCAGGTAGGAGCTGGAAAATTCCACTTCCTTTCCTGTTTCTACTTCTACCTCACTGAGAAGCTTTCCTGTGGACTGACAGTATCAAAGTAAGATCAGGAATATTTTTTTTAAATTCCCACATCCTGGGAGCATCCCATCAGTCACCGTCCTTGTTGTTCAGTCATTAGGTGGTGTCCCAGGGCCCACAGGCTGCGGTCGGAGCTCTGTGTCTATCTGAGCCAGTGAGGAGAGCCTGCAGCAGGAGGCCGGCCTCCCTTGGTGACAGCTTTTAAGCAAAGCAACTGGGGCCTGGGCTTACAGGGTGGCTCTGGGACTCCCAACAGCCTTATCAACCCTTCTGCCAGCCACAGGGTAGTCCAGGAAAACTGTACCCAACTTTCTTTCCCTCTTTCCTTCACTCAAGGTCAAATTTACGCTGAGGTCTGATGACTCTCCCATTTTCCCCCCAGCTTGCCTCCTATTTTCTTCCCCACAGGCGTTTCCCCTAACAAAACCCTGGCACATTTCATCTCATCTTGGCGTTTGGTGTCTGCTCCTGAAGGATGCAGACTTAACACAGAGCTGTGACTTTGTTCTGACAGACAGATAACTTACTTGTCAAGTCAGCTGGAACATCTGAGGCTTGTTTTTAGGCTTAGGTGGGCCAGGTCTCAAATAGCCTTTTCTTCTAAGGTTAGTCAGCCCTAAAGCCAAGGAGTTTCCTTTCTGGGGTTTCTGATTAAATGCCTCGAAGTCCAGCAAGGACTCTTCACTCTGACTGGCTGGAACCTGAATGTCCTCCAGAGTTTTATAAACTCTGTAATTAATCTTCTTACAGCTTCCTGGTTTTTGTTTCATTTTGTTTTGTTTTCTGGCTAGCTTCATGGCATTTTAGCCTATGCATGTGCAGCTAAGTATGCGGCAGTTGACCCAAGGGAGTCCTGTGCTGAAAGGACAAGAGGAAATGGTTTCGCTGACTCAGTGGTAAAGAGTCTGGCTGCCAGTACAGGAGACACAGGTTCGATCCCTGGTCTAGGAAGATACTGGGCAGAAGAAAATGGCAGCCCACTCCAGTGTTCTTGCCTGTGACATCCCTTGCACAGGGGCGCTGCTTCTCTCCAGGAACCACACCTCTGCCATTTCCTATTCGCTTCTCTTTCTGCAGGGAAACTAAGAGCAAGTAGGTTAGTGGGATGTCCTGTGGTTCCTGACCTGGCAGTTGATCTCAAGGCCACAACTGAAACTCAGCCCCTCCCTCCTCCACCATTTATGCTGAATTCCCTTCACCCTCAGCAGGTCTAGTGGCTTATCTGATAGCAGGAACCAAACCTTCATTCCCAAGGTTGATCATGTGACGATCACTCGATCGCCACACCTATCTCAGTCTCGGGTTGGTGTGCATGTCCACTCACAGTTACAACGGGGCAAGGAAGTACCTCAAGGTGCCCAGCTGGATCATGACACTGTTGTCATTGCATAAAAGCATCCGCCTCTCCCCACCGATCGGGGTCAGCTAGCCCTGCCAGCACGGTAAAGCCTGTTTGCTGGCTAGTCCCCGAGCACAGTGAGTCCAAAGTGCTCTGTAGCCGCCATAGCAATGGTCCAACAGTGCCCTTGCTGGGTCCTCTAGGAAGAGTGCACCCACTCAGGGCACTGGGACTTCCAGCCACACACAGAACCCAGGTTGCAGAGATGAGAGATACAAATCTCCCCACGAGATCCTGGAAGGAACAGTAGGTAGGGCCATCCTGGTTTTGTTGTTTTCCATACTGAACCCTTCCTACTGGGGAAGCAGCACATTAGAGGGTCTCTGATTTAACAACTCGACTGCACTCTGAAGGGTGAGACCCCATCCTTTCAAAATTTCCTTCAAGGCAGCAGCTGAATTACACCTTAGATGGCCTTTTCCGCATCCTATTATAAGGGATATTATATACCCTACTGTAAGGTCAGGATATTATATATTCTAAAATAAGGTCAGCTGCCTCTGGATGTTGCAATATGTGCTACAACCAGTGAATCCCTTAGGCAGAGGCATCTGCCACGATTTTGTTACTGTAAAGTGGGTCCCCACATTAGATGCTACACTGTATGGGATTCTGTGTCTATGAATCAAGCATTCCCACAGCCCCTTGATAATGGTTCTAGCCAAGGCTTTGTGCAGCAAAGGCAAACACATACTTCAAACAGGTTACCTATCCTTGTGAGAATGGGCCTTTTCAAAATAATCGTTCACGAATGCCATTGGCGCTATTTGGTCAAATCCGCAGCAGTCTAGTCATTCTCTAGGGTTCATCTGGTTTCTGTAGGAGCCAGACTGGAGTTAAATGAAGATACGATAGGAACCACCCTCCCTGCATCTTTCAGGTCTTTAGCAGTGGCATTACTCCCTGCCGTTCTCCTTGGGGTACAGGATTGTTCTGATTTACTATCTAACTGGGGAGGGAGGTACGGATTCAGAGGCTCCCGTTTGGTCTTTCCCCCTGTGATGCTCTTTACTTCACAGACAAGGGTCTCGATATTAGGGTTATTCCAACTACCAAGTGTAACCATGCCAGCTGTGTGCACTCAGGGACTGTGAACCAGAATTCAGCCAGGACTAAATTTATTAGACTCCATGGCTCCGGTCTAACAACCACCCAGGAAGACACTTTAGGTCTCTAGTATTCTGTCAGCTCAGATTCTGTGTCCAGTACCCTTCAGAATGGGTGATTTCCCTTTTCCCAATGTGAAGTCACCGAAGTAAAGGGTCGCACATCTCTTTGCAGGACAGGAAGCATCCTGTCAGTAGACACTAGTGAACATCATGGTACTCCTTCTATAATAACTGCTTCAGTCAGTGGGTTTCAGATCTAAAACTGGCTTGAGCCTGGAAATAGAACAAGGAATTGTGACTTTTCATTGAGATGACCACCCTAAGCCTCCTGGTCTTCAATTTTAACTTGTTGTTTAGTAGATGTGAAGGAGCAACCCTATTGGCTGCCAGTATATTTTAATCCTGCTGCTGCTGCTGCTGCTGCTGAGTCACTTCAGTCGTGTCCGACTCTGTGCGACTCCATAGACGGCAGCCCCCCAGGCAGGGGGCAGGGACCCTAAGAGGTCCGTTCTTGTGACCTCACCCAACGGTAAAGGACGAGGTTACGTCCTCTCACTTTTCACTTTCACTTCAGTGAGTGAGCAGACTGAGAAGCGCTGGGGAAGAGTATTGACAGAGATATTGAGGGCCCCGAAGGGTCCACCGGGATCACCATTCCTGGGTGAACGTTTACGTCCTCTGCACTCTGTGTCCAAGCTAGGGACCCAGACCTTCTAGGCGACCTCCTCCCACACCGTTGGGAAGAGGTCACAAGAACGGACCTCTTAGGGTACGTGTCTCCTCGGACCACCCGATGTCAGGTATCCCAACGTTTGTCATCGTGTCTTGACTTCGCTGAATCGTGCACGTACGTGTGTGTCGACGACCACCCAATTCAGGGGAGTAGATGTCTGTCATTCGTCTCGGGACACCTCTGAGTCCACCTCAGTAGCTATCATTCCAAAGATCTTCTCGAGAGAAATCTTCCCAACTTTCCCGTCCACCTTGAGTCTTCCCACCAACGGCCCCGTCGAGGATTCATCGGTTCGAAACTAGGTTCAAGGTCTTTTTGTTTGGTACTTCAGTTTGTTTCAAATTTCCTATTCATTTTTTCTCTTTTCTAGATTTCAATTATACCTTAGTTGTAAACTCTTCACTAACTGAGCTTTAAGTCTTATTTTTTTTTACATTTTCTTTTTCCTCTCTTCTATTTTAAGATTGGTTTCTTTTCTTAGAACAGTCAAATTTAATTCTTAAATTTTATTACCTTTAATTTTTTTTATAAATCATAAGATTCTTAAAGACAAAAGATTGGAAAAAAGAAGGATTTAAAGAAATAAATGATGAGATCATGAATAAACATTTAAAATTGTCAGTAAGATAGAAATAAAAATAGATTTAAGAATATAAGAATTTTAACCTATAAAGGAAAATAATCTGAAAAAGTATATTTATATATGTGTGTATACA
>SJYX01012229.1:113302-149941 GCA_006410675.1 Oreotragus oreotragus | reverse complement strand
AGCGTTTCTCATGATGTACTCTGCATATAAGTTAAATAAGCAGGGTGACAATATACAGCCTTGATGTACTCCTTTTCCTATTTGGAACCAGTCTGTTGTTCCATGTCCAGTTCTAACTGTTGCTTCCTGACCTGCATACAGATTTCTCAAGAGGCAGGTTAGGTGGTCTGGTATTCCCATCTCTTTCAGAATTTTCCACAGTTTATCGTGACCCACACAGTCAAAGGCTCTGGCATAGTCAATAAAACAGAAATAGATGTTTTTCTGGAACTCTCTTGCTTTTTCCATGATCCAGCAGATATTGGCAATTTGATCTCTGATTCCTCTGCCTTTTCTAAAACCACCCTTATGGCATCAGGAAGTTCACAGTTCACGTATTGCTGAAGCCTGGCTTGGAGAATTTTGAGCATTACTTTACTAGCATGTGAGATGAGTGCAATTGTGCAGTAGTTTGAGCATTCTTTGGCATTGCCTTTTTTAGGGATTGGAATGAAAACTGACCTTTTCCAGTCCTGCGGCCACTGCTGAGTTTTCCAAATTTGCTGGCATATTGAGTGCAGCACTTTCACAGCATCATCTTTCAGGATTTGAAAGAGCTCAACTGTAAAGCCATCACCTCCACTAGCTTTGTTCATAGTGATGCTTTCTAAGGCCTACTTGACTTCACATTCCAGGATGTCTGGCTCTAGATGAGTTTCTGACTAAATAAACTACTACTTATTTACTTACTAAGTAGTAAGTAGTAAACTACAGCTCCCAGCTTCTGGCTCCCATTCTAGCCTCACATGGCCACAGTCAAAATCTATTAATGCAGCATCACACATAAAAATTAATCTCACTGCCCTAACGTTTACTTATCTAGCTTCCCTTGGAAACCTTGGAATTTTTGTAGGTTATAACCATAGTTCATAAGGAGCAGCTGATTATAAAATGCTAAGAGTGGGAATGGAAGTTCACACCCTGAGAAGTAAGGAGATTACAGAGCCATCAAACATTGTGCCCACTAATATTCTGGAAGTTACATGCAAACAGTCCAATACTTTCATAATTCATTTGACAAACAGTTAGTTCTTACTGAAGGCCAGGCATTGTTATAGTTGCTAGGGATGTGGCAGTGAACAGAACGGCCAAAGTCCTGCCCTCAAGAAGATGATATTCGAGGCGGGGAAACAGTAAACAAGAAAACAGATCAATAATATTGGGGTGAAATAAATGTTTTAGAGAAATAGAAAGTCAATAAAGGAAGAGAGTCTTGGAAGTGGGAGCAACTGCCATCTTAGACAGAACAGCTAGAGAGCTCTCTGAAGAAGGGACATTTGAACAAGTGAGAGAGCAAACCATGCAAAGACCTGGGAAGAAAGCACTCCAGGAAGAAGGCGCCGTAAGGACCCTGAGGCAAGCGTGTGCTGAGTTTCAGAAACAGCAAGGGATGTGGGTGGCATGGCGTGAGCAGTGAGGGCAGGTGAGGCCAGGGCTGGACCACCCAGGGCCAAGTGAGGACTCAGGCTTTCCTTCTCTGTGTGACGGGAAGCCAGCGCAAGGCTGCGAGCAGGGGAGGACTACAACCAGGATGACCCTGCTGCTGATGGCGAGCAGTTAGGAGACAGTCTCAAGGCAACAGATGATGGTGTCTTGGACCTTGAGAGTATCAAGTTGAAACTGTTGAGAAGTGCTTAGATTTTGGTTATATTTTGAAAGGAGAGTCAAAAAGAATCTGCTAATGGAAAACACATGGAATATGAGTGAAAGAGCCGAGCCAAGACTGACTCCAAAGCTTTGACTCCTGTGAGAAACAGGGTAAGTGGAAGTATCATTTTTTGACATCTAGAATTCTTGGCAAGGATTAGGCTTGTGGTGGAAAATCAAAGTTCTGTTTAAATCATTGATTTTTACATGTCTGTTGAATATTCAAATGGAGATAAAAAGTAGGCTGCCTGGAATCTAGGAGAAACATGAGGACTGTACATGTAAATCTGGGAGTTATCAACAGTTGGGATCTTTTTATGGCTTTGGCCATATAATTAAGTGAAGTAATCTAGGAAAGATGTATGCATGGAGAGGAGATTGTACATGCCAATATTTAGATTTCAGTACAATGAGGAAGGACAAAGGACACAGAAACAAGGATGCCAGTGAAGGGAAAAGCAAGGTGAGTGCAAAGTCTTGGAACCCAAGTAGTGACATGTTTTGAGGAGGAGAGAGTGATCAGTTGTGTTGAATGTGCTAAAGAGTTAAGGCAGGTGAGGACATGGATTTAGCTATAGCACGCGCTTTTGAGCAGAATTCCACAGTTGGCTTTAGAAGTAAAGGATTTCATTTCTTGAAGAACCTTAGAAACTCATCCTTAATTTTAAATGTGAGAAAATAGAGACCCAGATGAAGTGATTTGTCCAAGTACTAGAATTAGTTATAAATAGATCTCCTGATCCTGTGTTTTTTCTATTGCATCACTGCTCTACTTTCCAGATATTCTAAATGAATTCTGAGTTACCCATGTCCAAGTCAAAAAAGGTTTAGCTATATTCTGTTTACTTTGCTTACTGCTACTGCTACTGCTAAGTCGCTTCAGTTGAGTCCATCTCTGTGCTACCCCAGAGATGGCAGCCCACCAGGCTCCCCTGTCTCTGGGATTCTCCAGGCAAGAACACTGGAATGGGTTGCCATTTCCTTCTCCAATGTATGAAAGTGAAAAGTGAAAGTGAAGTCGCTCAGTCGTGTCTGACCCTCCGCAATCTCATGGACTGTAGCCTACCAGCCTCCTCTACCCATGGGATTTTCTAGGCAAGAGTACTGGAGTGGGGTGCCATTGCCTGGAAGCTGAAAATGTAAGACTGCCTCACAGAAATAAAGTTTGTTGTTGTTTTTTTTTTTAAGTTTTCTTGGTTCTTGCCTACAGAATCTACTTGGATATAGCAGCTTGTTCTCTGGAAATACCTGATAAATTACAAATTATTGTTTAAAGAAAAAAGTTGCAAATTTGATGAACAATTTTAAACAGTTCTGATTTTCCCTCTATGTTCTATTCTATTTCCATGGAAGTTACATCCACTAGCACAGAATCAACATCAAGGATGTTACTACTAAGGCCAAGAATAATTTGCAAAAACTAGAAAGCTGTGGAGGATGAAATTATTGCATATAATTGAAACATTCAAATCCAGACTAAATCCATCTTTCAAGATAAAATCAATGGTCTATGATTTCCGGTGCATTTTGACTATGGCTACGTAACCAGTTTTCCAACTCTAATCCAGTGGCTTTATACTCACATGATACAACTGGCTGTTGATTTATATTGCAGGCTATTAAAGTTTGTTGGTTTAGATCACAGGGTTCATTTTGCCCCATCCCTTTATTTTCAGCATAATATAAATTCACCATTGCTTTAAACAGTCTTTTTCTTTCTGGGACACAGTTAGATTTCCTGACTTCAGATAGGCTTGAGTTAGCCAGAATTAAAACCGTTAACACTGTATTGAGGTCATACTGTCCCTACAGTCTGGGCAGTCTCCACTTTACTTGATGTACTTAGACTGCAATTGTCTTTGAAAGTGGCAGATGCAGCCAATTTTACAAAAGATGCTTCTGCACTGCCATGAACACTTTATTAAAAAAATATGCTATCTTTAAAAATGTTTTTTGTCATAGAAGCCTTTCTCCCTAATCTTTTAACTTACTTTACCATCTCTCTTTGCATCAGACATACTATATCTGTTTTATTCACTTCAGTTCAGTTCAGTTCAGTCACTCAGTCGTGTCCGACTCTTTGCGACCCCATGAATCGCAGCATGCCAGGCCTCCCTGTCCATCACCAACTCCCGGAGTTCACTCAGACTCACGTCCATCGAGTCGGTGATGCCATCCAGCCATCTCATCCTCGGTCGTCCCCTTCTCCTCATGCCCCCAATCCCTCCCAGCATCAGAGTCTTTTCCAACGAGTCAACTCTTCACGTGAGGTGGCCAGAATATTGGAGTTTCAGCTTTAGCATCATTCCTTCCAAAGAAATCCCAGGGCTGATCTCCTTCAGAGTGGACTGTTTGGATCTCCTTACAGTCCAAGGGACTCTCAAGAGTCTTCTCCAATACCACAGTTCAATTCAAGCATCAGTTCTTCGGCGCTCAGCTTTCTTCACAGTCCAACTCTCACATCCATACATGACCACTGGAAAAACCACAGCCTTGACCAGATGGACCTTTGTTGGCAAAGTAATGTCTCTGCTTTTCAACATGCTAACTAGGTTGGTCATAACTTTTCTTCCAAGGAGTAAACTTCTTTTAATTTCATGGGTGTAGTCACCATCTGCAGTGATTTTGGAGCCCCCCAAAAAAGTCTGACACTGCTTCCACTGTTTCCCCATCTATTTCCCATGAAGTGATGGGACTGGATGCCATGATCTTTGTTTTCTGAATGTTGAGCTTTAAGCCAACTTTTTCACTCTCTTCTTTCACTTTCATCAAGAGGCTTTTTAGTTCCTCCTCACTTTCTGCCATAAGGGTGGTGTCATCNAAAAAATAAAGTCTGACACTGTTTCCACTGTTTCCCCATCTATCTGCCATGAAGTGATGGGACCAGATGCCATGATCTTTGTTTTCTGAATGTTGAGCTTTAAGCCAACTTTTTCACTCTCCTCTTTCACTTTCATCAAGAGGCTTTTTAGTTCCTCTTCACTTTCTGCCATAAGGGTGGTGTCATCTGCATACCTGAGGTTATTGATATTTCTCCTGGCAATCTTGATTCCAGCTTGTGTTTCTTCCAGTCCAGCATTTCTCATGATGTACTCTGCATATAAGTTAAATAATCAGGGTGACAATATACAGCCTTGGCACACTCCTTTTTCAATTTGGAACCAGTCTGTTGTTCCATGTCCAGTTCTAACTGTTGCTTTCTGAGCTGCATTTTACACAAATAGATCTTTTCATTTCTTTAAAAAATAATTTTTTTTATTTATTTATTTTTGACTGTGCTGGGTCTTCACTGCTGCTCGAGGGCTTTCTCTAGTTGCAGTGAGTGGGGGCTACTCTCTGGCTGCAGTGCACCAGCTTCTTGTGGTGGTGGGTTCTTTCTTGTGGATCATAAGCTCTAGGGTGCAGGTACTTTGGTAGTTGCAGTTCCCAGGCTCTCTGAGCACAAGCCCACTAGTTGTAATGCTCCTGCTTAGTTGCTCCGAGGCATGTGGGATCTTCCTGGACCAGGGATTGAACCCATGTCTCCTGCACTGGCAGGCAGATTCTTTACCACTGAGCCATCAGGGAAGCCCCAGATCTTCTCTTGTATCTGCTTATTTTCAATGGCCTTCAGCTCAAAATAATCCTGGTGCCTGAATACAAGACCCCCAGAGTGCTCCATATGCTCATTCCTGTGGTAACAAAGATTAACATAACTGAACCTTCTTTCTGGGACTCTTCTATAATCACCTCTATGTTTTATATCCTGATTTTATTTCAATTGCTGTCACACTACAAAAATCTTTCCCTTTTTTTTTTAACATTATCTTCACAATTTTTAAAACTTAATACTTCCTCAAGTGAATATAAGTACATTTAAAATTATTCCTTTTTTATTTATTAATTACATGATATTAAATTTTACTCATACATAACACTTCAATGAATATCTTCACAAAAACAGACTTAAAAAAATTCTCTTGACTAGCCTCCTTAGGATTAATTTTTGGTGATGGATGACTGGGTCAGAGTTGAATATCACTATGACTCTTTCTAGCTATTATTATCTGGTCTTACATGCATGGCACCAACAAGATCACTCACACTGAGGGCTATGAGTTCCCATTTATCTTTACTAATTAGATAGACACAAAATACTATTTTCAGTTTCAGTCCACGTTCTGTATGGCATGACCAGCACCTTCAAAGTACTTCTAATTAAGGCATGGTCAACCTAGACTTTTTCAGCGCCTCTAACTTAACTCAGACTTTTTTCAAGTACCGTTATCTAAATTGCCATTTCCAAGTTGTTTTGAATCCCGTTCATCTCAACTTGGTTCAAGATGTTTCACTACTAGACATGTGACAGCCTGCACCTGGTTCATGGGACTCTTCCCTGTCTCCACCACCTCCTCCCTGTCCTTATCTACACTGGTGTCTACACAGGTGGCGTCTCTCTAGACTGTGCATCGGCTCTGCCATGGGAGCTATGTCTAACTCTACATTTCTTTCCTTAGAGACATGTTTTGACTCTTTGTTCCAAATGCTCTGGATTATTCCAAGAGGGCTGTCAGAGCCTAAAATAGCTTGGAAAAATTTCTTTGGAAATATTTTCAAAATCCATAGGCATATCCTTTTGTGTCTTTTTATTGGTGGTAAAACCTGGTATTTAGAAGATAGATTTCATTTTAGTTTTTTGGGAAGGAGGCTAATGTCTTTTACATATTTTTCATATTGGATAGGACCCTGTCCGAAGCCAGAAACCATGCCATCATTTCAAGGGGGAGGATTTAATATGAAGAGAACGGCTTCCCAGATGGAAGACAACTAAGCAGGCAAGAAGGGAAACGGAGGTATCATAAAGGCCATAGGAGGCAGCTGCCACCCCTAGGGATGGGTGAAGAAAGGGAAGGTGTTGGGGATTCCTAAATCTTAGAAGTCTGCAGAAGGGTCATGCAGGTCTGGGACTCAGCTCTTCAGGGAATGGTTATGCTCCAGTGGAACTGGGGCTCTGAACTAGGAGCCCAGAGGAGAGGCTTCTCAGAGCTGGGACTCTGACTCTGGAGCAGGAGCCCCAGTGGCTGGGGCTGTCTTTCCTAGCAGATGCAATGAGGTTGGTTCTAACAAATGAAGAAGGGCAGCAAACTAGAACAACCTGTGCTGCTGAGACCAGTGGCTGCTGGGAAGGGAAGAGTGTTGCTGGGGCAATGCTGTACGAACAGGAAACAAACAAAAGAGAAAGTCTCCATTCTCTCTTCCCACCCTCAAGTTCCCTGTGACATCCCTGATAGGCAGAGCCTAATCAGGAGCCAGCTGACAAAAGAGAAATGTCATTTGCAGAGGTTCAGCCCCAGTATCAGAAAGTAGAGTGAGGAGACGGGGGAACTGGACCCGAGAAACCATGGCTTAATAACCAGCAACCTACCATATACTTGGTAAGTACCTTGAAATATGAGATCTTTAGTTCTTGTGCACCCCTGTGATTGAGAAATTTTTGCACTCTTTCATGGATGAGAAATGGAGACCCCGAGAGCGTAAACGATGTTAGTGGCACTGGAATCAGAACACACATCTCACTTCATGTTCCACTGCATCTGGTGAAATGAAGCTTCCTTCTGGATGACAAGGGAAGGAATTTTCTTATTTCTGAGGGGCGTTGTCATGAGAGAAGGTAAGAAAAAAGAAAGAGTGAGGGAGTTGACATAAGTTTCTGCCATGTGTAATAATGATTCTTCCTTGTGACCTGCTCTCCAAATCTTTAGAAAATTCTACCCAACTCATGAAGGCTTTCCAGGTGGCTCAGTGGTAAAGAATCTACCTGCAAATGCAGGAGATATGGATTCAATCCCTGGGCCGGGAAGATACCCTGGAGTAGGAAATGGCAACCCTTTCCAGTATTCTTGCCTGAAGAATCCCAGGGACAGAGGAGTCTGGCGGGCTACAGCCCATGGGGTTGCAAAGAGGTGGACACAACTGGGTGACTGAACACACACACCCAACTCAGGAAACACCTGGAATAAATAGATTTCTTGTGGAAATTGTTAAAAGGTCTGAACTTCGCACCAGAAAAAGACTTGGAGAGGAATAAGAACAGCAGCTGAAAATGTAGCACAAGAGTCAGAGAGGGTCAACTGTTTGGTGGCAGAAATCTTGGGAAGTTTTATGAGCTGTCTAGGCTGTATAATTGGTCTCTATCTTGACTTTGGAGGCTATAGATGATATTTAAATTATATGCATTTTATAGGCGAAAAATTTGAGGCTCAGAAAGGGGTTAGGTAACATAACCAAGGTCACATGGTTATTAAGTTGTAAAACTTGTATTTCAATTCAGTTAAATATACTTCCTCTCCAAACTGGAATGCACAGGAGAAGCCACAATAGTACTATTACCTACCATTTGTTCAACATAGATTGCATGCTGGAAAAATGCTAACTGCTTCCTTAGTCTAAGCTTCATAATTTCATGAGGTAGATATTAGTGTGCCTATTTTGCAGATGAAAAACTGAGGCTAATACAGTGTAAATACTATGCACTACTTACAGCCAGCTGTTAAGTCGAACTAGAATTCCCACCTAAGTTAATTGGACTCCCAAATCTTGTGTTTCCAAGCAGCCCTTCATAAACTCTAATGTGCCTGAGAATCGCCTGGGGATCTGTTGAAAACAGATTCCTATGCAGTGGATCTGGGGTGAGGCTTGACATGCTGCATTTCTAGCAAGCTTACCAGTGATGCTGGTTCATGAATCTCACTCTGAGTAGCAAGACTCCTGTGATGACATCCTTATACTGCCAAGCCCACCTTACCGTTTCTAAGTTGGCTCACCACTGAGACCCCAGGAAGACTCTTGGTCAAGCTGTGTTGTGATACAACACTCAGAGCTCATCCTTTTTTCTCTTTCCTTCCTCTGAAAATGTTCATAATAAAGTAACCAAACAAATTCATCACCTGACAGGTCATTAAGGAAAACATGATTTTGCCCCCATGTGACTTCATTCAATTAATGAACCTGTCATTAAAGCTCATGATGATTTCAAGAAAATTAGTTTCAGGTGTTGGGTTGTTTTGGTTTCAGATTCATTTCTATCTTTTTAATGAGGAATATTTGAAATATTATCACCCTTATTCCCCATCAGGGGCTTACAGCTCAGGATGCTGAAGAAGTCTGACATATTGGGGGTCAGTGGGATGTTTACAGGAAGCAATTAACAACAGCCTTGTTGTCTCTTTCTATTAACACAAAGCTTCCCATTGAGAATGTTTCCAGAGCCATAGGGCTCCTTGGGAGAAAGAGAAGCAAATGTAGCTTATGAAAAGTGCTGACAACTTCATAAAGGGACTCAGGGGGTGCTAACTAGGGATCTCCCACTCGTATTGTCTGCCCATAGAATGGAAAGCCTTAAGGAAGATTAATTTTCCCTAACATAGAACATTTATTTTGTAAACTCTGATTAAAAGAAACATTGTATTTCAAGAAGTGTATAGCGTGGGTTAACATTTTAAACAATAACTGACATGTCTTTTCCGCTGCAGTCCCACCTCCTTTTACTTCCAAACTTATCTCAAACCAAACTTCACAGTCCCAGATCTGACTGTTGCAGCAGAAATGCAAACAGAATCAAACTAAATCTTCTTCTTTTTTTTTTTTTTTNTCTTCGGTGCTCAGCCTTCTTCACAGTCCAACTCTCACATCCATACATGACCACTGGAAAAGCCATAGCCTTGACTAGAAGGACCTTTGTTGGCAAAGTGATGCATGGCACATAATAATTCAATGAATACTCTTAACGTTTGTGCTGCTCCTCTTTTAAAGATGACCAGATGTATATATTTGAAAGTTGCTAAGAGAGTAGATCTTAAATGTTCCCACCACAAAAAAAGAAATGGTGCTTGTGTGATGGGAGGGAGGTATTAGATAACACCGGGGGGTAACCATATTGCAATATAGAAGTGTATCCAATCATCATGTCGTACGCCTTAACCTCACAGGTTACATGTCAATTATACCTCAGTAATGCCAAGAAGAGACTAGACAAATATAAGCAACCCCATAAATCAATTATTTGAGTCCATTTAATGAAAAGGTAAATAAACAAAGCCCTAATCACATATGAAGCTAGATTATAGATATATTGGGTTTGGCCTGCAAAATGATTGTAAAATGTATTTTCTGAGCCTATACTCTAATTCATCAAACATCATTTAAAATCAAGATTTCCAGCCTCTCCTGAAACAGCCCAGACTGCCTCCACTCTGGCCACCCTGGGCCCATGTTTGCCCCTGATACCCTGGGCCAGGCTGAGCTGAGGGGGCCCTGTGGTCTTGTGGCCCTGTTGGCATTCGCTCTGATGTCACCAGTCCCAGCCCTGACTCAAGCGGGTCTGGGTACACAACACCCACTGCCTGGCCCCCTTATTTCCTGCCCTCACGGCATGTAATGCCACCTTCCTATTAAAAATACTTGATTCAACATAGCTTCTTCGATGCTCTGGGGTCCTGGTATGCATCTAAAGTGTGAGCACACTGAAAGCTCAGATAAAAGCTTGCCCTGCTGGCAAATCCCCCCTCCCCAAAAGCCCAACTCCGTGTAGAGGTGGATTTACCCCTCCTCCGGGAGTCTGGACCCCTAAATCTCAACACAGAATGTTAAGCCTGCCTCGTTCCCATGAGCATCCTTCTTTAACCAGCAGCCAGCATGTGCTTCAGAAGGTAGGAGAGTGCGACAGGGTGCAGGGTGTAAGCCAGCAGTTCCCAAAGGATGTGCCAGCCCGGCGGCCTCCTTCACGTGCCTCGCTGTGAGGCCGGCTAAGATGGCTCTGCAGAGAGCCAGACATGCGGGCTCCTCCTGTTTCACATGGTATCCTCATGTGTGTGTTGAGTTGCTCAGTCACGTCTGACTCTGTGACCCTTTGGACTGTAGGCCGCCCGGCTCCTCTGTCCACGGGGTTTCCCAGGCAAGAGTGGCTGGCCATTTCCTTCTCTAGGGGATCTTCCTGACCCAGGGAGCGAACCTGCATCTCCTGTGTCTCCTGAACTGCAGGCTGATTCTTTACCACTCAGCCCTCTGGGGAAGCCTATTATATCTTCATCCTTTATAGTATTTAAAATATCTACTTGACTACGTCTATGTCAGTTGAAGACACCCTTCATTATGTTATCTAGTGTCTCTAACAGAAGATCCTATGAATTAAATTCATCTTGGAATTGTCTGCTAGGAAAATATTTACCTTTTCAGATAAATTTTGTTGTTTTCTTTTATCATGCAACGATAAGTACATAATCTCACATGTACCTGCTTTCCTGCCAGGAAACTCAGAACTAAATTTGTGCTCATTCTAGCTGTCCAGTAATAAATGCTTTCCTCCTCATTTCACTAATCACAGTCCTGTTTTCCTTTATTGTTGTTCTTGTCAAGGTTAGGCGCTAAGCTTAATCGGTTAGTTTCTTTAAAGTCTGTTTTGAACAAAGGTGGACCACATTTTAGATCAGAGCACATCAACACACACACACCCCCACCCCGATCCAGCTAAGTGCCCCTCAGGTATGCACGCACACACACATACACACACCCCGACTTGGCTAGGTGCCCTACAGGCTGTCTTTCAAAGCAACAGAGAAAAACCACTGGGTACTGATGGCAGCATCAGCGGATGGACAGACCTGTAGCTGTTTAAGAAAGAAAAATTGAACGACAAAATGGAGATCTGTTTTTGTTTATTCCCAGGAAGAAAGCACAAAGCAAACACAAAGCGGGGACCCGCGACTGCTTGGCTCCAGACCCCCAAGGCTTGGCCGGGCACCCAGTGCTTCCACACCAGCTATGCGCTGGATGGAGGGAGTTTCACAAGAATGCGCCTCTGGAATTCAAGAGAACGGGAAACAAGGGGAAATGTCTATTAAGGGCGTCAAAGTACAGTTGGTGTCACGAAACCAGTGTTAGCAGAAAGGAGCAATTGGCAGGGAAACTGTCTGAAGAACCACTGTTGCAAGAGTTCAGTCTATGGACTCGCTATGGGATTTCACTAAAATAAATGTGAGTCCTGAGGCCACCCAACGCGAAGAACGAAGACTGGGTGACATCGCTAAGGAAAAGAGTTTAATAGGAGCCAATTAATATGCTGGAGATATATTCTGGAGGAAAGGATAATGCGGAAATAAACTGGAAAACTAAATTAGATGAGGAGGAGGAAAAGCTCAGGACAGGTTTGGTACTTGTCGTGCTTTCACGGCATGCTGTTAATTAAGGAATTTATTGTCTCTGTTTTACATTTTATTAGGTACCGATTTTTTAAAAACCAGCCTCAAGTTGTGAAGTCTTGTTTAAACTTTTATTTAATTTTTTTTTTAAGCTTTTAAACGGATGCACTGCATCTCATAAAACATACCTGCATCCTAGGATAGGCAACAAAATTTAAAGTTAACTTGGGGGCGGGGTTGGTAATGTTTAATTTTGTTGTAATTATCCGGAGTAAGGTACTTAAAAAGAAGATGGGATGGAGATTAATCACTGAGGATGAAACAAGTTCTATTATAAAGCTCAGTTCCTTGAAGTAATTAATATTCATTTTAATCATCATTAAACAGAGGTATCTTCGTGTACTGCCAGTCAATGGTACTCAGATTTTTGAAAATGTTTTAATAGCTTGGGAATGAAGAGCATCATGTGCGAAATTCAGAACACAAATGAAAATGGGATAATACAAGCAGAGCATGAAGTTCATACGAGGCTGCTTCTGCCTTAACCCCTATGCGCTGTTGTCTGAATGCCTTGTGTAAATTAACAGCCTTAGCAGAGGTCTCCACTGCTCCGCCCTGAATCCTTCCAGGCCCGTCACTTAGCTTTAAAGGCATCTCCTTCTCCCCAAACACCCACCCCTCGCTGCCTGAATACCTGGCCCTTCCTCAGCATCACCATGCCTCGGCTCAGGCGGTACTGCCTCTGTGAAGCCAGCCCACAACCTCACTCCCAGGTTCCCCCAGGACTGTAGTTGCTTATTACTTGTGTCTCCTTAGACTGAATGCTGTGTGAGAGCAGACCCCACCTCTTTCTGGGCTGCCAACTGTGGGCTCAGTAGACCCTGCGTGCCGGCAGCTGGCCCATCATCAGCAAGCAATAAACACTCTATATTTGTTGAAGGGAGGGCCGGCACGAGGAGGTCTTGGTGGGCAGGTCAGCAGGGAGCCTCCCCCAGCAAAAGTGGATCATGCAACAGACATCAAGACCCTGTAGCACCTACGCTTACCTGCCAGAAAGAAATGTGGCTGTCCGTGTTCGAGTAGGTGGCCAGATACCGTCCATCCGGGGCAAAGGCCACTGCAGTGATTGGTCCCTTGTGTCCATGGATTGTCTGAAATAAAATTACGAGTCGTTCACTGTACGCACTGCACAGAACTATTGCACCTAAACATGCAAATACATTCAACGCTGAGCAAGTCGTGCCGTGGACACTAGAAACTGGTCCGTTCTTCACTTATAAACTTGCTGTCGTTTGGTCGCCAAGTCACGTCCGGCTCTTTGTGACCCCCTGAGGTGCAGCAGGCCGTGTTTCCCTGCCCTTCGCTTTCTCCCTGAGTTTGCTCAAACTCACGGCCACTGAGTCAAACTTAGCTTAGAAAAAGAGGGAAAGCAGCTGAAGCTCTCTCGCTGACCCATCCCGGGGCTCTGACCCTGTTCTGGGGAGCCCACCTGCTTCCTGCTTGGGAGGATATGGCATGAGTTCAAAGGAAGAGCAGATATTAACAGGCAAACCAATGCGTTCATCCGCTCATGTCTATTTGAGGGAAGAATTTTACAATTAATTAGGAAAGTTAAAAAAACTGATCACCAAATCTATCCAGGAACTTCATCTGTAATGAAAAACAATCAAAGCTCTATCACATAACATCTCTGCTCTGGAAGGAGTCAAAAACAATCATTTCAACCCTTTAATAATTATACATTTTTCACATTTTATGCTTCATTTCCCCCCAATTATACTATGTTTAAATGCATATGGCCACAATTAGTACACATCCATGCACACATGTGTTGGAGGTTTGAACACACATATAAATTAAATGCCATTAAAAACAAGTTAATAGGGATCATTTTGAGCTTCTGCCAAACAGCTATCATTGATTTAATCATGAATTAAAAAAAAAAAAGAATGATGTGGTATTTTAGACTCGGTCTCTGAGTAAAGGTCTTTACTAACAAAAAATTACATTCATGTCTAATGATATTAATAGTTACCGAAAATACTGGGATACTAAACAAATTAGCATAATATTGTATTATGTATCTGCACAAACTATTAAAGGCTGTATCTCCACTACATGAACCAATATTCAGACTGGTTACAACTGGAGGTTGATCACCTCTCTTGGTCTAGAAAGGATGGGGAAATATGTTCCCTTAAACTAAGGCAAACCAGGAAGGCTTGTTTCCACTTGCATCTTGAGTCTCGGTGGGAGCAAGTTCACTGGGCGATTCAGCGCCCCCCTCCCGCCCTGCCTTCCACACCCAGACTGTAAATTTCAGTAGGACTCTCCTCACAGTTCACATCTGAGTGATTACAATGAGGAAGGGAGAAAGGGGACGGGGATGGGGGGACAAGCGTGTCCCTCTGTGCTTTCAGCTTTCGTTCTTTCCTGTCGTTAGACAAGGTGCTGTGGGGATCCAAAATGATGCCTGCTTTCCACACTCAGGAAAAAAATACTGTACTGGTAGCACTGGGCTTTGAGCTGGCAGAGGACACTCTCTGAGTCAGACTGCCTGCCCTGTGTTTGGGCTCCACTGCTCACTGTGGGCCCTGGGGCAGGTTATTTATGCTCCTTAACCTTGAGTGCGCCCATGCCAACAAAGCAGAGACAATGACGATGATGGTGGTGGCGACAATGGCTGATGGTTCCTGCCTTGAAGAGCTTTGTGAAGATTAAAGGAGTTCGCACATGCACAGCCTTCTGCACGATGCATTAGTTAGTCAGTTCAGTCGCTCAGTCGTGTCCGACTCTTTGCGACCCCATGAATCACAGCACGCCAGGCCTCCCTGTCCATCACTAACTCCCGGAGTTCACTCAGACTCACATCTATAGAGTCAGTGATGCCATCCAGCCATCTCATTCTCTGTCGTCCCCTTCTCCTCCTGCCCCCAATCCCCCCCAGCATCAGAGTCTTTTCCAATGAGTCAACACTTCACATGAGGTGGCCAAAGTACTGGAGTTTCAGCTTTAGCATCATTCCTTCCAAAGAACACCCAGGACTGATCTCCTTTAGAATGGACTGGTTGGGTCTCCTTGCAGTCCAAGGGACTCTCAAGAGTCTTCTCCAACACCACAGTTCAAAAGCATCAATTCTTCGGTGCTCAGCCTTCTTCACAGTCCAACTCTCACATCCATACATGACCACTGGAAAAGCCATAGCCTTGACTAGAAGGACCTTTGTTGGCAAAGTGATGCATGGCACATAATAATTCAATGAATACTCTTAACGTTTGTGCTGCTCCTCTTTTAAAGATGACCAGATGTATATATTTGAAAGTTGCTAAGAGAGTAGATCTTAAATGTTCCCACCACAAAAAAAGAAATGGTGCTTGTGTGATGGGAGGGAGGTATTAGATAACACCGGGGGGTAACCATATTGCAATATAGAAGTGTATCCAATCATCATGTCGTACACCTTAACCTCACAGGTTACATGTCAATTATACCTCAGTAATGCCAAGAAGAGACTAGACAAATATAAGCAACCCCATAAATCAATTATTTGAGTCCATTTAATGAAAAGGTAAATAAACAAAGCCCTAATCACATATGAAGCTAGATTATAGATATATTGGGTTTGGCCTGCAAAATGATTGTAAAATGTATTTTCTGAGCCTATACTCTAATTCATCAAACATCATTTAAAATCAAGATTTCCAGCCTCTCCTGAAACAGCCCAGACTGCCTCCACTCTGGCCACCCTGGGCCCATGTTTGCCCCTGATACCCTGGGCCAGGCTGAGCTGAGGGGGCCCTGTGGTCTTGTGGCCCTGTTGGCATTCGCTCTGATGTCACCAGTCCCAGCCCTGACTCAAGCGGGTCTGGGTACACAACACCCACTGCCTGGCCCCCTTATTTCCTGCCCTCACGGCATGTAATGCCACCTTCCTATTAAAAATACTTGATTCAACATAGCTTCTTCGATGCTCTGGGGTCCTGGTATGCATCTAAAGTGTGAGCACACTGAAAGCTCAGATAAAAGCTTGCCCTGCTGGCAAATCCCCCCTCCCCAAAAGCCCAACTCCGTGTAGAGGTGGATTTACCCCCCCTCCGGGAGTCTGGACCCCTAAATCTCAACACAGAATGTTAAGCCTGCCTCGTTCCCATGAGCATCCTTCTTTAACCAGCAGCCAGCATGTGCTTCAGAAGGTAGGAGAGTGCGACAGGGTGCAGGGTGTAAGCCAGCAGTTCCCAAAGGATGTGCCAGCCCGGCGGCCTCCTTCACGTGCCTCGCTGTGAGGCCGGCTAAGATGGCTCTGCAGAGAGCCAGACATGCGGGCTCCTCCTGTTTCACATGGTATCCTCATGTGTGTGTTGAGTTGCTCAGTCACGTCTGACTCTGTGACCCTTTGGACTGTAGGCCGCCCGGCTCCTCTGTCCACGGGGTTTCCCAGGCAAGAACACTGGAGTGGCTGGCCATTTCCTTCTCTAGGGGATCTTCCTGACCCAGGGAGCAAACCCGCATCTCCTGTGTCTCCTGAACTGCAGGCTGATTCTTTACCACTCAGCCCTCTGGGGAAGCCTATTATATCTTCATCCTTTATAGTATTTAAAATATCTACTTGACTACGTCTATGTCAGTTGAAGACACCCTTCATTATGTTATCTAGTGTCTCTAACAGAAGATCCTATGAATTAAATTCATCTTGGAATTGTCTGCTAGGAAAATATTTACCTTTTCAGATAAATTTTGTTGTTTTCTTTTATCATGCAACGATAAGTACATAATCTCACATGTACCTGCTTTCCTGCCAGGAAACTCAGAACTAAATTTGTGCTCATTCTAGCTGTCCAGTAATAAATGCTTTCCTCCTCATTTCACTAATCACAGTCCTGTTTTCCTTTATTGTTGTTCTTGTCAAGGTTAGGCGCTAAGCTTAATCGGTTAGTTTCTTTAAAGTCTGTTTTGAACAAAGGTGGACCACATTTTAGATCAGAGCACATCAACACACACACATCCCCACCCCGATCCAGCTAAGTGCCCCTCAGGTATGCACGCACACACACATACACACACCCCGACTTGGCTAGGTGCCCTACAGGCTGTCTTTCAAAGCAACAGAGAAAAACCACTGGGTACTGATGGCAGCATCAGCGGATGGACAGACCTGTAGCTGTTTAAGAAGGCAAGTACAACTCACGGTAGCTCAGGGAAGCTCACTGTTTTTAAATGGTCTGGTACATCTGGTGAGTTCATTACACTCTCAGCCTGAGAGACCGCCAGCTCCCAGTGCAATGGAAATGCTAACACTGTCTTTTGTCCGGGGTCTCTGGACTTTTCCTGGACCAGTGCGGGTGACCCTGAGCTGACTTTAGCCTCCGATGTCTTTTGCTGGGGGTCTCTGGACTTCTCCCGGACTGGTGCAGGCGCTCCCTGAGCTGACTTTAGCCTCCGACGTCTCTTGCTGGGGGTCTCTGAACCTCTCCTGGACCGGTGCGGGCGCCCCCTGAGCTGACTTTAGCCTCCAACGTCTCTTGCTAGGGGTCTCTGAACCTCTCCCGGACTGGTGCGGGCACCCCCTGAGCTAACTTTAGTCTCCGACGTCTCTTGCTGGGGGTCTCTGAACCTCTCCCAGACCGGTGCGGGCGCCCCCTGAGCTGACTGGAACCTCCCCTCTGGTGCGATGTGGCTGTGTGCAGACAGCAATGAGCGTGAGTGCACTTTGTGATTCCGTACACTCAAGGGTTTGGGATCCTAAACGCTCGAGTAAAAGAACCTTCTTCCCAAACAACAGGCTTTCAAACAAAAGAAAGTCGGGCTTGCTTTTTAGATGTGGGTGAGTATCATAGCCCTTGTGATAGGTTTTGTCAGAGAAAACTGCTGTCTTAAAAAGACAGAAATGGAACATAAAGAAATTAATCTAATTCAAGAAGTGCTATGAACAATAAAAGAAATGAAGCAATTATCCCTAGCAGGAGACAAGAATGTTGAATTGTTAAACACTCTCCCCCACGTTTGCTTATAAAGAAAAGGAGCTGAGAAGCAGGATTAATAAGGAACAACACTCGCACATGCCCAGCGGTTTTTAACAGGCATGTTCAGGGTGCTCCGCAAAGGAGTACGGTTAGCCTGTCATACAGGGCAGGAGAGACATGGACTTCCAAAATGATTTGGTCAGCATCGATACAAACTAGTATGGTCTAGAATATTCTCTTGAAAACTGCTGTCTCTTCCTGGACTTCTTTCTATTCAGCTTCCGAATGACAAATTGGAGAACCGAGACCAAAACGGAGGACTCGACTGTACCCACTTCACAGACTGCACAAGATCAAAGAGAGCATCTTGCATTAATTTCCAGGTCTCCTCACTTTTTTAAGGGGAGAGGAAAAGCCCAGGCAAACAAAATTTCCTACTTTTAACATAAATTCTAAAGAAAGGAAGTCTGAGAGTAGGTACAGTTTTGCTACCATCACAAGGGAAAGCTGTTGACTGACCCGTGTACTCTATATAACATTTATTAAAGTAAAAAAAAGAAAAGAAAGACAGGACTTTGAACTTTGCAGCCCCAGTATCTGCCAGGCCTGAGAGGAAACACGGCTGTCCTGCTCACAGGCCTTCTTGGGGAGCACAGGGCTGGCTCTGGGGGAACCGAGGCAGCTGGAATTTGAGGGGTGACCACAAGGCCCGCTGGGCTGTGTGTCCCCAGGGGGCTGCACGTGGTCTCTAAAATCCCCACGAACACAACTGTGCCTTTGGTTGAGACATTTTCCCTGGCCTGTGCCCTGGCAGAGAGCAGGACCGACTTGTTCTCATGAGGTACCGGTACAAGCGTGGCAGAGGCCTTGAGCTCAGGGTGAGAAGGGATGACGCGTCCCTCTGTGTACAGAAGCAGGAAGCAGCTGGAGACGGGCCAGATATACAGGAAGTGGGTGCTGAGGAAGTGAGGATCAGCTCCAAGAAGGAGAGGTAACAGCAAAGACCTACAAACGCACACAGTTTCCCAGCGCGTGTGCTTAGTTGCTGGGGCGTGTCCAGCTCTTTGGGACCCCATGGACTGAAGCCTGCCAGGCGCCTCTGTCTGTGGGATTCTCCAGGCAAGAATACTGGAGTAGGTTGCCATGCCCTCCTCCAGGGGATCTTCCCGACCCAGGGATGGAACCCAGGTCTCCCGCACTGCAGGCGGAGGGGAAGCCTTGCTGGCCCCTTAGTGCTAACAAACAACAGGCACTCCCCTGGGGGTCCTGGTGGTGAAAACACCACACTCCCACCAGAGGAGGCACGGGTTCCATCCCTGGTCGGGGAACTAAGATCCCCATGTGCTGCAAGGCTTGGCCAAAATATAAAAACAAATAAACATACAACCACCAAAACCCAAACAATGCTAAGTGAGGTTCAGGGCGCACTTGTGCCTGACACACCCACCAAACATTTGGCATCTCTTCCTGGCTGCAGGCACAGTCAGGAAAGGGTGGGTGAGGAAGCTGGAGCAGGGCTTGCTCTGCACGTCTTTCTGACGCCCCAGCATAGGTTGCTAACTTCCGGGCTGACTGGCAGGGAGAGACAGGGTCCGGGGACACAGAGACACCGTGCTGATGGACCGCTTTGTTTGTTAGGCCAGGGAACGGCTCGTCAAAAAAAGGGCCATTTCCAAAGAGCTGAAAAGTTAAGACTTAATTATGTTCAAGAAATAAAGCTCCCTCTTTCTTCTCTCCGAAGCAACCGATTTGTGAAAACCGTGTTGGGTACTCAATGTTCACCTGCTCGAGGAGACAAACGATTTAGGCAGACGATAATATATTTTCAGAAAGTCTCATCTACAGCTAATTCGAAGGCTGGAGTAAAATTTAATATCCACTGTGAACTGAGCTTCTGCCGCCTTTCTGTGGGTAGGATTTTACGGCCGAAAGACGTGGCCAGCAACACTGACAGGCCACCCATTCTTTTCTGTAGGTGGACAGGGCTGCCTTAAGGCAGGCTGGATGGAAATTCACTTTGTTTTCTCTTTTTTTCCCTTTAAAAAATTTTATTTTTATTTTATTTTTTTAAATATAAATTTGTTATTTTAATTGGAGGCTAATTACTTTACAATATTGTATTGGTTTTGCCATACGTCAATATGAATCCGCCACGGGTGTACATGTGTACAAATCTCCCTCTCGAGAAGATTCCAAAGCCTCCCCTGAGGGCCCTTTTCTGTGTTTAATGGTGTGTGCCATCAGAAAAGTTTTCCTTTTTCAAATCTAAATCCAGAATGCTGTAGTGTGAGCCTGATTCCTCGGTTCCAGCCTCAGAAGAGATGAAGAACAGCTGGTCACCAAGCTTATGTTTGTTTGTTTTTTTTTTTTTCTTGGCAGAAAGGCATGTGGGGTCTTAGCTGCCGGACCAGGGATCACACCCACAGCTGCTACAATGGAAGTCTGGAGTTTTAGCCACTGGGCCAGCGGGGAAGTCCGTGATCACCAGTCTTAGCATGGCAGCTTTTCATGAACTTGAACGCCATAACTGCAACTTGCTTCTTTTCCCTTGTTTTTTATTTTTAGGATTTAAAAAAAAATTAGTGACTATAGCATAACCTTTGTCTTTCAGAGCTCGTCTTCCAACTCTTCGAATAATTTCTGTAGATTTTTCTTAAACTTTCTCCAAGCTTTCAAATCGTGACCTCGTCGAGCTGGATGGTATCATAAAGGTCAGCCACGTCCTCAAAATGTGGGAATACAAAACCGGACTGAGTGCTGGAACCGGGCAACTGGCTATCAGCAGAGCTGCTCATCACACCACCCAGGAAGCCAGGACTATGCTTAATTTTACCACAAAACTGCAACTGGCTCCAAAAGCTGGTAAAGTTGGCATGCAGGTGCCTGATGCCCAGAGCCCTCCCATGTGTGGGGAGAGGCAGGGTCCCCGAGCCCATGGCAACCGTGGTAGGCGAAGGAAAATGAGCGGCCCGGCTCGCTCTCACTGGGGACACAAAATACAGAAACCAGAAGAACTGACCAGAATGAGCGGAAGGGAAATGCACGCCGAACGGGTGCTGGTGCTGGAGGCAGCCCAGCGTCTCTTGCTGGCGGTCTTCTCTGCTGCCATGTAAGCGCGTTCACCTAGATGCGGCCCTGGCGGTTCTGCAGTGATTTTGAACAGAGATTTGAGGGTTGAAAATGGGTTGTTTATCTCTATAATTTGTTTTCTTGATGGAGGGCTGAGCCGATGCTGTATTTTTTTTTTTTCTTTCACATTATGCCAACTGTATATTAAGAGAGTCAAGCCACTGTGGCGTTTTTCAATCCAACGGGCACTGGAACGATTCAATGAATTATTTTCTGTCACTATCTAATTGGAAATAATATACATTTAGGGCAAAAGAAAAGCAGATTTGGTATTATTTTAACATCTTAATGGAAAATAGATCTAAGGAGAAATATAATAAAAGTCTGCTATCTTAAGTTTTCTTATAAGATGAAATGCCTCAAGTAAACAGACTCTGTTCCCTAACAATAGCTGCAGCGTTTACTGTGCATTTGCAGTTACTGAGAGCCACTTCAGTGTTACTTGGGCATAAACTGACAGACACTGACGGATTAAAGGCGTTTTCGATATTTCTGCTAAGTCACTTCCGTTGTGTCCGACTCTGTGCGACCCCAGAGACGGCAGCCCACCAGGCTCCCCCATCCCTGGGGTTCTCCAGGCAAGAACACTGGAGTGGGTTGCCATTTCCTTCTCCAATGCATGAAAGTGAAAAAGTGAAAGTGAAGTCGCTCAGTTGTGTCCAACCCTCAGCAACCCCACGGACTGCAGCCTTCCAGGCTCCTCTGTCCATGGGATTTTCCAGGCAAGAGTACTGGAGTGGGGTGCCCTTGCCTTCTCCGTTTGATATCTACATATTGGCAATCCTTAAGACATGGGCAATAGTTTTTGAAACTTCTTTGTGGATGATTATAACCAACATGTATGTGCATAACACACTTTTTTAGGAACAGTGAGACTCAATAAATGCTCAAGATTGCTACACTACTGTAATTTAGGCATTAGTAAGAATTTCAGAATTTTAGGATACTGAGGCTGATGTTTTCACTCATATCAACTGTACATTATCAAAATTAAATTTAAAAAGCCAGATCTACAAATGAACAAATAAAGTGACCATCAACGTCAACAGTTGTTTTCCAATCTTAAAATAATGTAGCCATCATAACGGCAATTTCTATGAAAAGAATTATGTACTGGTTTTGGGGGGCTATTCCCTTCTATTTAACTGAGGAACTTTTTCAGATTCAAATAAATCTTCTGTAAGCCTCATCGTTTATGTCTGACTCTTTCTTCCTCTTTTTTTGCTACAGATAATGAGGAGGTGACCACATGTGCACCTGCACACAAACACACACCCCTCTTCTGGTTTAACAGAGCAAGTATTTTCAGGATAAAGTCATTTAAAAACACCAACTTAGATTATAATAACTGATATGTCCTTTCTTTATGTGCTAAAATGATCAATTTTATAGAAATATCCTTTGAAAATTATGTTTGCTAAAAATCCCAAACATCACAAACTTGCAATTATTTTGTAACACGATCGCCACCATTTCTTGGCTAATAAAATGATGGTAGTATGTTTGGACTGTGTGTGTGTGAGACTCTCAAGCTACAACAACAGAATAAAGAAAAGGTACACACATAATTCTAACCGTAACACTTTTTCTTACATGTTAACATTTTAAATAGTCATATTTAAAGATTATTTATGGATCCTGAAACACTGAGTGCCTAAATGATTTAGATAAATGTGCTTCAGGTTCAAATAAAATGGATAGTGGATGAATTAATTTTATCAAGTATTCATATTGCTGGTATGAAATAATTATAAGACATTTATTAAAGTATAACTTTCTGTAGCTTTTAAAATACACAAGTATTTTCTACAGATCTCACACCCAAGGCTAAATATTTTTGATCATACTTTAAATATACTTCTATTCAAATATACACTAGAAGTCTTGAACAAATTTTTGCCTTTTTATTCTCAGACTATGAAAATTCTGTTAAAAAAAAGAAATTCTGTTGTTAAATATTAAAAGGATTCCTGAGAAATTAGGCCAGCATAAAACGGCTATGAAAATTTTCANTGGCTCGTCAAAAAAAGGGCCATTTCCAAAGAGCTGAAAAGTTAAGACTTAATTATGTTCAAGAAATAAAGCTCCCTCTTTCTTCTCTCCGAAGCAACCGATTTGTGAAAACCGTGTTGGGTACTCAATGTTCACCTGCTCGAGGAGACAAACGATTTAGGCAGACGATAATATATTTTCAGAAAGTCTCATCTACAGCTAATTCGAAGGCTGGAGTAAAATTTAATATCCACTGTGAACTGAGCTTCTGCCGCCTTTCTGTGGGTAGGATTTTACGGCCGAAAGACGTGGCCAGCAACACTGACAGGCCACCCATTCTTTTCTGTAGGTGGACAGGGCTGCCTTAAGGCAGGCTGGATGGAAATTCACTTTGTTTTCTCTTTTTTTCCCTTTAAAAAATTTTATTTTTATTTTATTTTTTTAAATATAAATTTGTTATTTTAATTGGAGGCTAATTACTTTACAATATTGTATTGGTTTTGCCATACGTCAATATGAATCCGCCACGGGTGTACATGTGTACAAATCTCCCTCTCGAGAAGATTCCAAAGCCTCCCCTGAGGGCCCTTTTCTGTGTTTAATGGTGTGTGCCATCAGAAAAGTTTTCCTTTTTCAAATCTAAATCCAGAATGCTGTAGTGTGAGCCTGATTCCTCGGTTCCAGCCTCAGAAGAGATGAAGAACAGCTGGTCACCAAGCTTATGTTTGTTTGTTTTTTTTTTTTTCTTGGCAGAAAGGCATGTGGGGTCTTAGCTGCCGGACCAGGGATCACACCCACAGCTGCTACAATGGAAGTCTGGAGTTTTAGCCACTGGGCCAGCGGGGAAGTCCGTGATCACCAGTCTTAGCATGGCAGCTTTTCATGAACTTGAACGCCATAACTGCAACTTGCTTCTTTTCCCTTGTTTTTTATTTTTAGGATTTAAAAAAAATTAGTGACTATAATATAACCTTTGTCTTTCAGAGCTCGTCTTCCAACTCTTCGAATAATTTCTGTAGATTTTTCTTAAACTTTCTCCAAGCTTTCAAATCGTGACCTTGTCGAGCTGGATGGTATCATAAAGGTCAGCCACGTCCTCAAAATGTGGGAATACAAAACCGGACTGAGTGCTGGAACCGGGCAACTGGCTATCAGCAGAGCTGCTCATCACACCACCCAGGAAGCCAGGACTATGCTTAATTTTACCACAAAACTGCAACTGGCTCCAAAAGCTGGTAAAGTTGGCATGCAGGTGCCTGATGCCCAGAGCCCTCCCATGTGTGGGGAGAGGCAGGGTCCCCGAGCCCATGGCAACCGTGGTAGGCGAAGGAAAATGAGCGGCCCGGCTCGCTCTCACTGGGGACACAAAATACAGAAACCAGAAGAACTGACCAGAATGAGCGGAAGGGAAATGCACGCCGAACGGGTGCTGGTGCTGGAGGCAGCCCAGCGTCTCTTGCTGGCGGTCTTCTCTGCTGCCATGTAAGCGCGTTCACCTAGATGCGGCCCTGGCGGTTCTGCAGTGATTTTGAACAGAGATTTGAGGGTTGAAAATGGGTTGTTTATCTCTATAATTTGTTTTCTTGATGGAGGGCTGAGCCGATGCTGTATTTTTTTTTTTTCTTTCACATTATGCCAACTGTATATTAAGAGAGTCAAGCCACTGTGGCGTTTTTCAATCCAACGGGCACTGGAACGATTCAATGAATTATTTTCTGTCACTATCTAATTGGAAATAATATACATTTAGGGCAAAAGAAAAGCAGATTTGGTATTATTTTAACATCTTAATGGAAAATAGATCTAAGGAGAAATATAATAAAAGTCTGCTATCTTAAGTTTTCTTATAAGATGAAATGCCTCAAGTAAACAGACTCTGTTCCCTAACAATAGCTGCAGCGTTTACTGTGCATTTGCAGTTGCTGAGAGCCACTTCAGTGTTACTTGGGCATAAACTGACAGACACTGACGGATTAAAGGCGTTTTCGATATTTCTGCTAAGTCACTTCCGTTGTGTCCGACTCTGTGCGACCCCAGAGACGGCAGCCCACCAGGCTCCCCCATCCCTGGGGTTCTCCAGGCAAGAACACTGGAGTGGGTTGCCATTTCCTTCTCCAATGCATGAAAGTGAAAAAGTGAAAGTGAAGTCGCTCAGTTGTGTCCAATCCTCAGCAACCCCACGGACTGCAGCCTTCCAGGCTCCTCTGTCCATGGGATTTTCCAGGCAAGAGTACTGGAGTGGGGTGCCCTTGCCTTCTCCGTTTGATATCTACATATTGGCAATCCTTAAGACATGGGCAATAGTTTTTGAAACTTCTTTGTGGATGATTATAACCAACATGTATGTGCATAACACACTTTTCTAGGAACAGTGAGACTCAATAAATGCTCAAGATTGCTACACTACTGTAATTTAGGCATTAGTAAGAATTTCAGAATTTTAGGATACTGAGGCTGATGTTTTCACTCATATCAACTGTACATTATCAAAATTAAATTTAAAAAGCCAGATCTACAAATGAACAAATAAAGTGACCATCAACGTCAACAGTTGTTTTCCAATCTTAAAATAATGTAGCCATCATAACAGCAATTTCTATGAAAAGAATTATGTACTGGTTTTGGGGGGCTATTCCCTTCTATTTAACTGAGGAACTTTTTCAGATTCAAATAAATCTTCTGTAAGCCTCATCGTTTATGTCTGACTCTTTCTTCCTCTTTTTTTGCTACAGATAATGAGGAGGTGACCACATGTGCACCTGCACACAAACACACACCCCTCTTCTGGTTTAACAGAGCAAGTATTTTCAGGATAAAGTCATTTAAAAACACCAACTTAGATTATAATAACTGATATGTCCTTTCTTTATGTGCTAAAATGATCAATTTTATAGAAATACCCTTTGAAAATTATGTTTGCTAAAAATCCCAAACATCACAAACTTGCAATTATTTTGTAACACGATCGCCACCATTTCTTGGCTAATAAAATGATGGTAGTATGTTTGGACTGTGTGTGTGTGAGACTCTCAAGCTACAACAACAGAATAAAGAAAAGGTACACACATAATTCTAACCGTAACACTTTTTCTTACATGTTAACATTTTAAATAGTCATATTTAAAGATTATTTATGGATCCTGAAACACTGAGTGCCTAAATGATTTAGATAAATGTGCTTCAGGTTCAAATAAAATGGATAGTGGATGAATTAATTTTATCAAGTATTCATATTGCTGGTATGAAATAATTATAAGACATTTATTAAAGTATAACTTTCTGTAGCTTTTAAAATACACAAGTATTTTCTACAGATCTCACACCCAAAGCTAAATATTTTTGATCATACTTTAAATATACTTCTATTCAAATATACACTAGAAGTCTTGAACAAATTTTTGCCTTTTTATTCTTAGACTATGAAAATTCTGTTAAAAAAAAGAAATTCTGTTGTTAAATATTAAAAGGATTCCTGAGAAATTAGGCCAGCATAAAACGGCTATGTAAATTTTCAGAGAAGACAGAGGAGAGTATATTGTTAAAGATAATACTATGCCACAGAACTAAATTCCAATAGCTTCCACTTAGTCCTCGCAAGACTCCAGGCCCTTCCACAGCAGCCTTCAGTAGACACACAGGAGCTGGTGGGGACAGCAATCGCATCACAAGGAAATGTCCATCCAGATGGACCTCAGCGTTTCCGTGGGTTCTGATTTGGGTCAAGGTGAACACAGATGGTTTTGGCTAGAGCTTCATGATAAGGCCTTCACGCACCTGCCCTCCTGGCTCTCTCCGGCCTGGCAAAGGGCATGCTGACACAAAACTGCCTTACGCAGAATGCACTAATATGGAATTTATTTTTCAAAATCACATTTCAAAAGAACCTAATATTGTCATCCTTCCAAAAAGGGAAATGACATTTCTAAAATTCATACATGTATCAACCAATATGTTACTGTATCTTTTGGCTCATACTTGCTTCCAAGATTGAGAGTGTATACACTAATACACAACACAGATTCAGGAATTTTATACTTTTATGGGTGGCTTTTATGCTTCTTTAATTTATTAAAACAGAAAATCAGATTAGTCTGGAACATAACCTAATTAATTAGGTTATTAATTAATTAAAGGTCTATTTCTTTGTTAAGTCAAGAGATGCAAAGTTAGAACACTATAAAATCATCCTATCTTTGATGTATCATTCCATATTTACAATATTAAAATAGTAATAGAACAAAACAATAATATATGTAGGATTTTTTTTTTCCACAGAGCAATTGCATTTGAAAATATTCCCCAGCAGTTACTGAGGTCAAATAACACCGATATTACTTGTTAGTCCTGAGTTATTCTGAGATTACCTCGTGTTTCCCTAATGGATTAAAGTTGATCCTTGTTGGTTTTAGAAGTGGGCAAAATCTTCTGAGACACAATTTGCT
Source organism: Oreotragus oreotragus (assembly GCA_006410675.1). Lineage (NCBI taxonomy): Eukaryota > Metazoa > Chordata > Mammalia > Artiodactyla > Bovidae > Oreotragus > Oreotragus oreotragus. The sequence continues at coordinate 122,557 of SJYX01012229.1, read as the reverse complement.
TATTTGTAAAAATAAGGATGATATCTTTTTTTCCTAAGTCATGGGATTTAATATTCTTAGGAGAAATGTACAACAACAAGTTTAAAACGTTTATCAAGAGCTTATTATGTTCTAGGACCTGTGTTAGGTATCAGTAGAAAGATGAGATATGACCCCCGTCCATGAATTGAGGAGGAGAGGACAGGTTGCCAGTAAGCAACCAGTGCATAATACAAGAACTGGCATGCCAGAATGTGAGGACAGTGGCATGAACAGACGAGTAAGCAGCAGATTCCGCTCAGGGGCAGGAGGTGTCAGAGCAAGGTGCGGTGGCAAGGTGGTGGAGAGTCTTTAACGGAGCAGCCGGCCTGCAGGGCAAGACTCGACGCCAGCAGGTGACTGTGGACAGACCAGGGAGAGTGCAGACGCGGGCGAGGGCCAGGAAGCGCTGGGCACCCTCTGTCCCTCTGCCAGCGGAACCGTGAGAGGCTGGAGGGGCAGGAGGAGAGGGCTGTGGAGATGAGGGAAGAAGCCAGCTGTGGCCAGGTGATAAGCCACCTCTTGGTTGTGCTAAGAACTTGGACTTGGTCTATAGCTCTAAACTCCACAGGGAGTGTCCCAAAGTTTTAAAATAAGGGGATAGTTAGATCAGACCAGTTTTAGGAAAACTCTGGCAGAGAGAAGGGAGAGAAATTAGGAAAAAAGGAATTGGTGGCAGGCAAATACAGCAGGTAAGTTAGGAGCTGAATGAAGATCGGGATGTGGGCAGGAAGAGACGTCCAACTGGACAGGTGGTGATGCTGTTTCCTGGACAGGGAAGCATAAGAGAAAGAAAGTGCTCTAAAAGCACGTAGTGGGGAGGGAACGGGTCCGTGGGACGTCATCTGGGGGAAGAGTGAGCTGAGTTTGGGATATGTAGGTGTGAATGTGGAGGACTTGATAAGGAGTTAGAAATATGTCAGAAAATTAGAAAGAAAAATGGGGCACTCAGGACAAGATATATGGAAAGGAGAGACAGATTTGGGAGTTGTTAGCACACAGACACACGTTGAAGGCATACATCCTACACTTGGCACTGTTCCTGGTACACGCCAGTCTCTCCATGAATATCTGTTAAATGCGTGAGTGTAAGGGGCTGAGATAACCCATGGAAAGCAGACAGAGTGAAAAGATGTGGTTGAAATGACAGAGGACACTACCACCTAAGGGGTAAGAGCTGGTTTAGTTTACAGTTTGTAGACTTGAAATCGCAAAGTTTTTAGCTAATATTTTAAAATGAAAGCCTTCAAAGTTGTCCCCAGCATACAAGTCACTTTTTAGGTAGAGAATTTTGTGATGACTCACTGCAGTTAATATTTAACAAAATTGCTTTGAAGTTTAATAATATCTTATCTTTATCAAGTAGTAATTATTTAACTCAGATCAGGAAATAATTTATTAAAAAGGCAAGTTGCTAGGATCAAAAGCATATATTTGAATTAGAATTGAACTTCTAATTCTAAATGACCAATACTAATTAACTGATAACACTGACAGTCCCATTTCTGTAATTTTAACTTTGTTTAAATTTCATCAGTTATCCATAAATATTGATATTTTAGAAAGGTCATTATATAATAGGGCTAATAGACTTCTTTGAATATAATTATATAAAAAAGATATACTATTAAAGGGAAAGACAAAAGGGATTTTAAAATGGAACTTGTTACGTCTTTGCATATGTGAGTGTATGCAAATATACACACATATGTATTTGGCTACTCACTTTGATAAACAGATCCTTTTCAAAAATGAAAGGAGAAATATTTTAATCAAGCTAATGATTTATAAAGACTCATATTAATGATTAGAGTCACCAATTTTGTTCTGATAGAACTTTCACTGATTTACTAGATTCATAAACTAGAATCAATACAAGATATATCAGACAATTTACCACTGATTATAAGGCTTCCCAGGTGATGCTAGTGGTAAAGAATCTGTCTGCCAATGCAAGAGTCACAGGTTTGATCCCTGGGTTGGGAAGATCTCCTAGAGGAAGAAAACGGCAACCCACTCCAGTATTCTTGCCTGAAAAATTCCACGGACAAGAGGAGCCTGGTGGGCTACAGTCCATGGGGTTGCAAAGATCCGTGGGGTCACAGAGAGTTGGATGCTACTGAGCACATAGAGTCATACAATGCATATACAGGCAAGCATTCCCCATAGTTAGGTCAAAGAGAATTCACTTATATGAAAAGGAAAATGAATTAAATATCCTCTTGCTGAGAATAAGCTCTACAGGAATATTCATTTGATACCCCTAGAGTGGGAGATATGCTGCTTGAAACCTTTTGTATCTTTAATGCAATAACACTGCCTAATGATAAGGCAAACTAAAAGGCCAATTCATTATAAAATCCAATATTTGGACCATCAAACTCTTTAGCACTTAATAAGCAATTAATATTTGTCAATGAAAAAATGTTTTGGTAACACAAGGTGAAAATCAATACCACTAGCCCACTTGTTACCCTCTCCAGCACTGATGAGCTACCCAAATCACTACAGTCCTTAAGGGAAACAACTGTTTTGATGGTTTGATTTATTCTCTTCACAAGCAAACATGAATCCTTTGAAGCTCTGTTTCTAACTCAAAATGTGCTTTATTACTAATCTGCTTATAACTGCTATTATGTATGTAATGCACAGATGTGTGACTTAAAATAACATTCTATGCCTTTTAACAGATACTATTAAAAGCATACTTCATGGTATATATACTAATTTTATCCACTGAGCAAAAGCATATAAACCTCAAGCAAAAGCCTTCCATTTAATACAATACTTTCTTTTTAGGAGTAAATATATAAAGAAGGCAGTGTGGACACATGTCTGAAGGCTTAATAGATTATATATATGAACTCTGCAAAATGGTTTTTAACAGGTGTATGATTTTTATTTGGGATGGTTTCTTTCTTTTTTTTTTTTTTAAGAGTAACACACAAAAAAAGGAAATGAAGAATTACCTATAACCTCACCACTCTTTTTTAAGTACCTGTCATAAAACTGAAACCCTACCCAACTATTTTTCACTAATCAGGTGCCATGCCTCAGAACTACCATGAGCCCTTTGGGATACATCCTTCTAGACTTTCTATTAGCTTGTCTTCGAAATCATAAAGTTTATCAGCTTTTCTTTTCTTAGTATGAAACATCTGCTATCCCTCTACATTATTTTTCTGTAAAGATATTTGTTCAGAAATGAGACTTGTTGGATCATTTTAAATGCTTAAATAGTGCCCCATGTGACAAGTGTATGCCCACCCCCCAACTTACTTCTTTTTTTTTTTTTAAAGAGAGAAACGCTATTTAACACATTTAGTTCCTTCTATAGCTTGGAAAGGACAGAGACTCACCAATCATTTTTGTAAAACAAAATAAATAAAAGGCAGGTGTGCTCTTTCAAAGGGGAAGCTTCTTTCAAAAGGCAATAATATGGCTGAAGAAACATTTAAAAAATAGCATTTTGAGAGTTGGACCATAAAGAAGGCTGAGTGTCAAAGTACTGATGCTTTTAAATTGTGGTGCTAGAGAAGACTCCTGAAAGTCCCTTGGACAGTAAGGAGATCAAACCGTCAATCTTAAAGGAGATCAACCCTGAATATTCATTGGATGGACTGATGCTGAAGCTGAAGCTCAGTACTTTGGCCTCCTGATGCAAAGAGCCACCCTGGAAAAGACTCTACTGCTGTGAAGGATTGAGGGCTGGAGGAGAAGGGGACGACAGAGGATAAGATGGTTGGATGGCACCACCGACCCAATGGAAATGAGTTTGAGCAAACTCCAGGAGATGGTGAAGGACAGGGAGGCCTGGCGTGCAGCAGTCCATGGGGTCACAAAGAGTCAGACTTGACTTGGCGACTGAACAACACTTTTACGGTGAATGTTTCCTTTAACAGTCAATTGAGATAGATATTTAGATACGGCATTGCAGAATAAGACTGCACTAAAAAGCACAGGTTTTAGACTTCTCCTTATTCAGGAGTCAGAGCGTAAAACTGCTTTTACACTAACTTACACTACAGAGCCAACAACCAGTCAGCCTGAGAACACTCTTAAAACCACCTTCACAGGGAAGGTGTGAGTTAGTAGAGAACAGAAAAGCCCACTTCCGGATCTTTGGAAAGTTTAAAATTTCATGAGAATTCTGATTCATACTTCCAGTTTTACATATGAAAAAGTCAGAGTCCAAAGTCAGTCAACGGTACACGCGAGGTGAAAATAAATTGATCCTGTGAGAACTTCTTTGCGTTTTAAATTCCTGAGATTAATTTCACATTAAAATATAAGAAATATAAATCATTCTATTTGCAGTTTGTACATTCAAGACAGGCTGTGTCATTCCATGTTATTCCACATGCAATCTAGACACTGTAAATTTTTAATGATCACATGCCGGGAGAAACTTTTACATGCAGGCTGTTGCAGTATTTCCAAAAAGGTAGTCATCAAATAACAGGTTTGGAATTCTGTTGTTTAGAATTCAGAACACAATTATCTACAGAAACAATGCCACAAATAACAGATTTCTAGGCCAGCTTCCAAAAGTCTATAGAATTCTTACTGTTGCAGAATTTGCAGAGCCAGCTCAATCTCCTAAGCACTATTTTATAACAGTTTCTCTGAGAAAACCATTTCAAGGTCCAAGTCAGACACTAGGAACCTAATTATCTACTGCAGCTACCAGACTCTTGTAAGTTCTAATGTCTTTACATATATAGAGGGCATATGTATGTAAAGCCCAGCAGGAATATATGTGGGATGTCAGGGAAAAGTATGTGGTTACGTGTCTTAAAGCCCTGGATACTGGACTCCCCCTCTGTGGTATTGCTAGTGACGACTTTCAAGGGACTAATGCCAACATGTGCCTCCCAGGACTGCTGCTGCCAGGACCGCTATTCCCATGGCAGGCCACTGCCAACCCATGCCTCCACAGGAGACCCTCAAACACTCAAAGGCGGGTCTGACTCAGCATCCTGGGAGCTCAATGCTCCTTCCCCCTGGTTCCCAGTGGGCACAAAGGCTTTGTCTGTGCCCTCTAAGAGTTGAGGGGTTTGGTTGGGAGTCACGTTCCAGTAGAACTTAAGCTATGACATTATATTAAGAAACTGTGGAGATTTTCTGGGCAATGATCACGAGTGATTATGTGGTGTGGTGGTGGTGATGCGGGGGGTGAGTGTGTCTGTGTGTGTTTATGTGTATGCTGGGGTGAAGTCGGGGACAGCAAGTGCTTCATGCAGAGTGTAATATAATCACAAGACTGAAAGAAAGAGAGGGTGTACATTGTAAGAAAAACTAAAAAGTCTTCAGAATGATTAGGACTTAACGGTAGAAGGGATGGCACGGAGAAAGATAAACATGGATGGAGAATAAGGCTGAAGACAGGCCATGAAGAGCCCTGGGATTTTCAGTGAATGTATACTACCTGTGAGCACACACTGTGAGAGGGACGTTTAAAGCCAGCAATAACATTTTAAAATATATTTACTAAAAGACACTGTGAGAGCTAAACCATCTCTGTTTACATACAATTGACTTTTACAAATATAGTTGTTGATAGATTCATATATAAACCTTTTAACAGTAGTCATGTACAGATGTGAGAGTTGGACTATAAAGAAACATGAGCACCAAAGAATAGATGCTTTTGAACTGTGGTGCTGGGAGAAGACTCTTGAGAGTCCCTTGGACTGCAAGGACATCCAACCAGTCCACCCTAAAGGAAATCAGTCCTGAATAATCATTGGAAGGACTGATGCTGAAGCTGAAACTCCAATACTTTGGCCACCTGATGCAAAGAACTGACTCATTGGAAAATACACTGATGCTGGGAAAGATTGAAGGCGGCAGGAGAAGGGGACGACAGAGGATGAGATGGTTGGATGGCATCACCGACTCGATGGACATGAGTTTGAGAAAGCTCTGGGAGTTGGTGATGGACAGGGAGGCCTGGTGGGCTGCAGTCCATGGGGTCACAAAGAGTCGGACACGACTGAGCGACTGAACTGAACTGAATAAATCTTTAGATACTAGATTCATATCTAAACAATTCATATCTGAACTTAGATCCATATGATATAAGGTGACCATGGATTTGGTCACAATATTTAGATAATATGGTTTAGTTTGGGGGAAAAAAGGGTAAATAACTTGATCATTTTCTCCCAGAATAATATCAGAATACTTATTTAAGTATAACTAACATGTTCTAAAAGTTAGTGAAAACATTTTCTTGGGATTTGGGAGAATCTAAAAGTAAACTTTTCAGTATTTTTAACATAAAATCTATTTCAAACAAATGGTACAGGTCTTAAGATAAAAGCNATAACTTGATCATTTTCTCCCAGAATAATATCAGAATACTTATTTAAGTATAACTAACATGTTCTAAAAGTTAGTGAAAACATTTTCTTGGGATTTGGGAGAATCTAAAAGTAAACTTTTCAGTATTTTTAACATAAAATCTATTTCAAACAAATGGTACAGGTCTTAAGATAAAAGCTGTTGTGTTTTGGACTTCCTAGAGCATAAATTCTTTAAAATTAAAAAAAAAACACTGCAGGACCATAAAACAAAGAATATTTAATTACTGAGATTTGTCCACATTCAAGTTTAGCCTCTGTGAACACTATAATGCTGCTGTTGCTGCTAGGTTGCTTCAGTCGTGTCCGACTCTGTGCAACCCCATAGATGGCAGCTCACCAGGCTCCCGCATCCCTGGGATTCTCCAGGCAAGAACACTGGAGTGGGTTCACATTGCCTTTTATAATAAATCTATACAAATATACCTCACCATGTCATGAATTTATATTTTCCTTGATTGCTTTGATTTCAGTTTTCAACAAAAGTAAGATAAAACCACCATAGAAGTGTAAAGATGTCGAACTGATCTAACTGCTGTATAAAACTAATGACCGATTTTGTTTTAAGTAAAGCATCTTTTCACTGATTATTAGAACTGCTTAGAATGTGAACTGCATGATTTTTCATGGCTGCACACTCAAGGACAACAGAGAATGACCTTGAACAGCAGTGTATAAAAATACATTTATCACTGAAATGGCATGCTGGCTGCCAGTCAATATATGCCTCTCATTTGTTAGGAGGTTCTCCTGCTGTGATTCCCTCATTACAATTTGCTTTTACTTCCTGGGCAAATGACAACTAGAAAATGAGGCAGCTTCTTTCTTGACCAAACTTAATCCAGAAAAAATGAGATGACAGCTGCAGCCACTCAAGTGTTACAGGACATTTTACACGTGTTTGTAGAAGGCCCGATTATATATTCTAAATATTACATCACTGGGTGTGACAGCCTGCACATTATCTCACTCTCCTAGTCTTCGTTTGTGGAAAGAAGGGTTTCAGAAATAAGATACTTTTTACTTACGAAATAATTTCTTGTATTCCATCCAATCTTTTTCTAATCAAATAATCTGAGGTGCAGAATGCAGATAAACACTTAATTTAGAGATAGGCTGGAGAAAACATTCTAAGATACTCTGAGGAGAATTATGCAGCTACAGTTGTCAGCTGAAGGGAGTAACTAATGCCTGTCTTATGCTTCTATGATAGGCTCAGTGCACAGCTTACATTTTTCTAGGAAGCAAAAAAAGGTAGATTCACTTAGATAACTTACTTGTACTAGAAATATATGTGTGAAAAAAATTATAGTACAGTCACATATAGGTTTAAGTTACATTTAATTTATTTTTTCATATACGGATTTTCTGATCCACTGATTTCTAGTCACGTTTTCAGACACCTCAGGGCACAGTTCCTTATTACAAGAGATGTGGAATTACCACAAAATGTTGAAAACAAAAACAATCTTTCCTTTAAATTAAAAAGTACAGATGCTAGAAAGCACCCTAGGAAGGGGAAGACAAAGGAAATAAAAACTCCAATGACTAGTAATAAGGTATATAGAATAAACTTAAAAAAAAAGAAAGACTTAAAATAATTATTTGTTTGGTTTTAGTTTTCCTTTACTTAATGTGGCCAAACAATTTCTGTTCTGGTGTAGATGGGCCCAGTTTTCTAGTTGGAATATGCATTTGGGACTCTGTTGAGAAGTTTAAAATCAGAGATTAGTAAAGAAACAGACTAAAAATATAAGTAGGTGGATGAATAAGAATGTGACGCTAAGTGAAATCATTCAGACACACACACTAAAAAACACATGTTGAATAATTCTACTTACATGAAATTCTCAATGAGGCAAAACTACAGTGACAGGAAGAACCAGGGGTCGCCAGGGTGTGAGGACTGATTGCAAAGGGGTATAAGGAAGTTTTGGAGGGTGACAAGATTGTTCATACTGGCTAACACCCATCCAACTGTGCACTGACAGTGGGTGAATTTACTACGTGTAAATTACACCTGGTTAAATCAGGTACCAATATGGACACAGAGAAAAACAGATATAGTAGGAAAGAGGGGGTGGTGTAAGAACTGACGCTTTTGTCACTATTGCCTGGAAGCACTGAGAAATGCACAACGCTAATTCCTTAACGTATGGGGTCTGGCTGCTCCCCAGAACCCATCCTCCAGTTCTTCTATGGTCTCAAAGGACGGCACAGCCACAGTTCCTCCTGGGGAAACTTAACTACAACTAAGGACAGAAATGGTATGGACCTAACAGAAGCAGAAGATATCAAGAAGAGGTGGCAAGAATACCCAGAAGAACTATACAAAAAAAGATCTTCACAACCCAGATAACCACGATGGTGTGATCACTCACCTAGAGCCAGACATCCTGGAATGTGAAGTCAAGTGGGCCTTAGGAACCATCACTATGAACAAAGCTAGTGGAGGTGATGGAATTCCAGTTGAGCTATTTCAAATCCTGAAAGATGATGCTGTGAAAGTGCTGCACTCAATATGCCAGCAAATTTGGAAAACTCAGCAGTGGCCACAGGACTGGAAAAGGTCAGTTTTCATTCCAATCCCAAAGAAAGGCAATGACAAAGAATGCTCAAACTACCGCACAACTGCACTCATCTCACACGCTAGCAAAGTAATGCTTAAAATTCTCAAAGCCAGGCTTCAGCAGTACGTGAACTTCCAGATGTTCAAGCTGGATTTAGAAAAGGCAGAAGAACCAGAGATCAAATTGCCAACATCAGCTGGATCATCGAAAAAGAAAGAGCTCCAGAAAAACATCTACTTCTGCTTTATTGACTATGCCAAAGCCTTTGACTGTGTGGATCACAACAAACTGTGGGAAATTCT
>SJYX01012229.1:88625-111953 GCA_006410675.1 Oreotragus oreotragus | reverse complement strand
ATCCAACCAGTCCATCCTAAAGGAAATCAGTCCTGAATATTCATTGGAAGGACTGATGCTGAAGCTGAAACTCCAATACCTTGGCCACCTTATGTGAAGAACTGAGCCCTTAGAAAAGATCCTGATGCTGGGAAAGACTGAAGGCAGGAGGAGAAGGGGACGACGGTTGGATGGCATCACCGACTCAATGGACATGAGTCTGAGTGAGCTCTGGGAGTTGGTGATGGACAGGGAAACCTGGCATGCTGTGGTCCATGGGGTCGCAAAGAGATGGACACGACTGAGCCACTGAACTGAACTGAACTGTTTCTCAGTCAGGATACCCTTCCTGTAAATCCACTGGGAGTGTTCTTTTCCTTGAACTCTTGGTCACCACTCTATAGTAGCTTTGCGCATGCCATGAGAAACATTTCTTCCTTTTTAATATAGTCATACATTTTTGCTCAGTTTATAATACTGGTTATTGATTCAGGACTGCTGGACCAAACCGTCTTAACTTCATTGTTTTAAAGCCCTAAACCTAAATTTATATCTATCATTGTCCATAAATACTATGCTAATGCAAAAGGTGCAGGATTTAGTATTTTTGAAATTCTAGAATCTGCAAATAGAAAATTCCATACATTAAAGATTATATACCAGAAAGATGTTAAGACTCATATTTAATAGATGGCATTAGTACTGAAATGGACAATCCAGCTTTTACATGAGGAAAACTTTTGAACGTTTCCCAGAAGAGCAATCAAGCTATAAGAAAATAATAAGCCACATACTTCACATGTGTTCGTCTAAAAGGGCTTTCTACTTCTCTGCAAACTTGTGAGAGTGACACAGTTAAGGAGCTGTTATTTAAGCTAATTGATTTTCAACATACCAATTCTTTTTCAGAAAGGAAGATTACAAAACTACTGGAAACCAAAATGGTTAAGACCTATTAGAACAACTGAATTTGTCTACAGAATACGGCCCCTAAAATAACACCCAATACAGGGGCGTGGAGAACGAGAGTAACATGCAATGAAGGGAGAGTGACATAAATAATTCAGTATCAACCTTAATACACACCTTCTCCATTAAGAAAAATAAGACATTAAACAACACAGGGTCAGTGAAATTAGATTGGAGTACTCTTCATTAAGATTTCTCTTCTTGGCTACTGAGTAAATTCTGATTTATGATACGCTTTTAAAAATATGAATGTAATTCTAGTTAATTAAATACAAATACTAATAAATCTCTTTAAAAGAACTTTATCAACTGAAGGATTTCGCTGTCAGGACTCTCACTTGCTGGCAGTCTCTTTAAACGTTCCCATCTCTCTCTGCTAGGAGTGCTTAGCCGCTCAGTCGTGTCCGACTCTTTGTGACCCCATGGACGGTAGCCCGCCAGGCCCCTCTGTCCATGGGATTTCCCAGGCAAGAATACTAGAGTGGGTTGTCATTTCCTTCTCCAGGGGATCTGCCTGACCCAGGGAGTGAACCCGCATCCCCTGTGTCTCCTGCAATGCAGGCGGATTCTTTACCCGCTGAGCCACTAAGGACTCCATAAATATTCTGATACTCCCAATTCTTCATGTGGAGACTGTTCCTAAGGAACGGTGGTCTTCGAGCCAGTGGCACAGCTACTGCAGATCCCGCGTGCAGAAGCGTGGCACAGCGAATTCTGAGCCCGGTGACCTGCGGTGGATGCCAACGGGAGGGAAGCCCGCAGCGGCCAGCGTACGGAGCCTACTCGCTGTTCAGAAAGTGCCCTGGGAGGGATTCCGGAGCCCTGCTTCTGCCCTACTCAGGAGTTATCTGTAGTTCTCTATTTTTCTTGCCATGTTCCATTCTATCTCTCTGTGTTGTTGAATTTATTATATAAGAAGATAATGCAAAAGCATTAAATTCCCATTAGTTTGGTTATTTTTCATTGACTGTCTTCTCTGCCATAATGTATCTCTATCTCTCCTTGGCTCTCAATACAAAGAAAACCTTTATTGCTGAGTGTTTTTTTCCCTTGGCCTACATTTTTTGGAACACTTTTCGTTTTTCCTAATCCTTTTTTCTAGATATTTTTCAAGGAAGGAAATGGCAACCCACTCCAGTACTCTTGCCCGGAGAATCCCATGGAAGGAGGAGCCTGGTGGGCTACAGTCCACGGGATCGCAAAGAGTCGGACACGACTGAGCGACTTCACTTCACTTCACTTCACTTAGATGCCTCAGACTAACACAGGGGCTGACCTCATGGAGAAAGGTTGAAAAGAGTTCCTACTTTCCTTTCCCATTATTTTAGCCATCTCAGAACAGTGATTTAAAAGAGTTCTGTGGTCAACTCTTTCTTCCCAACTGAGGTTTAATGTATAATCCATTATCATCATTTTATAGATATTATTTCCTAATATTTATTCCTAATTTATATCTATTATCTCAACCTATTCCATGAATTTAACTTTTCTAAAGTTCTGTATTCAAAAACTTTCTTCCAATCCTAAATTCTTTACCAGGTTTTTTTCCTAATATGCTCAATACAAGGATGGATGTTGCAGAATATAGAGCAACTGTGAACTCTGTTACTGCCTATGAACTCTCACATTAAACTAAAGGATTGTACTGTCAGGACTTTTTCACTGACATTCTCTGTAAAGTTTATCATATTGTATTTTTAAATATAAGACTCCATAAATAATCTCATAACTGTGACTTCTCCGGGCAGGAGCCATTCCCACATATTTGAAATCATGGGACAAATTACTATACCTTCTATATGACACATTATTCATACTGGCACTAGGTTGGGATATTGTTGCTAAAAGCTTATTTTCCTTAGCTATTAAGTGCTGTAATATACTATCAAGAACTTGGAATAATCAGGAATAAGACCTGCAGTTTCTCAAATATTCCATATTACTATATTTTAAAAAAGTATTTTCTTATAAGTAGAATAATGTCCTTAATTTTTTTGTGTGTGTAAACGTCATTTAAATCACATTCAAGTCCTACAAAAAATACTATTAATTGGATTTAAAAAGGTGATTTTTTTTTTATATGTACCGTTTGGTAAATTTTATTTTTCAGTGACTTTTGATGACATTTTGCAGATTTGTCACAGCTATTGTATCATTTGATAATTAACTCATTGACATGGACATCCAAGCTTCAACTCATCATTCTTTAATAGAATTCTGTATGGGGGGGAGGCGTGGTTACAAAATCTAACTGCCTGGTAAAAGGAGCATGAAGTTATGATTAATCCAAAGCCACTAAAGGCCACATTGGTTTCAAGTATGAGAGAATTCAATTCTTTCCCTGTAGGCTGTTTTGTCCCACACAAAGTATGCCCCACCTCCGTGTTTCAAGAGTGTCTCCTCCAACCTGATTTTATTAAATAGAACACATTAAAAACCTCAGGTTATGCCTACAATTGCAGTGTCAAATATATGTGTCAAAAGATGTCAGCACTTGACCTTTGCCCCATGAGGCAAGAGTCCCGGCAACACGCATGGCTCCCGGGAGACCTGCAGTTTAAACCCGATCTCTCACAGGCCTGAGGGCGGGGAGACACACGGAACCCCACGATCCTTGGGCCTTCGCTGCTTGTACACTGGGGCCTCTGGATGCCATGCTGTCCCTTTCAGAGGAGCCCCGTGCCCTCGGGGTGGGGGCATGCTCCCGTCCACCACATGCAGATTCGCTCTGCTGGGTAGAGACCTGCTTTGTCTTCACTCCGGTGTTCTACAGCAATTCGAAGGCAAGAAGAGTTCACTTCCTCCTCTGTCCCTCATCCTTACTATAAGGATTATCAGGGAAAAAAAAAAAAGGCTTCTCTAAAGCTGTGTTTTCAAACACAGGCTGAACGGATAATCACTATTTCCTCTGAGGCCACAGACTGCACAGAAGGACAGCTGAAGGTGGGGAAGGTTGACTGGTTCTTGCTGTAAGCACCGCACATCCTGCTAGTCTCAGCAGCTCTGCCCTCCTCTGCTTATAATCTAAGCCAGGGATTCACCTTTCTCCTGAAAAAGCTGGAATCTAGATATCAGCCCAGGTGTCAACAAATATCCCAAGATGAATTAAGTAAGAAATATTAAGAATTAAGAATATTAAAAATATTAAGAAATATGAATCAACTAAGAAACAATACAAGTGGAATGCTTTTCAAAGGCCTGATTACATTTGTTTGTTTTTCAGAAGGTACAAATAAGCTCCTCCCGGTTGCCAAGATGTGTGTAAGCTGTCCGCATGGAAATGAAACACCCTTTGGATAATTCAGTACAACTTATTTCATTCTGCCAGGAAACACACAGATATATCTATAATAAAATTGCATTGTTAAATTTAACTCCTGGTTCCAGTCATTAATACCCGACCTTGCAGACCTTACAGATTTAATAGTAAATGCCACCCCCACCTCTGCCTTGCCTCAACCCATGGGGAAATTCAAAATGGATGTTGTCTTTTCAGCAAATACTTCGGCTTTGCCTCAGATGTTTACAAGTGTGATAAACATTTATTCTTTTCTTTATCTGCCACTACTGTGAGGTTATTGATCAAATCATTCTTGAAAACACTCTGCCAGAGACCATGGAGAAGGATGTATGTTGTTTCTGAAAAGTAATTGCTTCCTTCCTTCTGAACAATTCATTGTTTAATCCAGGTTTGTTTTAAATCTGATTTCTGTTGAGATCTCATTCAAGTCACAATTTCTTACAAAACACCAAGCAAATCTGGATTTACATAACATAATTTGCACTAGTATTACACTGCATCACTGAAAGTGATCCTTTCTACTTTAGGTTTGGAAAAGTGCCATTTTAAAGGCTCTTTGCAGGTACTTTTTAACTGAATATCACATGCTCTTTTCTACCTCTTAAGTGAAATATTAAAGAAACTTAAAAAAAATGTAAATGCTTACATGATATGGCAGGCTAAAAAGAATAAAGAATATTATATCTAAAGAACACCCTGCTGTTTGCTGTGGGCCTCAGAATTTAAGTCCCACTTTGTAGTGGTTGACAGAAGAGAAGGGAGAGATGAGGCAGCTTTCTCTGTGCCCTTCTGAATGTGTGTGTGCTCAGGTGCTCAGTTGTGTCTGACTCTTTGTGACCCCGTGGACTGCAGCCCGCCAGGCTTCTCTGTCCATGGGGGTTCTCCAGGCAAGAACACTGGGGTGGGTTGCCATTCTCTCCTCCAGGAGAATCTTCCTGACCCAGGGACTGAACCCGTGTCTCCTGCACTGCAGGCAGATTCTTTATCGAGTCACCGGGGAAGCTTCACTTCTGAATAGTTCTGGGCATTTCTAACTTCCTTGGGGGGCTCTCTTCCCTATTGGACCAACTGCCTTAAAATTGAAGGGAAAATAAAATCTTTACCAGGCAATATCTAATTCTGCATGATTTCCCAATCTGCTAAGTAGCCTGCATTTATATATATCCTAGCTTATATTTTATTGGGTGCATCTATTTTTCACAACAACCATACATTTTATATTTCTGAATTAAGAAATTTAATCTATCTGGCAAATTTGGCCTTAAAACCTTTTTGCTTTTCTTTTGACAATCGAAGTTTTAAGTATTTTCAGTAATTTGTGAACTTTTTAAAAAAGTCTCTTTCCAAGCCCAAGAATCCAAGAGGAAAAGCCCAGTTTCTTCCCTAAAGTATGTACAAAAGAAAAATCTAACTCTTCTTTTATTTAGGTTCACCTTGAAAAAAGAAGAAAAAAGTACTAACCATAGATGCTTGGCTACCGGCTCTGCAAGAGCAGAAACAGAGTCTCAGTCAACTTGTATTAGCAAAAAGAAAAAAGAAAAACAAAGGATCCTCCGATGAGTGAACGAGGAGGGGAAGGGATCGCAGTCAGCTGCTTATTGAATACTTCGGGACTCGCTTTGAAATAATGGACACACTGATGCTCCCATCCCTTGGACAGTCCTCTCAATTCATTGCTCTATTCTTTGATTTGAAACCAGTAAGCCTCGGGCTTCCCTTGGTGGCTCAGTGGTAAAAATCCTCCTGCCAGTGAAGGAGACACGGGTTTCATCCCTGGTCCGGTGCAGCCACAACTGTTGAGCCTTAACTTTAAGCCGGGAGCTGCAGCTACGGGAGCCCACGGACCCTGGAGTCCGTGCTCCAAGCGAGAGAGGCCCGAGCGCTGCAAGGAGAGAGAAGCCCCACTCACCAGTCAGAAGAAAGCCCGCTCAGGCACGAAGAGAGAGCAGAGCCAAAACCAAACACAATTACATACATAAGAAAAGAAACCATTAAGCCTCAACAAGTGGCAAGCAGTCCAGCTACCAAAGAGGCTTTAATTCCAGATGCCTGTCTTATGGATCCGAGTCTCTCCATGGACGGCTTACTGATCAAAGTATCCTTTCACGGGCAGACTAGGTTCTACCTCCACGATCATGCCCTTGAAGATGGTGGGGAGGGGACCCAGAAGTGTGTAGATATTACTCACACTCAGGCAGCAGATGCTCTGACTGAATGTGGGGTGTCAGTACAGAGAGGAGATGGGGTGGCGGGAGGTGTCAGAAATTGGAGGCATTGAATGGTTCTAGTAGTTCTCATGAACTCGCAAGGGAAAGAACTCTATAATGCTTTCTGGCATAAAAAGACTCCATTTGAGGGGTTTGGAGAGAATTACTGGAGGTGAGGGATGAGAGAAGAGTAAATCCCTGAGTTCAGGAAGAACTAGGTGTGATTTGGAACTAGGTGTGATTTGGGATAGACGATTACATGCATCATTTAGAGGGAAGCTGGAATTTCAAGGATGACTTATGCTGAAACATTCTTTGAGTCTATAGTAGACCTAGTCCCAGGAGGATTCAGCTCTGGCTATCAGTCAGATTTTTTTCCCCCAAAGAAACGAACATTTAATCATTTACACTGTGCTTAAAAGAAAAAGTCACTGATTTTACACCCTTCAACTTTTTTTTTTTTGGCCAGGAAATAATCATTTTGAAGAGGAACTCAAAAACTTGAACTCTGAGTCCAAGTAAAATGAGTCTTTCTGAGGTAACTGGCAGGATTTCACCAAAGGCAGCTTTCTCAAAGTCTTCCTCTATCTTCACTTATCCTATAGCTAGAATTATACATAGATACTAAGGACATGAGTCACTGCCTTCAGAATTTACTGTCCTTAGCATTATACCAGAATCCAAAAATCCAGAAGTCTGAATTCCAAAAGGAATTGCTTTTATCCCTCATACTCTAGCTTAAATTACTACAACAGAGTATTTGATGAATAACTTAAAAAAAACCCCAAAACATACCAAAAAAACCCTAAATTGCCTTAATGGTTTACATTCTAATACTTTGAGAATTTAGTTCATCTAAGTTATGTGCCATTGCTTCCTGACACATTTGTTCAATGAATCAATAAGCTACTAGCTGTCTCCTAGGCATTTAACACCGTCTAGCATATTCTTCACCATCTGAGTCACGAGGGAAGCCCTTAACAGCATATGGTTCATTTTAGTAAAGTCCTCTCTTACAATCCTGAACCCCAGAACGTTATGCTAGAATGAAGCAAGGCTATGTTACTATGAGATATGGAAGATTTAATGTGTGCCAGAGTAGTATGCAATTGGATTTTATTTTTTAATAATGGTCACTATGGGGTATCCCTGGAGAAGGAGCTGGAAACCCACACCAGTATTTTTGCCTGTAGAACTCCATGGACAGAGAAGTCTGGAAGGCTAAAAAGTCCATGGGGTCACAAGGAGTTGGACACAACTGAGCGAACAACACAACACATGGGGTATGGCCCACGGACAGTCCACCAACAGAGGGTGTGAAAATCGCGCTACGCTTTATTCGAAAACCACAGAATCTATTAAATAATGCACTTGCGAATGTAAACATACTCAGGCAGTGTCATGAGAATTTACAATTAAATTATTCAGGGAAAAGTTTAGGAAGGAAAACACACGCAAAAAGAAAGAGTCCCAGGACATTATTCCTGTTCATAAGAAAATGGAAAGCCATCAACAGTAGTCAAAGATTACGGAACAGTGGGAAAGTACGAAACCCAGGAATGCTACGAGCAGAGCAGAAGTCATGGATTTCCAAGGATTTCCATTTCCATCAACAAAGCCTACAATCACACGTGGTGGTGGTGGTGTAGTCGCCAAGTTGTGTCCAACTCTTGCGACCCTGGACTGTAGCCCGCCAGGCTCCTCTGTCCATGGGATTCTCCAGGCAAGAGTACTGGAGTGGGTTCCCATTCCTTCTCCAGGCGATCTTCCCGACCCAGGGATCGAACCTGAGTCTCCTGCATTACAGGCAGATTCTTTACTGCCTGAGCTACACAGTAGTTAAGGGAAGCCCCACAAACACCTGTAGAGTGTAGCAAAAACGCCTTTAAATAGTAATGAATGAGCAATCATATTGGTTCTATTTTTTTTTTTTTTTTTAAATCATGCCGAGAGGCATGAAGGATATTGGTTCCCAGACCAGGGATCAAGCCCACACCCCCTGCGTAGGCAGTGCGGAGTCTTAACCACTGGACTGCCAGAGAAGGCTGGTCCCATTGTAATCAACAAAAATGTAAAACCAAGTGACACGCTAGCAAGAAAGAGTCTGTTACCCCAAACAACTGCTATAGAACTGACTAATAGCAATTTATTTGCCTGATCACTACCAATAGTGTTCAGTAATTTGAAGATCATTTCTGGGAGGTGACTAATCACTTTACAGGAAAAGACCATTCCTACAAAAGGGTTACTTACAAATTAGGGTGAAAAGGAAAAATAAACAACCCCCTCCACACTCTCACATCTTCCCTAGACAGACGCTCCTTTCGACAGCCTGAACAAAAGGGCCCTGCTAACACACTTAAAATGCAGCATTTACACAATTAAACCTGAAAAGGTCTATCCAGGGAGACAGGGGTAGATCAGATATGTTTCTGCATTTCTTTTGAGATGAATTCAATTTTTAAAGAGCCTTTACCCTAGACATGACGTCACACTTTTTACGATAATAAAAATTTAAAATCATAGTATGTGGCTTCACAGAGCGGTCAGCAAGTTTACTCTTTTTTCCAGGCAGCCCCATCTCATTACAGCACATGGCATCTTTCCAGAAGAAAACAGTTAAATTGATTACTATGTCAAACTTGGCATCCATATGCCAAACTGTTCTTTGATAAGACCTTAAGTATTGGGTAGAAACTTGAGAAAAACTGTGTTCTTTTCTGAATTCCAAATTCTTGCTATCAGATATCATTTCTTAAGTTCACAGATATATATCTAAATGATCTGAGTGTTTCCAAAATAACTCAAGAGGCTTTTCTACTTTCCTTCTTAAGTGTTAGTTACTCAGCTGTGGCCGACCCTTTGTGACCCCAGGGACTGTAGTCCACCAGGCTCCTCTCTCCATGGTATTTTCCAGGCAAGAATACTGGAGTGAGTTGCCATTCCTGTCTCCAGGGCATCTTCCTGACCCAGGGATCAAACCCACATCTCCTGCACTACAGGTGGATTTTTTAGCATTTGAGCCCAGGGAAGCCCTACTTTCCTTCTTAGGAAGCCAGTTTATTGGGCCACTACGTGCTTCCTTTGTTTTCCCAAATGACTCTATTTCACTCAACCTATTTGTCACAGAGTGGTCAGCAAGTTCACTATTTTCCCAGGCAGCTCCATCTCATTACAGCAAAATTGTATCTGTAAAGACAGATGTAACACATGGTCACTACAATATAGATTTGAGTTTGGAAGGTATATAATTTTATGAAATACTAGGATACTACAGTAGTGACAGTAGTGAGTTAGCTTGCAGTGTGGACCAGCCTGAAGAACACGCGACTCGTAACTATCATAACATCAGCTTATGGTATAACCATTTCTCTCATTCAAGATCCAAACAGAAGGCAAATAACTATCCAGAGCTGGGACAAGGCTCTTAATGAAAAGCTTACACAAAAGCATGCTACATGTTTTCTTGACCATTCTATCCCTGAGCTCCTACTTTAGTGGGATATTTGGGGATAGGCTGCATTGGACTTCAGAAGTCACAGGGCAGGGCTGGGAAGACAAGTCAAACAGGGAAAGTGTGATCCACCAGGCCTTCATTGGCTATGTTTACATTAATTACACTGTTTTTTTCAAAATAATTATTACCTATTACTTAGGCTTCCCTGGTGGCTCAGATGGTAAAGAATCCAACTGTAATGCGGGAGATCTGGGTTCGATCCCTGGGTTTGGAAGATTCCCTGGAGGAGGGCATGGCAACCCACTCTAGTATTCTTGCCTGGAGAAGCCCCATGGACAGAGGAGCCTGGTGGGCTACAGCCCAAGGTGTCGCAAAGAGTCGGACACAACTGAGCAACTAAGCACAGCATAGTACATTGCTTGGAATAGTTCTCCATCAGCATTATATGTTCTATATGGTCTTAATCATAAAACTTTAAATTCATACCTCTAATTAAGGAAGACCTTTACATAGCTAACTATTAATGAGTATGCTCAATATTGCTAGAAGTCTATTATTTTCTACTTTTAGACAAAATTAAAGCTTTAATTTAAATTTTAAAGATAGCATAAGAAAACTCACAACTTTGGGAATAATCTCTGTGAATAAAGGCCCCCACAAAATCCCATACTTATTTTGATACTAGTTCTATCATTTTTGAGATATTTTGTTAAAAAACACTCTATAGAGACTTCATCTTTACACAGATATCAGAGTTTCTTCTCGTAGACAGACTAATTCACAAAATTCTGGGCTACTGTGTGCTGTTATTAATTCCACAGAGAAAATGGGCACCCCATCTTCCCAGCTCTAAAGCATTCACATTAATACATTTTGCTACTGACACCTATCTAGCCTGGGATGAATTCTTGGCTCCAGGAGTGATTCAGAAGACCAGCTGCCTGAGAATCAGTGAACTAAAATGGACTGGAATGGGTGAATTTAACTCAGATGACCATTATATCTACTACTGTGGGAAGGAATCCCTCAGAAGAAATGGAGTAGCCATCATGGTCAACAGAAGAGTCCAAAATGCAGTACTTGGATGCAATCTCAAAAACGACAGAATGATCTCTGTTTGTTTCCAAGGCAAACCATTCAGTATCACAGTAATCCAAGTCTATGCCCCAACCAGTAACGCTAAAGAAGCTGAAGTTGAACGGTTTTATGAAGACCTACAACACTTTTTAGAACTAACACCCCAAAAAGATGTCCTTTTCATTATAGGGGACTGGGATGCTAAAGTAGGAAGTCAAGAAACACCTGGAGTAACAGGCAAATTTGGCCTTGGAATACGGAATGAAGCAGGGCAAAGACTAACAGAGTTTTGCCAAGAAAATGCACTGGTCATAGCAAACACCCTCTTCCAGCAACACAAGAGAAGACTCTACACATGGACATCACCAGATGGTCAACACTGAAATCAGATTGACTATATTCTTTGCAGCCAAAGATGGAGAAGCTCTATACAGTCAACAAAAACAAGACCAGGAGCTGACTGTGGCTCAGATCATGAACTCCTTATTTCCAAATTCAGACTTAAATTGAAGAAAGTAGGGAAAACCACTAGACCATTCAGGTATGACCTAAATCAAATCCCTTATGATTATACAGTGGAAGTGAGAAATAGATTTAAGGGCCTAGATCTGATAGATAGAGTTCCTGATGAACTATGGAATGAGGTTCGTGACATTGTACAGGAGACAGGGATCAAGACCATCCCCATGGAAAAGAAATGCAAAAAAGCAAAATGGCTGTCTGGAGAAGCCTTACAAATAGCACTGAAAAGAAGAGAGGCGAAAAGCAAAGGAGAAAAGAAAAGATATAAGCATCTGAATGCAGAGTTCCAAAGAATAGCAAGAAGAGATAAGAAAGCCTTCTTCAGCAATCAATGCAAAGAGATAGAGGAAAACAACAGAATGGGAAAGACTAGAGATCTCTTCAAGAGAATTGGAGATACCAAGGGAACATTTCATGCAAAGATGGGCTCGATAAAGGATAGAAATGGTATGGACCTAACAGAAGCAGAAGATATTAAGAAGAGGTGGCAAGAATACACAGAAGAACTGTACAGAAAAGATCTTCACGACCCAGATAATCATGAGGATGTGATCACTAATCTAGAGCCAGACATCTTGGAATGTGAAGTCAAGTGGGCCTTAGAAAGCATCACTAAGAACAAAGCTAGTGGAGGTGATGGAATTCCAGTTGAGCTGTTTCAAATCCTGGAAGATGATGCTGTGAAAGTGCTGCACTCAATATGCCAGCAAATTTGGAAAACTCAGCAGTGGCCACAGGACTGGAAAAGGTCAGTTTTCATTCCAATTCCAAAGAAAGGCAATGCCAAAGAATGCTCAAACTACCGCACAATTGCACTCATCTCACACGCTAGTAAAGTAATGCTCAAAATTCTCCAAGCCAGGCTTCAGCAATATGTGAACCGTGAACTCCCTGATGTTCAAGCTGGTTTTAGAACAGGCAGAGGAACCAGAGATCAAATTGCCAACATCCGCTGGATCATGGAAAAAGCAAGAGAGTTCCAGAAAAACATCTATTTCTGCTTTATTGACTATGCCAAAGCCTTTGACTGTGTGGATCACAATAAACTGTGGAAAATTCTGAAAGAGATGGGAATACCAGACCACCTAACCTGCCTCTTGAGAAATCTGTATGCAGGTCAGGAAGCAACAGTTAGAACTGGACATGGAACAACAGACTGGTTCCAAATAGGAAAAGGAGTACGTCAAGGCTGTATATTGTCTCCCTGCTTATTTAACTTATATGCAGAGTACATCATGAGAAACGCTGGACTGGAAGAAACACAAGCTGGAATCAAGATTGCCGGGAGAAATATCAATAACCTCAGATATGCTGATGACACCACCCTTATGGCAGAAAGTGAGGAGGAGCTAAAAAGCCTCTTGATGAAAGTGAAGGAGGAGAGCGAAAAAGTTGGCTTAAAGCTCAACATTCAGAAAACGAAGATCATGGCATCCGGTCCCATCACTTCATGGGAAATAGATGGGGAAACAGTGGAAACAGTGTCAGACTTTATTTTTTTGGGCTCCAAAATCACTGCAGATGGTGACTGCAGCCATGAAATTAAAAGACGCTTACTCCTTGGAAGAAAAGTTATGACCAACCTGGATAGTATATTCAAAAGCAGAGACATTACTTTGCCGACTAAGGTCCGCCTAGTCAAGGCTATGGTTTTTCCTGTGGTCATGTATGGATGTGAAAGTTGGACTGTGAAGAAAGCTGAGCGCCGAAGAATCAATGGTTTTGAACTGTGGTGTTGGAGAAGACTCTTGAGAGTCCCTTGGACTGCAAGGAGATCCAACCAGTCCATTCTGAAGGAGATCAACCCTGGGATTTCTTTGGAAGGAATGATGCTAAAGCTGAAACTCCAGTACTTTGGCCACCTCATGCGAAGAGTTGACTCATTGGAAAAGACTCTGATGCTGGGAGGGATTGGGGGCAGGAGGAGAAGGGGACGACCGAGGATGAGATGGCTGGAAGGCATCATGGAACTGAACTGAACTGAAAGGAAAAGAGAAGTTGTTATTTGATTAGCTGAATTATTCTTTTTCATTATGAGTGCTTTATAAAATTAAACAGCAAAAGCTTGAGGTGACTTTACACTGAGCAGGCCTCATGTCTTCAGTTTTAATTAATATAATCAATTAGAAGAAATGGAGAATGTTAAAAATCTGGCAAAATATATTTATAACATAAATAATAATATATTTTGAAAGGCATGAATTGTCTGAACATTGTATTAAATTATACATGAAATCATAATGAGAAACTGAACTGAAAGATGTAGACCGTCTCTTTCCACTAACATTTTGTTCCCTTAGAAATCTCTGGGATCCCATTATAAAACAGGGTATTGGTATTCACAATTTAAATAACATATTGAGCCACTGTAATAAACTACATTTAAAATAGATGTGTAAGACTGTGAGAATTCAGCAGACACAGATTCCTTTTTCTTCCTCAGCCTGTAACAACTCAGCTTTCTCTCCAAGTCTATAGCCTGCCCACAGCTCAGTGTGGTCCACAAACTAATTCTGCTTGGTCTGCATGATGGGCTTTCCCGGTGGCACAGACGGTGAAGCGTCTGCCTGCAATGCGTGAGACCCAGCTTTGATTCCTGGAGAAGGAAATGGCAACCCACTCCAGTCCTCCTGCCTGGAAAATTTTTGCGACCTGGGGGTCGCAAAGAGTCGAATACGACTGAGCGACTTCACTTTCTTTTCTTTCAGGATGTGTAACAATTTTTGAGTTCTCCTTCCCCTTCTCCAGTGAGGTAGATCACTTAACTCCCTTGAGATGAATTCAAATTTCATTCAACTAGTTTTTCTCCCACTATTTATAAAACATGACTTTCATGTGTTGTAATTAAAGCTAAGAAACGCACGTGCCATGATTTCAATCTCAGGAGATCAAGGAGGTGAGCAACCAGATAGTCCCCCAAAATACAGTTTGGTGTCCCAGAGAGGAAGTAAGTGGTTGTTGTAATTAGGAATGAGTGCAGATCATGGTTAATTTAGTGAAGGAGGGAGACTGTATATGTGACGCATGCTAGTCGTGTCCGACTTCTTGCGCCCCGTGCACTGTAGGCCACCAGGCTCCTCTCTCCATGGGATTCCCCAGGCAAGAACACTGGAGTGGATTGCCATTTCCTTCTCCAGGGGGTCTTCCTGACCCAGGAATGGAATCCGGGTCTCCTGCTTGGCAGGTAGATTCTTCACTCCTGAGCCACCTGGGAAGCCCTGTGGTATATGTGGGGTGGAAATAAAGAGAAGTCTAGATGAAAAACTGCATGTGCAAAGGTCTGGGGGTATGAGGGAGAAAATCCAACCATACAGCTATAGGATGTAGCTATAACATAATAACTATAATACAGTTATATTATATATATACTTAGTTATATATCTCCTCCCCTGCACCAGTCTATTTTTAACTGTGACGGTTACTTGTGATAAGCTAAAAAGATTTTCCAAACCATAAACGTCCAATGAATATTTCCTGTATTATTCTCAACTTTCATGCATTGGAGAAGGAAATGGCAACCCACTCCAGTGTTCTTGCCTGGAGAATCCCAGGGACAGAGGAGCCTGATGGGCTGCCGTCTATGGGGTCGCACAGAGTTGGACACGACTGAAGTGACTTAGCAGCAGTAGCAGCATTCTCAACTATTTAATAACTTCATTTGCATGATAGCACATACCTGCTTTTTATGCGTTTACAAGAATGCCTCATTTTTTAGCATTCATTGCAGTGGGGTCCACTAACTGCTGTAAAATGGTAACAACAAAAGATAATGCTTGCTTTTCACGAGATCTTTCTTCTGAGGAAACTTTATCTCTTAAGAATAGTAAATCTGTATTTTGTTGAAAGATGTACTTGGTAAGTTAAATGATGCTACTGAGACAATAAAATAGAAGCTTATGGACTTACACTTTATAAGTCTGAGATATGAAGCAATAATTTTATAAAATCAGCAATTTGGAGGGCTAAGAAAGTGGGTGAGGACAAGTCCATCTCCCCACAACTACAGTAGTGTGTGTGAGCGTGTGTGTGCACACACATGCATGCATGCATGCAACACTGGTATCAATGAGCAGCAACTTGGCATGTTTATCGTGAGATAATCACACCCCTAGAGGTTTAGAAGCACTCAGCTGAACCTTGTGCCGCTCAACACACTTGGGGTGTCATTATCTCATGATAACCATACTCCCTGTCAAGCCTTATTGCTTAATTAGAAGTTACAAAGGTGATAAGACTAAAAGAAATCGGACGCACATTACCTAAGATGAATGATTCCTTAATCAACTTAAACCTGGTGGCTGAAGGAAGCATGATGAACAAACACAAACAGTGAGTTACATGTTATTTTTAGAGAAATTTGTTAATAATAAATGAGGAGAAACCTAACCTGCGTCCACAGATTACTTGGACTGCATTTGCCAAGAGACAGGACGTTTATGATCAATAATTTAAATTGTGTTTCCACGCAGTATGTAAAATGTTCAAGAGATGAACGACAACATGAAATTTAACTTTAACCTAAGATACCCAGTTTATGGACGACAGTGATGCATCATAATCCAAATACAGAATTTAGGTATGAAGTCTGCAAGGACACTGATCAATAACACCCATGCTATGTTAAGATTTTAACATACTAACCTGAAACCAAAGAGGAAAAATAATGGGATATGCCCCTTCCTATTTTTTTCCCTACTACAGCTTAAAATAATCAGACATGACCAAAAAAAAAAAAAAAAAAAAATCACAGCACCAAATGCTCTAAAAAACCATGTCCAAATATTTAACTTTAGTTCTTTTGTTCTATTTTTATAAACAACTGCCATATTTGTGGACAGAATACAGCTTCAAATACAGTGCTTCAAGAGCTGCTTTCCAATTCGCTGTGAAACATCAATTATCTTTATCAAATAACAGCATCTCATCTCAGTCCATTATCAAGATGGAGTCTTATTTTAGCTGGACTGAAGCCCTATCTGTATATCAGGGCTGGCCACAGTGGCAGAGCGTGAGTGAAAGGCTGTGAAATAATCAATAATAATCATCAAATTGTGGTCGAAAGGTTGTGAGGATGGAAGTTTTTGATGAAACCTCACTTTCTTGTTTTTTTTGGATGCTGATGATAAAGCTTAACCTTTGCAATACCTGATGACTATAACTCAGTTAGTGGAAGCTTTACGTATTTTAAAGTGGTTCTGAAGGTCCAAAGACACACAGATACTTAAGTGGGGCACAAACCTCGGGCTATGGAAAACCATCAAGTGGGAAGGCTCAAAACCATGGCGACCAGAGCTGTAAACTGGATACTCACCTCCCACACAGAGAACTCCAAGGGGACAGACTGTGGCTCTGAAATCCACGTAGTAAAAGTTGGCTCTGAAAGAACAATGCTTGCTAACAATGGGCCAAACGTACTCGCTAATTATCCCAGAGGTGAATGAAATGTTGTCAAGCCTCCTACCTAGATTTGAAAAGGTTTTAGGATGGCTATTGGCATTTCCTGCCCTAGAAGTTCATGTGGTGTGGCATGGAGAATCACAAAGAAGAACTCATTTTTTAATTTAAAAGAAAACATTAATTTGATGCAATGAGACGTGAAATGCCTTTCCTCTGATTTTTCTGTCCTTGGGTTCAATTTACACCACCTACGGAGTAGCCTGGTGGGCTGCAGTCCATGGGGTCGCTAACAGTCAGACAGACTGAGCGACTTCACTTTCACTTTTCTCTCTCATGCATTGGAGAAGGAAATGGCAACCCACTCCAGTATTCTTGCCTGGAGAATCCCAGGGATGGGGGAGCCTTGTGGGCTGCCGTCTATGGGGTCACACAGAGTCGGCCACGACTGAAGTGACTTAGCAGCAGCAGCAGACAATCAGAAATAAATTAGCTGAGAAACAACCAGACTCTCGAAATAACGAGAGACAATTTTGTTGCCCAGGTTTTATGTAGATCCGTTAAGTCTTCCAAGATAACTAAGAAGAAAGATTGTACATGATTTCTTCTAATTTGTGACCCCATCGGAAGTTGAAATGTATAATGGAGGAGATTTTGACAATAGCAAATTCGAAATATGGAAATTAAATACAACCAGATGCTTCAAAAAACCACCATGCACTGTAGTAATAAATCATGGAACACTCTTGGTGACATATTTCAAAACTCACTTTTGAAACTGAGTATCACAGCAACATATCAAGCCTAATGTGAACACAGAATATGCTTTTCATTAGCACAATACTTTAAAACTATATAGTTTTGTACTCATAATGCAGTTTCATGTTAACAATATACGTAAAGCTAGTGTTGGTTGTAAGACAATAAAAATATAATAGTGTGTGTGAAATCTTGCTGTAGAGATACCAAACTACACGAGGCAGAATCCTAAAATCGCCGCGCTTTACCCCATATACAATAAACGTTCTCCAGAAACACCACGGCGTTCTTGGGCTGAGTCAGTCGGCTCTCAGGGCTGAGCGGCAATAAGGTAGTATGTTTTATTACGAGTGTCATGGAGACGGTGTGAAAAATCAAGAGCCACAGGCAGGCAGCAACAGTGGGTCAATGATGCTCCCGGAGACACTGTGCAGATAATCAACAACAAGGCCCGAGGTTCTCTCCGCAGCGCACACAGCTGAAGGGCAAATCAATACAGCCCGGGGACCTCCCCCTCCCCGGCGGGGGCCACTGGCCAGCTCCACTTCCCACGATGCACTGCGGCTACTCTAGGAACAACCCCAACCGGAAATAGAGCGAACTTGCTGGGCAACTGAACAACCAACCTTTCATGTAATCACAAATTCAGCCTTCCAATTAGGATTCCCCCAAAAATCCAAACCTAACAGTCTGCCTAAAAATGAAACCACAGCCTGGAAAGAAAATGCTACCTAAACCAAGGCCAGGATAGAATCACTTACATATGAAAAGGGAAAACCTGAGCTTATGAATTATTTCAGTTTATAATCCTAAAATGAAAGCTTAATCAGGATTTTTGTGAATGAAGAATTTTACATCAGGAGGCTTTTTTTCCTTAACTTTGGGGTCCAATATTGATAATGCTCAAGCAGTATTATAGATAGGAAGAGTAGACAAAAAGTAAAACTATACTAAATTTAGGAAATTGTAAATTACATTTCAATCACTTGAATTGTTCCCCAAAATGGAACGTAACATTTTAATGCATCTTACTGGTTATGAAGGCAACATTTTGTTGACAGTTTTTGTACCTGACACCTTGTTAAATATATGATGCTAATATTTCACATTTTCCAGTAAAAATTTATGGGTAGGAATATGTTGATTTATTATTTCTAAAGAAAAAGGTGATTCATCACATCCATCATTCTGTTAATCATTAGGTGTTATTTCTAAGTTACTATGTAAAGCCATCTCTCTTGAAATGAGAAGAAAATGTGCTGGAAGAAAAAGAACAGTGGAAAACATCTTAAGGTTTATTTCTTATTTTTCAAAATTAAAGTTTCTTTTTTTTTTTTTTTCTCAAGCAGATAAAATAACATCTTTAAGGATCAAAATGTACAGTAGATCAAACATGAAATATGTAAACACCTCCTCAACATAATATTATAGGAAGGACTATAGTATGTTCCTACTGTTACAATTTCAAATGAATATTAAAAGCACATTAAAAAAGAAAACAAACAACAATTACCTAAAATGGCTTGTGGGTGAGTTTAGGAAACAAAGCCCTGCTCTTTATGGAATTTTAAAAGAATGTTACCTATTTGTTCAGCCTATTTGTAAGACACTTCCTTGTTTCTTTTTTCTTTTATTCATTGACAATTAGTTACAGGTACTAAGGAAAATACTACTATACTGTTTAGCAAGAATGCTCCAAAATTAACATTATTCTGGCAACACAAGTTGTTTAACTAGAAAGAACATGAATTAAAAAACCACAGTTCCTTTGTTGGCGCTTACTATGTTGTATGATTAGGAGACCTCAGGGAGTTTTCTGTGTGTGTGATTATTGACACCTGATGTCTTTAAACTGAACTCAAAGGTTAGCTAGGGAAGAAACTGAGTAGAAATTGTCTGCCATGAACTAAGCACTTAAGACTAGTAGGTTGGTACAACGTGGTTAAAAGCAGATTTCCATTTTTGAAAAGTTATGTTATCTGGTCACCATGGCAACAAAATTGAAGTACCACAGCAAGCCTCAGAAAAACATCTGCCTTTAGAGAAGTCTGCTTCTGAAAATAGTTGAGACTCTTTATAAATACTTACTTCATGAAAATGTTAGCCTTATGGAAATAATCTAAAGAGTAATTGATGAAAATAGAAACTGTCTTTCATCACCAAATAAGATGGTTCAGACTTAGATGGCACTGACAACAGGAGATCTGAAATGAAAGGCAATAATATCAGCGGTCTTTAAAAAGCAGTTTTCCTATGGGATCCCTCGTTGTCCCTTCTCATATACCTATTATTAGAGAATTTGTGTTGACCTATTTAATTTTAGACCTTCCACCTCATTGTCAAATCCGGTTGGGATCAGCCTGCCTAAGTCCTGCTGTTGTCCAGTGACTGCCGGCTGTGTGACATGACAGCTGGCTGCTTTGCATATCTCTCTCCTATTGGCTGAGGCAACTGTGGAGGCAGTGAGACCTTCAGAGACAAAGATTTCAGATGCTCCCTCGTTTTGAAAATTAGGAGCATTTCTTATGTGCTCAGAGAGCATCTCCACAACCCCAGATGCTATACATCAGGGTAGTGCTTTTTCCCACCAAACATGAGCAGAAGTCGAGGATAATTTAAAATGTACTCCTATGGACACACGGCTCACAGATTAAAAACCCCTCGATTCTAATTGTGTTTAGAGGCTTTGGTGTTTGGTGGGATTTTTTTAACGTCCCATAACCACATGATCAATCCAGGTGATTTAAAATCAATGCCAAAGCTAGACAAAGGCTGTTGTAAGCAGCTCTCTATTTGCTTTATGGAAAAAGTGAAAGATCAGAATAATGCTTTCTTCAGTGAAAGGGCTAAATGACAGGAAAATAGTTTCAAGCCATGAGGCCAGTTGCATTTCCTTAATGGAAATTCAGATAAGCAAACCGAATGCAAACTTTTGTCTTGTCCTGAAAAAATGAAGAGAAAGCCTCTAAAAACAGTGCTCATCAAAACTGATACTTCCTTCTTGGTAACATGAAAAGAATGCTTTGGCCACGATATCTTTGTACCCAATATAAATATAGTTGATGAGTCAAATATATATGAGGCACAGATAGCCAAATAGTGCTCTGGGATACGCCCTTTAATCCTGGAAGTACTGGATTATTGAGTAATTTCATTTAAGGATATTCAGAAGCTGAGTGCTTCTGAAACCCAACAGATTTGCAAGTAATACATGTTTCTGAACTCCCTGGATCACTTACTAAGTCACGTCTGAAGGCACTGCTCTTCTTTCTTGATGACCCCTGCATTGCTCTAATTAGCACAGACGGAACGGTGCTGGCATTCTTTGAGTTGGCATTGAATTGATGTTATAATGGCTCAGAATAATAGTGTCACCGCATTTCAGTACACAGACAACACGTAGGAGTCTTTTCTTCATGGCCAATCCCAAACAGCATTCTTCATATTCATTCTAAACCCCTTTGTACTGCTGAATGTTCTACTTGGGTAAACTCTTGAGTCAGGTGATCACCCTGTGGGGGTCAAATATCCTACAGATTATTTTAAAATATGTATTTTGAAAAAGCAACTCTCTTGAGACCACATTTATACCTATCACCTCTCCTTTCTCTCTCATTAAGGAATGGTATGCACAAGTCTGCCTGCTCTGCAGCTGCCAGATCTGATGGCCTTCTCTTCATTTTCATCTTACTTGACCTTTTGGCAGCATTTCTTTTACGAGACATTCTCCTCTTTGTTACCACAGTCTTCTGATTTTCTTCGTGTCTCCAAACCATCCAGTCTCTTATTTCTGTGAATGTCTCTCTCATCTCAGCTCTAAATGTGGAACTTTTTAAGGGCTTTGTCCCCACCCCTTTCTCTTCTTACTATATACTCATCCACTGTTACGGCTCTGAATACATTAACAAGCCAATGATGTCTAAATGATCATCTCCAGAGACAAGCATGCAGTTTCATATTTGACAGTGCCATATGAATGCTCACAGGCATCTCAAAGTCAACATCAAAAACTAAGTGATTAATTCTCCACCACACTTATTCAGGCAATCTGTTCCACTTTCAGTACTTCCCGTCTATTCATTTGCTCACATCAAAAACCTGAGAATTATCCTTAGCATTTCATTCTTTCAGTAACCATGCTGGATTCATCACAAGTTCAGTTTTATTTTTAAATTCATCTCAAATCAGTCTATTTCTCTCTCACCTGGAATACTTTTGGAAGAGGCTTGTCACTAACTGGTCTTCCTATTTCCACTTTTGTCTTCCTTCAATCCATTCTCCATACAACAGGTCAGTCTGATCAAGCCTCTAATTAGGAACCCTTAATAGTTCTCCACTGCACTAAGGATAATAGCAACATTTCTCATCATAACTCAGGGGCCTCTGTGACCTGGCCGCAGCCCACCTCTCCAGTCGCGTCTTTCGTTGCTTTGCTATAAAGTCTCTCTTTGGTGCTTAACTTCTTCTCGTATATTATTAAGGACACATTGACAAACTAAATGCTTAGAATTTTCCTTAAATATGTAAGTGTCTCACATTCTGGGAATATCACTGGACTCACAACTTGGAAAAGAAAGGCAGCTCTAGTATGTCTCTGGAGGAAGCATAAATTTCCTCATAGGCATTAAACAGAAATATATTATTTCAGCAGTGAGGAGCACTAACATCCTGGAATGCGAGGTCAACTGGGCCTTATGAAGTATCACTACAAACAAAGCTAGTGGAGGTGATGGAATTCCAGTTGAACTATTTCAAATCCTAAAAGATGATGCTGTGAAAGTGCTGCACTCAATATGCCAGCACATTTGGAAAACTCAGCAGTGGCTACAGGACTCAAAAGGTCAGTTTTCATTCCAATCCCAAAGAAGGGCAATGCCAGAGAATGCGCAAACTACCACCCAACTGCACTCATCTCACATGCTAGCAAAGTAACGCTCAAAATTCTCCAGGCCAGGCTTCAATAGTATGTGAATTGTGAATGTCCAGATGTTCAAGCTGTATTTTAAAAAGGCAGAGGAACCAGAGGTCAATTGCCAACATCCACTGGATCATCAAAAAAGAAAGAGAGTTCCAGAAAAACATCTACTTTTGCTCCACGGACTACTCCAAAGCCTTTGACTGCGTGAATCACAACAAACTGTGGAAAATTCCGGAAAAGATGGGAATACCAGACCACCTGACCTGCCTCCTGAGAAATCTGTATGCAGGTCAAGAAGCAACAGTTAGAACTGGACATGGAACAACAGACTGATTTCCAAATTGAGAAATGAGTATGCCAAGGCTGTATATTGTCACCCCTCTTATTTAACTTATATACAGAGCACATCATGCAAAATGCAGGGCTGGATGAAGCACAAGCTGGAATCAAGATTGCCAGGAAAAATATCAATAACCTCCAATATGCAGATGACATCACCATTATGGTAGAAAGCAAAGAGGAACTAAAGAGCCTCTTGATGAAAGTGAAAGAGGAGAGTGAAAAAGTTGGCTTAAAACTCAACATTCAGAAAACTAAGATCATGGCATCCAGTCCCATCACTTCATGGCAAATAGATGGGGAAACAATGGAAACAGTTAGAGATTACTTTTTTGGGCTCCAAAATCACAGCAGATGGTGACTGCAGCCATGAAATTAAAAGACACTTGCTCCTTGGAAGAAAAGC
>SJYX01012229.1:55473-88079 GCA_006410675.1 Oreotragus oreotragus | reverse complement strand
GATGTATACCTGTGGCTGATCCATGTTGATGTATGGCAGAAACCAACACAACATTGTAATTATCCTTCAATTAAAAATAAATAAATAAAAAAAATTTTTTTTCAATCAAAAAAAAATTTTTTTTAAAGAGATGACCACAGGAAGGCAATCCAGGAACGTAATTAAGAGCATGCCAGTAACATTCAACTATATGAGTACTAGTTCAGGGTCTGCCACTCACCAGTTGTGCAGCTTTTGTAACTGTTCTGCACCTCAGTTTCCTCTTCTGTAAAATGGTGACTACCTCATAGTATTGTTTGAAGGACTGAATCAGTTAAAACACAGGAAATGCTTAGCACATGGCCTGACACACAGTAAACCCTTGATGAATATTAGCTCTTGTTGTATCTGTTATGCACAAAGACAATGCCTTCACTCTGCTTTGGAGCACTGTACTTTAGGACCACCTCAGTTGAGTGTGATATTCACTGCTCATTTGCTTTGACAATTAAAAAATATATATATGTAGGTATGTGTACATGTAGAGATAGATATTTGGCTGTGCCAGGCTTCAGTTGCAGCACACAGTAGCTTTGCTCTTCGTTGTGGCATGAAGGACCTTTAGTGGAGACGTGAGCTCTTAGTTATGACATGTGGGGTCTACTTCCCTGACCGGGGATCCAACCCAGGCCTCCTTCACTGGGAGTGTGGAGTCTTAGCTACTGGACCACCAGGGAAATCCCTGTCCTGGCAGTTTTTGAAATTCCATTGTCACCAGTTTGGGGAGGTAGCATCTTAGAGAACAGAGTAATTTTATTCCCATCATTCTGAGAGGGAAACTGAGGCACAGAAGGACCCGAGAGCACCTCCCTCTCCTGTCTCCTCTCCCAGAACCAGCCTCAGGCCTCCGGCCCCTGCCCAGACAGGACGCACTGTGTTTGCACAAGCTCCACCCCCTGCTCTTGCTTCCAGGAGCTGTCCGTAGTAAAACGGAAGGATGCTACCGGGCCCTAAGGTTGTCGCTGTGATTGCCACATGGACCGCAGCAAAAGCAGAGCTGCAGAGGACTTTGATTCAAAGAGAAATGCCCTGTGTAGCAGGTGTCCTCGTGCCAGACCTAGATATTTGTTTTTATATTTGCCCAACTCCCCATATGAACAAAAAAATACCACCAGAAAATCTAAACTCCACATTGTTCAAGAACTCAGTTCAACTCCATAATCATAATTCTCAAATACTTTTCATGAGTATGGCTGCTGCTGCTGCTGCTGCTAAGTCACTTCAGTCGTGTCCGACTCTGTGCGACCCCATAGATGGCAGCCCACCAGGCTCCCCCGTCCCTGTGATTCTCCAGACAAGAACACTGGAGTGGGTTGCCATTTCCTTCTCCAGTGCATGAAAGTGAAAAGTGAAAGTGAAGATGCTCAGTCGTGTCCGACTCTGTGCGACCCCATAGACGGCAGCCCACCAGGCTCCTCCGTCCATGGGATTTTCCAGGCAAGAGTACACAGCTGAGTTATTAAAAATGCATTCAGGACAAGGCCCACACATTTAGCGAGTGCTCAGTCTGTATAAGGTGACTGTATGGGGGCTGTGATAAGAGAGTTGTTGTTGAGTTGCTAAGTGGTGTCCAGCTCTTTTGTGACCCCATGGACT
The DNA here is from genome assembly GCA_006410675.1 of Oreotragus oreotragus. Taxonomy (NCBI): domain Eukaryota; kingdom Metazoa; phylum Chordata; class Mammalia; order Artiodactyla; family Bovidae; genus Oreotragus; species Oreotragus oreotragus. Next base: position 86,444 of record SJYX01012229.1, on the reverse strand, counting down.
GTTAGCCCTCCAGGCTCCTCTATCCAGGGGATTTCTCAGGCAAGAATATTGAAGTGGGTTGCCATTTCCTTCTCTGGGGGATCTTCCCAACCTAAGGATCGAACCCGCATCTCTTGCATCTCCTGCACTGGCAGGCAGATTCTTTACCACTGAGCCACCTGGGAATAGAGGTAGGGAGGAAGAAAGCAAATATCCCTCATCTCAAGGAACTGATGCTTTGGATATTACCAAAACAAAATCAAATGCAGGAGAAAGTGAGATACAGGCTGGATCAGACTACAGCGACAGAGCATGGAAGGGGAAATTGTTAATTCCCACTCTGGCAGGTGCTGAAGTCTCCCAAGAGGTGGTAGAATTTGTACTGAAGCTCAGAGGATGAAGCCCTGAACAGAACATCAGCAAACATAGCATTGGGCTCCTCTACCACATAAACAAGGCAAACAGTGGGAGAGTGAAGAGGGCAGAGCTAGGCCTAGATTGTGCTAATTGTAGATACGTTTACTAAGTGCATACCATGTAGCGAACTTCATACATATTAATTCAAGAAAATCGAAAAAGAGGAACTGTGGTTATCTCCACTTCGCAGGCAAGGAGACTGAGATTCAGAGGGCTTAAAGGGATACCAGTGTGTACCATTCAGTAATACAGTTGTGACTTCTGCCCCATCTGCTGCACTCTGTCAGCAGTTTCTGCTGTGTCGTACTGCTTCCCAGTCCTTACAATAAGGAGGTTGATGAGTGACTGCCATCACTCCAACTCAAAACATTCTTTTGATTCTGTCTTGCTTTTGTTCCAGGCTTGCAGTCACTTAGTAATGACCTGTTAAGTGGCCTCCGTGCAGGAGACAAGGTGGGACTGAAAGATAATTGGAAACCTAGGGTGGCAGGGAGGGGAGAGACCTGATACCAACTCTGTACGTGGTTTCAGTGCTGAGTTTTTAAAAATAAAAAAGAAGTATAATTGGTTTACAGTGTTGTGTTCGTTTCAGGTGTGCAGTAAAGTGATTCTTTATATACACGTATATATTCTTTTTCAGATTCTTTTTCATTATAGGTTATTACAAGATACTGAGCATAGTTACCTGTGCAGGAGGGCCTTGCTGTGAACTATTTCATATGTGTGTGTGTGTTAGTCGCGCAGGCATGTCTGACTCTTTGCGATTCCATGGACTGTAGCCCACCAGGCTCATCCGTCCATGGAATTCTCCAGGCAAGAATACTGGAATGGGTTGCCATTCCATTCTCCAGGGGATCTTCCCCACCCAGGGATTGAATCATGGTCTCCAGCACTGCAGGTGGATTCTTTAACCTCTGAGCCACCAGGGAAGCCCCACTTTATATATAGTAATGTGTATTTGTGAATCCCAAACTCCTAATATATCATTCCTCTCAGTGCTTATTTTTTACAAGGCCGTGACTCACATGCAGCTTTAACATTTGCCAGTTTAAAAGGTGTCCATCAGAATTATTTCTAAGGAGATAAACCTACACATTTAAAAATCATTTCCATCTGTTTTCTTATATCTGTGGTGATAATATGGATCCAGGAGTTTTTTCAGTAAGTGGAGGTTTCTAGCTTTATGTAGTGAGTGAAAAGAGAAATGGAGTGAGAGATAGCACAGAGGGTTGGGAGGGAAGCAGGCATTGTCAACCTGTCTGGGTGCCTTGGGGTAAATCATCGAACTTAGCCTGGATTTCTCATCTGTAGAGAGTCTAGAAGACCTACTGTTATAGTCTTTGAGTCTACAGCATTGTGATCCTTATGTGAGAATGACCCCCATTTGTATCTTCAGGTGCCCCCAGCATGTGGTCCTGGGAGAGCAAAGGAGGTGGAACTCTGGAGTCAGACTGGCTTGGGCTCAATTTAGAGTTCATTTAGTTGCTGGGTGACAAGGGACAAGTGGTGAGACTTTTGTGCCTTGCTTTTCTGTTCTATACAGTGGGGTTTATTTCATGCCGTAGTCAGGACTCAGTGGAATAATCAGTACAAAGCACACAACATTGGGCTAGCATAAAATAAATTCTGAATTGATATTACCTATAGATTTAAGGGCCTAGATCTGATAGAAAGAGTGCCTGATGAACTATGGAATGAGGTTCGTGACATTGTACAGGAGACAGGGATCAAGACCATCCCCATGGAAAAGAAATGCAAAAAAGCAAAATGGCTGTCTGGAGAGGCCTTACAAATAGCTGTGAAAAGAAGAGAAGCAAAAAGGAAAGATATAAGCATCTGAATGCGGAGCTCCAAAGAATAGCAAGAAGAGATAAGAAAGCCTTCTTCAGCGATCAATGCAAAGAAATAGAGGAAAACAACAGAATGGGAAAGACTAGAGATCTCTTCAAGAAAATTAGAGATACCAAGGGAACATTTCATGCAAAGATGGGCTTGATAAAGGACAGAAATGGTATGGACCTAACAGAAGCAGAAGATATTAAGAAGAGGTGGCAAGAATACACGGAAGAACTGTACAAAAAAGATCTTCCCGACCCAGATAATCATGAGGATGTGATCACTAATCTAGAGCCAGACATCTTGGAATGTGAAGTCAAGTGGGCCTTAGATGATCAGTGTAAAGAAACAGAGGAAAACAACAGAATGGGAAACACTAAAAATCTCTTCAAGAAAATTAGAGATACCAAGGGAACATTTCATGCAAAGATGGGCACAAAAAAGGACAGAAATGGTACGGATTTAACAGAAGCAGAAGATTATTAAGAAGAGGTGGCAAGAATACACAGAAGAAACTATACAAAAAAGATCTTCATGACCCAGATAACCATGATGGTGTGATCACTCACCTAGAGCCAGACATCCTGGAATGTGAAGTCAAGTGGGCCTTAGGAAGCATCACTATGAACAAAGCTAGTGGAGGTGATGGAATTCCAGTTGAACTATTTCAAATCCTAAAAGATGATGCTGTGAAAATGTTGCACTCATTATGCCAGCAAATTTGGAAAACTCAGCAGTGGCCACAGGACTGGAAAAGGTCAGTTTTCATTCCAATACCAAAGAAAGGCAATGCCAAAGAATGTTCAAATTACCACACAATTGCACTCATTTCACATGCTAATAAAGTAATGCTCAACATTGTCCAAGTCAGGCTTCAACAGTATGTGAACCATAAACGTCCAGATGTTCAAACTGGATTTAGAAAAGGCAGAGGAACCAGAGATCAATTGCCAACATCCACTGGATCATCGAAAAAGAGAGTTCCAGAAAAACATCTACTTTTGCTCCACTGACTACTCCAAAGTCTTTGACTTTGTGAATCACAACTGTGGAAAGTTCTCCAAGAGATGAGAATACCAGACCACTTGACCTGCCTCCTGAAAAATCTGTATGCAGGTCAACAAGCAACAGCTAGAATGGACATGGAAAAACAGACTGGTTCCAAATCAGGAAAGGAGTACATCAAGGCTATATATTGTCACCCTGCTTATTTAACTTATATGCAGAGTACATCATGCAAAATGCCAGGCTGGATGAAGTACAAGCTGGAATCAAGATTGCCGGGAGAAATATCAATAACCTCCGATAAGCAGATGACACCACCCTTATGGCAGAAAGTGAAGAAGAACTAAAGAGCCTCTTGATGAAAATGAAAGTGGAGAGTGAAAAAATTGGCTTAAAACTCAACATTCAGAAAACTAAGATCATGGCATTCGGTCCCATCACTTCATTGCAAATAGATGGGGAAACAATGGAAACAGTAACAGACTTTATTTTCTTGGGTTCCAAAATCACCGCAGATGGTGACTGCAGCCATGAAATTAAAAGACGCTTGCTCCTTGGAAGAAATGCTATAACCAACCTAGACTGCATATTAAAAAGCAGAGACATTACTTTGCCAACAAAGGTCTGTCTAGTCGAAGCTATGGTTTTTCCAGTAGTCATGTATGGATGTGAGAGTTGGACTGTAAAGAAAGCTGAGTGCCAAAGAACTGATGCTTCTGAACTGTGTTGGAGGAGACTCTTCAGAGTCCCTTGGACTGCAAGGAAATCCATCTAGTCCATCCTAAAGGAAAGCAGTCCTGAATATTCATTGAAAGAACTAATGCTTAAACTCTAATATTTTGGCCACCTCATGTGAAGAACTGACTCATTGGAAAAGACCCTGATGCTGGGAAAAGTTGAAGGCAGGAGAAGGGGATGACAGAGGATGAGATGGTTGGATGGCATCAGCAACTCGATGGGCATGAGTCTGAGCAAGCTCCGGGAGCTGGTGATGGACAGGGAGGCCTGGTGTGCTGCTCTCCATGGGGTCACAGAGAGTCGGACACGACTGAGTGACTGAACTGAACTAATAATATACAGTAGGCTCTCAGTAAATGTTTATTCAATGAATGAATGAAAGAATAGCTACCTGACAAAAAACATGCAAACTGTTATGGGGTAGAATTAACAGATTTTTGAAAAAAACAGTCTTATACCTAGTAAACTTAGGCTCACAGAATTTAAGTAATGAACTTAGTAACTGGGTCTCAGACTAAGTTTTCTGACTCCTTGTTTGGTGATCTTCTGTTTAGCTTTCTTCCTGAAATTTGCCAATTAGACTGTGTTGTGTGAAAGGTGGTCCACCTGCTGTATTTTGTATTCACACCACTACTGATGAATGACTAACTGCTGGAAGCGTATAATGGCATGTAAGTTGTTACCTTCTTCTTTAACCTCTGTCTACAGCAGCAGCTGTAATTCCAGAGGCCTGATATACATGTCTACAGGTAATAAATCTGTGTGAGTTATAGCTGGATCCTTGTAGATTTAAATGATAAGTTTTAATTCATGTCTGGCAACATATTTACATAAATCACAGCAATAGAGTAATCATGCCGGAACGTTCACCCAGAGAAAGTCAAGAGGCTTACGGCAGCTGGCTTTCCTATGGCTGCAAAGGGCTGCCCTCATATATATAAGAAAAAAGCACTGAATTTGGTTTTGTGCACGTTATACAGATGTTTTCTTACTCTTGACATTTGTCTGAAAGTAAACTATGCTTCCAGTGCCCCTCACTGCATTAATGAATAGTCTTGAGTAAGATGTAACTTTAGGGAAGAGCAGAATTACTTAAACAGTCAAAACATTCAGAGGAGTAAGTACACATTACTTCTAAGGGTCTACACTGTCTTCAAGTGCGTCTGCTTAACAGCTCTGATGCTTAACAGCCCTGAAGCTGGAGCACAAGCTCGATCAGAGGGAACAGGGACAGTGAGAGTCATCAAGGGCAGGCCTCTCCTCTCGGGTGAGGAAGGGAAGGGGCCCTTGGCCTTGGACGGAACATGGCAAGGGACCACAGCCAGATCTCGTGAGCCTTGTCCAATACGTCAGCATTCCAGTTCACTGTTTCTGTTCCAAGAAAAGGGAAAGCGGATTCTTCTAGAGTAGTGTTACTCTTAGTCTCCTTTGCCGGGAACAGATTTCCCATTAAGAGTTTTGTTCTTACATCAAAAAGGCTCTTTTAAATTCAGAAACTCACAATTGGATATTAAAGATGACCGTGAATCAACCCACCACTACCATTTACTGAGACTGTAACAGTCATGAAACTAAATGTCTTGTGTTAGTTTAATTAATCTTTATAAGTGCCTAACATTATGCACATAATTTCCAGGCATCAAAGACAGTAGGTGGAAGGGCAGGCCCCAAACCCAGATCTCATCAACCTTCCTTCCTGTTTATCACATCTTACATCACTCCAAGGGCCAGATCACCAAATTCCCTTGGGGAGGAAATGTTGGTTGCCTTCCTCAAGCCAAGGTCCTGTGTTCAATAAAGGTGACAGCCTTCATCTCAGGAGTGAACTGCCACTAGCCCATCATAATTTCATTCTCTTTGCCAGCAACAGGTTTAAAAATGGGTATGTGATGCAATCTTGGTCAACTGAGACGTGAGAACAGGCTTTCTCAGATGGCCTTTTTGCCTCTGGATGGTATCCTCTGCGTAGGTTGCTGGTGCTGTGGCAACATCTTGTACCCTGAAGTGGTCCAGTCAAAGAGACCGATGCTCTGAACATGGTGAAGAAGGGAGGGTCTTTCACGACACTGCTGACTGCTCACTTTACCAGCCGCCTCTAGATGTTTTGTTACGTGAAATACTAGATCCTTTAATTGAAAGTCTCTTCCGTGCCTTCTACTACTTTGCAAATAAAATATCCTAAGTATCAAACCTTTTCCAAAGCTCCATATTTCCTTTATTTAAAAACTCCCCTCTATGCCTAAACTGGGCTTCCCTCGTGGCTCAGACAGTAAAGAATCTGCAGTGTAGGAGACCCGGGTTCAATCCCTGGGCAGGGAAGATCCCCTGGAGAAGGGAATGGCCACCCAATCCAGTACTCTTGCCTGGAGAATCCCATGGACAGAGGAGCCTGGCGGGCTACAGTCCATGGGGTCACAAAGCGTCAGACATGACTGAGCAAATATACCAGATTTTAAGTATTTTATATATCAAGAGTGGAAATAAAGAATACAAGGCACTGAATCCAGAATAAATTCAGTGCACTGTGATGCTCCTACCTTGTGTTTTTGAATTTTTTGGACTAAGTATATATAGAATCTATAAATATATCTATCTATAGACACATGTCAATATTCTCATTTTTTTATATACTGATAGGAGAAATAAAAAGGCTAGGAAGGAAATTAAATGGCATTGAGAAATGTAGATAAAATGTGAATGTTGGGAATCAATGCTTTTACAAAGATGTTGAAATGCTTGTAATAACTGTTGTGTTTGGAAACAAACTGTTTCACATATTTCCAACTATAGATATTACCAAGAATTAATTTTTTCCCTTGGTGTAAAAATCTTAAATATTACCATTCAAAGTACAACAAGGACTTCAGAAACACTCAGTGAGTGATGAGGCAGAGAGACAACACAAAAATACACCTGTATGCGCTCCGTTAAAATAATTCTTTAAAAAAATTTTAAACTTGCTGGGTAAACAATGGTCTAATTGCAAGCACTGTTCTGTATATCTGTTTCTCTTCCTAGAGGTTCTTCTCTAAATAGCACTTCATTTTTAAAACGGGAAGCTTGTTGGGTAATTCTTCAACAGGGTGTCAGAAAACCATTGTCTTCCTCAACCATTCATCTCATTATCATCCCTGACTCCGTATTTCTGGTTGTTGCTCCTGAATGTCATAGGAAACACCTGCCGTAAAAGCAGCTGCTGAAAAGAACGGGAAGAAAATGCCTAAAATGTCGGCCTGACTAAGCACTGTAGTCAATTCCCACTGCAGTTTTTGCAATCATCACATAAGTGCCCTTGATGTATAAGTGTTATAGACTTCTGCTCAGTGAAAACTGTGCCTGAAGCTTCAAACTCTGCCATAAAGAAACATCAGTCTTGCTGTCCAGCAAACCCCTAAGGACCATTGCTCCTCCTAACTAGAAGTAAAATCTTTGTTATTTTTAGAGAGAAAAAGACATTGCTCTCCAAACTTCTATTCATATAAGTGTGTTTGCTGATACTGCTGTCGAGCCTGAACGTTAGCTTCCTTGCAATATGCAGCAAGCTTAGAGTGTTTGCCAGAACTCAATGCATTAGAGAAAATTAGGGCTTCCCTAGCGGCTCAGGCAGTAAAGAATCTGCCTGCAAAGTGGGAGACCAGGGTTCAATCCCTGGGTTGGGAAGATCCCCTGGAGAAGGGAATGGCAGTTTTCTTGCCTAGAGAATCCCATGGACAGAAGAGCCTACAGTCCTTGGGGGCTGCAAAGAGTTGGACACGACTGAGTGACTTAACACTTTCCCTTTCATCAGAATGCTTTGAATCCCATGCTGAAAACGTTTTCAGATCTTGCCAAGCCCCCTTTTCCTAAAACGACTGTTTATGGAAAATGCCAGCATTCAGGTCTTGCTTTACATTTTGCTAACACCATGTAAACCTGATTTACACAATCTACATTACTGAGTTAGCATTCAGTAAGACAAAGAGGGAATTCCCTAGTGGTGCAGCAGTTAGGACTCTCTGCTGCCACTGTAGGGCACAGGTTCGATCCTTGGTCAGGGAACGAAGATCGCACAAGCTACACAACCCCCAAAAGAGAGAGAGAGAGAAAAACCACACACACAGGGAAGCGGTGTCTCTACTTTTCTGTTGGAATGACTGTTTTTCACCTGAGATTTGTGCAGTGCCCAGTGTAATGCTTTTGCTGTAACATACACACATAGATACAATGGGGAGCACATCTCTTAGGTCTCGATAAATCTGCTTCCGCTATATTTCTTCTCCCTCTTGGCTTTGCGGATGCTGTGTCATCTGCCTGGAATCATGGCTCTCTCCTCCCCTTCCTGCCTAACTCCTACATGGCTCACCTCTGATGTCTTCTCCTCTAGAGAGCCCCACCAGACCATTCTCTCTAGTCACCCAAATGAATCTGGGCCTGTGCCCTTCCTGTGTTCCCCACCACGCTCCACCTCGCCCTCCTGGAAGGGACAAGCACAGTATTTCAGCCCTGGGTTTGTATCTGTCTTACAGTACCTGCGTGCTTAATCGCTTCACTTGTATCCGCCTCTTTGTGACCCCATGGACTGTAGCCCACGAGGCTCCTCTGTCCATGGGATTCTCAAGGCAAGAACACTGGAGTGGGCTGCCATTTCCTTCTCCAGGGATCTTCCTAGCCCAGGGATCAAACCTGCATCTCTGGCACCTCCTGCACCGGCGGGCTGGCTCTTTACCACTAGTGCCACCTGGGAAGCCCTCTCTGTCTTCTAGTCCAGAGTATAAATTCCTTGGAGGGATTTTATAAGAGACAGTTTATATTTATTTATCTTTATCCCTTGCACATAATTCAGTGTCTGATACAGAGAAGAGTTATCATAAAATTATTTTTTTTAATAAATAAAATGAGGCCAGCTGTGGAACTTCATTTCTTTATGAGAATGACTGCAGTTCAAGAGTCCTTCTGTGGACGTCCCTGGTGGTACAGTACATAAGAATCCGCCTGCCATTGATGGGGACACAGGTTCGATCCCTGGTCTGGGAAGATTCCACTTGCCACGGAGCAACTAAAGCCTGCGTGCCACAACTGCTGAGCCTGTGCCCTGGAGCCTGTGCCGTGCAGTAAGAGCCGCCACAGCGATGAGAAGCCCACGCACGCACCACAATAGAGCGTAGCCCTGCTTGCCGCAACTAGAGAACGCCCACGCGCAGCAGTGAAGACCCAGTGCAGCCATGAACAACTAGGTCAGCTTCTAAAAGAGAGTAACTCTTTTATTCATAGGACTATTAGGGAGAGTATGGAAAAGCTAATGCCCACAAACTACGAGAAAGTAGTTTCAAAGCATTTTGGTGATCACACACACAAATCTTTAGCACTACAAATTCAGGAACAGCCCTAAGAAAGTCAGACAGACGTAAGAAGTTATGGAAGTAAGACTATGTAATACAGCACTGCTGAAAATGATGAAAATTGGGGTGGGAGGGGGCTTAAATGTTCATTGACAGAGGATCGGCTAATGAATCCTCCACCTGTGTGTTGGAATAGGATGTAGTCATTCAAACAGATTAAAACAGCCCTGCAAACTTCACATGCCCAGAACCTAAAATCCTGACCTTCATCCCATACGTAGCCCGTTTTTCCTCTCAGCTATGAAGGGCACCATAATCCATCTGGTTGCTCAAGACTCAAATCTATGAGTCACCCTTGAGCCCTTCCTTTCTCTCACCATTGTCTCGCCCTGAATCCCCCAACCCTGCACCCAACATCTGAACAATCATTAAGACCTGTTGGCTCTACTTCCAAAACACCCTGTACGTGCCTGCATTTCTCCATTGCTACTGCAACAACTCTAGTTTCAGCTCAGCGGCCATTAATTTTTTCAAATAAAAATGGATCAAACCAGTTCCTCTTTTTAGGATCTAGCCTACAGAGAGAAAAGCACCAGTGTATAAAGATGCTCATTGCAGCTGTGTTTGTATGAGTCCAGAGCGGGACTTAATCTGAAGAGTTCATCAACAGAATAGTAGCTTTATAATGTATTCTATATCTTATAAAGAACATGTTAGAACAATGGTGTTTGACCAGGAAGTTTAGCTATGATGTACTATTAAGATTTTCTTTTTAGGCTGCAGAATACTGTGCCTATTGTGATTCCAAAGTTTTGAAATAAAGAACAAATGCCTTCCAAAAGCAAAGCAAGAAAAAAATAATTGCTAAAAACATCATATATTTCTGACCATGAAGTTATGAAACTAGAAATCAATTACAAGAAGAAAAATGCAAAAAAATCATATGACATCATATAATTCCCTGGCATGAAATTCTCTAATGGCAGCTCATCACACTGAAATTAAATCTGAGATCCCCACCCTGGCCTTTGTGATCAGTCCTGCCTTCCTAGCAAACGCCACCTCAGATCTCTCTTCCACTTGCTAACAAAATGAATGCGCTTTACAGTTGTCTTTTTTCTGCTCCCTCAAATTTCCAGTGGTGTTCCCGCCCTAGGCGTTGCCCTAACTGCGCCTTGTCCTTATAATGCTCTTCCTGGAGGTGGTCACAGAGTCTTGGGTTAAATGAGCCCCCTCCACGTGCTCGCCCCGAGCGCTCCTGGATACCTTCTTCTGCAGCTTCTTGTCTCCTCCAGAAGCTCCCTGAGGGCAGGAGCCACACTTGCTTTATTTGCCACTGATAGTAGGCACTACTTGCTATTATTGAATGAGATATATGGACTCATAGTGAGTAGGTGAAAACAGGTTGCAGGAAACCCTTAAATTATTGGGGAAGAGAGATATATGACTTGTATATCTGAGAAACAAGACTCAAAGTGTTTACAATAAACAGCTAAACAGAAATCAACGCCAAGGGACAGTTACAGTGGACTTTAGCTTTCCACTTTAAATATTTTGTTATTGCTTGAGGTTATTTTATAATGAGTGTGAATTACATTCATAATCTGAAGAGACAATCAATAAATTTCATTCACTTTCCAGAGAAAAAGGGAGGTTGATTTGCTCCTTCACCAGCTACACATGTACCTTCCTTTTCCCTAGTTCTCATGTGAAGGCTAATCATTCAAGCATTATATTTGGACTTTTCGGGGGGGGGGGCGCAAGAAAATTACAGAATTTTGACTGGCCAGGCATCAGTAGGTCGTTATTTGTCAATGAAAACAAAATAATTCCTGTAAGAAATTAATTGTTACAGGAAGCTTCAAAGCTTAAAGAGAGAGAAGAAAGAGAAAGCGATGAAGGAAGGAAGGAACTAACACTGGGGAACTGCCACAGCTCACCAGACCCAGAGAGGAAGCAGAATTTTAAAATTTTCAGCCAATTCCAAGCCCAATAAAAAGCAGGAAACCACAATCCTTAAGATCCTAACTACAGTTTTCTTTTGAGTTAAAAAAGTAGCCATCTAAGCAGCATTAAAAGGCTTGTAATTTATGACAAAGAAGTAGAAAAAAACTGGACTGAATTTCAACAGAGATAAGTAATGAAAGGATAAAGAATAAATGACATGCAAATAAGAGAATGAGGACATTCACAGCCATGTCTGTTGAAAGCAAGAGAAACTACAAAGAAAATTATGCTAACAAATTAGAAGCTGAAAAAGAATCATAAGATGACTGACTCACTAACCCCATCTTTTATATCTTAAAAACAATGCTGAAGAAAACAGATGTGGACAATTACATGGTAATAAAATCCTTGAAAAAAATTCAGTGGGGGCTAATTAATCCAAGACTTTAAATATATGCAAACAGGCCAAAAACTGAGATATGCTGGCAGTTGGGAATACCATATTTAAATATCAGCTTTACTCAGAAAAATTTTAATATAGCAGTAACATGAAAAGTAATATTTGTAATGATTTCAAAAAATTACTTAAAAAATATATCAGTAGGACAACAGATTAATGTTACGCAAAAATCAGGATAGATGAAGAATAATCATTAAATATGGTTGGTTGAGGACAGATCAATAAGTATAATCTTAACTTTGTTAAATACTTGGTTTGGTATTCTACTCATTCTATGTTTAAGATTAATCAAATTGTTTGGAATAAAGAACAACAACTACAACAAAATCCTAAAAAAGAACTTGTAATAGATATAGCTAGGATGAAATCATGTACACCTAAGTAAGAGAGAAGAGAAGTTTGGGTTGATTTTGTCTTATTTAATTAATAACTAAATAATAATTATGATGACTAACATTTTTTAAGCACTTACTGATGTTTGCTTTATATACATATATATATATATATATATACACACACAAAAATTCTGAGGTCTCAAGGTTTATCTTTAAAATTCTCCACAGTTAACATAATTTCATTGCAATGTAATGCATTTTCAAGTTTATTTTACTATAATATAATCAACACTTACTGAATACTACTTGTTGAGAATTTTATGTTACCTTCCTTCTCACAAATACAGCCATTATTTCTATTACCACTATAAAGGGAGGAAGCTTCAGTTCAGCAAAGCTAAGACACATTCCCAAGCTTATGAAATGAAGACCAGCTTTAAGTCACACAAGTTTCTCTTTGTTCTTCCCCAGTATATCACACTATACATTTTCAATTCACTTTTGTTTAGTTTTAAGTTTTGGCGGTGTTGCGTCTTCATCGCTGCGCGGGCTTCCTCCAGCCACAGGAGCGGGGCACTCTCTCTGGCTGCGGGGCATGGCCTTACTGCTGGGGCTTGTCTTGTTGCAGAGCAGGCGCTCCAGAGCACGCAGGCTTCAGGAGCTGTGGTGACAGGCTTCGCTGCCCCACGGCGCGTGGGATCTTCCCAGAGCAGGGGTCAAACCTGTGTCTCCTCACTGGCAAGTGGAGTCTTCGCCCCTGGACCACCAGAGACGCCCCTGTGCTGCTTCAGATCACGTTTCAGTGTAATGAGTTCACTCTTCCTCCTCTAACTGCCTAAGACAGAGGCCAGCACAGTTTTTCTGGAAAGGGCCACACAATAAATGTTCCAGGCTTTGTGGGCCATACTGTCTGCTGGCTGCAAACGCCCAGTTCTGCCGCTGCAGTGACAGCAGCCACACGTGACCCTTACACAAATAACTTGGCTGTGTCCCAGTAACATTGTACTCACTCCAACAGGTGGCAGGCAGATTTGGGCAACAGCTTGCAAACTCAATACGAGTAAAGTTCATATTCCAGACTGAATTCATACTCAGATACAGTTTTGTATAATCGCCTGTACTAGATTGAGAAGAGGTCGTAAGAAAACTGATCTTTAAGAAAGACAGAGGCTAATGCCAAAAGATGAGGGAGACACATTTGCCTTTCTGAGTCTATCCCTTGCTAGCCCATCTAGGGACGACGAAAGGGACCCTGTATGTGCTGTGCCCCTTTTCCCGTTCTTGTGCTCCCACCGGGCCCAAAGACACTGCCTCTCCTCTGGCATCCTGGACAGGCCACAGTGCATCTTCCATAGTGGGGGCTCTCATTTAGGTGGCTGCCCCTTATGTTTCTACCTAACTGGAATCTACCCCTCGAGCCCAGTGAATTTACTAATTATCCCTTCTACATCTTTCATGTCATATCTTATGTCTTTGCTCAACATTAGTAAAAATGTCCCACTATTCACTGACTTCAACAGCTAATTCAAAAAATATTTTACTGCATTTCTAGTTCAAAATTCCAAGTCCTCTGATTCACCTCTAAAATACCATTTCTAAACATGCCAACTATACTCATGTATTCTGTTTCAACTGTTGACTCACTTATTTCAAACACTACAACACTAATACCATGAAGGAATTAAGAGAATCCCTTAAGAGCTCATTGTCACTGGATAAAACTGGTAACTGGCAAAAGCAGTTAAGATTGATTTTAGAGATTTAGCTTTGTTTTCATGCTCTGAAAGATGAGAGGAAAGGGTAACCTTCCCTTTCACAGTGCGCTGGAAGGTAAAGGTTATTCCATCGTACAACACTAATGACAACTGGGATATCAAAATCAAGAAGCTGAAGTAAAAAAATATCATATGGACACTGAAATGTCGAAATGCAGTAAAATAAGGCATGAAAATAAAACAAAATATGCGTGACGTTACAGATTTCTGTTAAGAAAGAATGTCATTGATTGATGAGTGTTTCTCAAATAATTTTATTGAAAGGAATAAGATAGTCAAAGTATTCATGCTTTCTGCATGTTGATTAAGGTCATCGCTGAGACCACGGAGGAGGGGAACTGTCAGGAGGTGTGTGCTCAGGGCAGCCTGCTCCTTCCTCATCAGCTCTTTATCGTGGTTCTTCCTTCACTCCTCTGGGTGTTACGTCAAGGCCTTGCTCTTCCCTCTGTTGGTGGCAATGGTGTCCTTTCTATGGTTTCCTCACTTTAACTTTAAGGAAGCTTGAAAAGATCACCTTGTTTGATTTTTTCTTTTTTTTTTTTTGTCTTCATCTTGTTGATGCTTGTGGCTTATTTCTCTCAAGCTGGCTAATAATAATATACAGTTGGCCCCTGAACAACAGGGGCTTAAACTGCGTGGGTCCACTCATACTTGGATTTCTAGTCCTTATCACAGCTCTGTACCATTCAGCATTGTCTGAATCCCCAGATGCAAAACCAGGGATACAGAAGGTCAACTGTAAGTTACATGTGGGGGTTCCCTGGTGGCGCAGATGGTAAAGAATCTGCCTGGAGTATAGGAGACCCAGGTTTGATCCCTGGGTTGAGAAGATTCCATGGGGAAGGCAACACTACCCACCCCAGTATTCTTGCCTGGAGAATCCCATGGGCAGAGGAGCCTGGACAGATAATCCATGTGGTCGCAAAGAGTCAGACATGACTGACTCTACAACTACCGCCGCATCACTGCACCGCTAACCCTGGCGACGCTCAGGGTCAACTGAACTCCAATATTTAACAACTGGTTCTGAAAATGATGCTTGGAGACTCTGTCTCTCAAGAGGAAAACGTTATAGGCAACGTGTAACTTGATTTTTAAAGCAAGTATTCAGACCGGTTTCATTGCTTAAAGTGAGAGCTCAGAGTAAAGCAATACAGTCACCAACAAAGAGTTAATGTCTTAAAAAAAAATCACACAAAAGAAACTCAACAGTTAATCAGTGTGGCAAATGGTGCACACTCACAGGAAACACACAATGGACACTCACGCCTCAGGGCCGCTGAGAAGGGCTGTATGAAGAAACGTGTTAAATCTGAAGGATGCCCCCTCAGCTAGTCTGACCCTTGAAACTTTTACCACCAATCTGCTACCATCTCTTAGATCTATTTTATGGAAAGCTGCCAGAGAAGCTTTTGGGGAACTAATTAATAGTTTATTAAACACAAGAGGCAATTTAAAATTCAGCTACATGATGTATTCATATTCCTTCTGAAAATTCCTAATACAGTTGAATATATCAATCTATTATGGTTGAATACAATTTCTAATATGATTGAATATATCAGCATTGAAAACTGCTACTGTGGAAGACAAGGGATAATGACGGGATTATTTATCAGTGAACACTATAAATTACCACGATCAGGTAGCTTTGTTAGCGAGATCAGCCTACTAGCTTTGTTTTTGCCCTTAACCAACAAGGTGACTCTGGGATAAAGAGACTGATCACTTTGACACCGAGTGGCTAGATGTGCTCCATCTACCCAAGCGGCACATTTGGAGAACCGAGTGGTCAAGATGAAGACCCAGACGAACTTCTCATCAGTAATAACGTTGTATAATAGCATAGGAAGTTATCAAAGCATAAAAAGGAATATATTATTTCAAATAGAGCCTTGGCTTCCTTCTTCCAGAACCACACCAAATGCCATTGTGACTGCTGCCTTTCTTGAACTGAGTAGAATACTGTCCTCAAACTGCTAAAGTTCTCATTTTACTTAGAAAGCGAATTTTCGTTTAGCCATTAATCATGATAATGTATCATCACATTTTTTCCCCCACAAAACACATGATAAGAATAAGAAAATCAGAAAACTTTGTTTAAAGGAAGAACAGATTTATTGCAAAGGGGTTTGTGAGTAGTACCACCTTACTCAGGGCCCTGTGACGAGCAAGTCTGCGGCGGCCCTTCATTCCCAGTGAATAAAGACAGTAGGGCTCTATCGTCTCTGAGTCCTTCATTAAACTATTGATCCCTTTAGCATTATCCATAATGTTCCCGCAGCTCAGCACGTCAGCTGGTGAAGTGCTGGGCTCTCACTCCTTTCAATAACCTGCGGACTTTATGGGGAGGAAGTCACAATGATTTATTTACCTGACATTTTCCAGTCCGAATGTCGTACAGGGCCACTGAACCGTGGCGAGCTCCAACGGCTATTCTGTGATTCCGCTCATAATAGCTGACCATGTAGAACCTGGATTGAACATTTAAACAACAGCGAAAATGAAAAAACAGGTGAGATGACCTGCACGTCGAAGTGGATAGCAACACACTCTGAAGATTAAAGCCAGTTCCAATAAATATTGTTAAATAAGTACACCCATAATTAAGAGATGGAGCTTTTTCAAAAATGTTTCATTGTGGTAATTCTTAAAATCAACTGAAAGAAAAATGATGCAGAATACCACTTAGGCCTGTTAATGATTATTTTCAATAGAAAACAACTTTATAATTACAAACATCCTTGAATTTTGAAATAAGAAGTAAGGGTCAAAAACAAAAAAGATTAAACATGAAAACTCAGTTTTGCTACAGTGACTATTATGCAAATATTTCTATTCAAACAGAAATACAAAAGATGAAAAGGCTTACATATTCAATCTAATTATGCTTTCATGGTTTATTATAGTATTAAGGAATGAAAAATATTTTTTAGCAGAACAATAATAAAAAACCAGCATATTAAACATATTATGCTTAAATGTTTATATTAGTAATTTGAAATGAAATTAGAAAGTTATTCACCAAAAAAAGTTGGCAAATTTTCTAGAGTTTCCACGTTTATCAGTTTATCCAAATGATAACTGTGCCTATTTATAACATAAATAAGCATATTTGGTGATTTGGCATTGCATGAAAATAGGATTTAGGGAGGATGCTTTGAAGGTTGTAAAAGGTTGATTTACTTTTATTTGTTTATTTTTCTGGATTAATTTTTATGATTTGATTAAGTATTTGAATTCCTGATCTTTGTTTTGTCATGATTTAATAGCCATATGGCTAGAGCCTGGGAAGGCAAGAATAAAAATTATTAGAAGTGTAATTAAGGTATGCTTTGATGTCCCCAAAGAGTTTTGAATATGCCTTCCCATTATACAGTCCTGCTGTCTCAGTGAGAGTTACCCAGATATAAATTAGTGGCCTACTCTCAAAATTTCTGAGGACATTACATCAATTTTACTATATATTCCTTTCCTTTTTTCCCTTTGATTCTCGGCTACCAATCTAAATTTTCTGTTATTTTTTTAAAACATAGGAGGGGGAGGAAAAACAGATGACAGAAAAGAAGTAGCATTTCTCTACTTCCTTTTTGAGACTGATACAGAGTTAAAAACAAACAAACTAGTAGGGCACTGGACTCCATTTCTGAAATTCTGGTAAGAGGCTGAGGGAGAGGAGAGGGGAGGTATCTGTGAGCATTCAGACACCAGGGAGGGCCTGACAAAGCCACTTTGGCGTTATCAGACTTTATGACATTCATACATATTTTATAAATCTGGAAAACAGGCCATTAAGTGTTTAAACTTCTTGTTTGAAATGTATCCAGCAGCACTTCTGTCCGATCTCTAAGTCCTACCCAGCAAGGCAACTTTCTTCTTCTCTAGTGGAAGACAAATGCTTCATTTCTAGTCATGTGAAAGACACTGCTCTAGGATGTCCTGTGGGGCTGTGTGGGGCTCGGGTATGGGAGGTCCTCTCGTGCATACAGGTTTAACGGAAGGAAGGGGACTAGAGGCTCTCGACGTGTGCAGCTTCCTTCTACTGAGAGGTGAATAAAAACTTTCTTAAACGTCTTTCTTGTCTAAAGCATTCTACTACTGTCCCTCAGTAGAGAAGGGAAGCACCAACAATCGGCATTCAAAATTGAATGTTTCCACACTACAAAAGAAAAGATATTTAGAAGAGCTTTAAAATGTTTACTATTTTATTATTCAGTAATTACTGTGGTCTAAGAAGGACCCCTCGAGATCTAATCAGTCCATTCTAAAGGAGATCAGTCCTGGGTATTCTTTGGAAGGAATGATGCTAAAGCTAAAACTCCAGTACTTTGGCCACCTCATGCAAAGAGCTGACTCATTGGAAAAGACTCTGATGCTGGGAGGGATTGGGGGCAGGAGGAAAAGGGGACAACAAAGGATGAGATGGCTGGATGGCATCACCGACTTGATGGACATGAGTTGAGTGAACTCCGGGAGTTGGTGATGGACAGGGAGGCCTGGCGTGCTGCGATTCATGGGGTCACAAAGAGTCGGACACGACTGAGTGACTGAACTGAACTGAACTGAAGAAGGAGCACCATTACATATCTATATGTATGCCTATATCTACACCACATCTAAACACACCTGCTGCTGCTGCTGCTAAGTTGCTTCAGTTGTGTCCGACTCTGTGCGACCCCATAGACAGCAGCCCACCAGGCTCCCCGGTCCTGGGATTCTCCAGGCAAGAACACTGGAGTGGGCTGCCATTTCCTTCTCCAATGCAGGAAAGTAAAAAGTCAGAGTGAAGTCGCTCAGTTGTGTCTGACTCTTAGCGACCCCATGGACTGCAGCCTACGAGGCTCCTCTGTCCATGGGATTTTTCAGGCAAGAGTACTGGAGTCAGTTGCCACTACCATCTCCATAAACACACCTAAGCCCACACAATTTAAATCCTATTAGAGTAACACAGAATATAATATTTAACAAATGTTTTAACAAATATCTATTCTGTGCAGGTTAACAGCCACAGGAAAATAGCATTTCCAGAGGTATTTTGTTATCTGTTATTAAACTTTGCACAGATGCAAGAGTTGTATTGCCCCAACACTTCTGCGAAATGTAAACATAACTGTCCCTCAAAATAATCCTCTTGAAAACAATCCATTGGTAAAATACATTTATGTTGACAAAATTTTACTTAGTTAAACCCGAATCTAAAAAGTTTTTTATTACATTGACCATTTTCTATGCTCTGGGTATCAACCTCATCTTTCTATATCACCTACAGACACCATTATTTATGGGAGAAAAAAAGACCAAATCTATTCTTGGTATCAAATCTTTAGTCTGCCTGAAAGGACCATATATTACAGGCCTGCATTTTTCATTCTTTGCAATTTACTACCAGACTAATACTTCTGAAATATCTGAAAGAATCCTGGACAGTGGAGGTCTCATGGCATGTTCTTAATCTTTGGATTTCTTGTTAAACTTTTTCTTTCTTTAATGGTTTCTCTTTTTAACAGAAGAAATCCAAGGTACGTGTGCATTCACTTCCCAAGTACTCCCCTGGGGACTGGTTGCAGGGACCGTCTCTCTGCTGAGGGTTTCCAGAGCCCACCTTGCCCCAGACCAGTCTTCTCCTGGAACCAGTTCGCCAGTGTAATGCTGCAAACTGTATTTCTTGCTGGGGCTAGGGTGGTCATCCTCTAAAACATTTAAAGTCCCTGATCTCCACACTTTCATCACTGCCCACATGCAGCCAGAGTGGCCCTTTTCAGCCAAAACCAAATCACCTCTCTACAATGTTCACAACCCTCCTTTAAGACCCTGGCCCTAACACCTCTCGGACTTTATCTCTTCTCCTCTTTGCTTGGTCTACTCTGGCCATACTGATCTCCTTACACTTCGGTGAATATTCCAGGAGTATATCCATTTTGGAGCTTAACATTCGCTGCTCCTTCTGCTTGAAAAACTTATCCTCCCAGGGGTTGTGCCCTCACTTCATTCTCTGTTCCAGGGTTGTCCAGGTAAGGAAGGCCTCTGTGAGCCATCATCCTACTTAATACAGCAGCCGTTCCTCACTTCATTCAGGTCTCTGCTCCAGGGTTGTCCAGGTAAGGAAGGCCTCCATGAGCCATCATCTTACTTAATACAGCAGCCATTCGTTCACAACTCTTCAGTCCAGGACCCAAGTTTTCTTGACTGTGCTTGTCATCTCTTTGAGATTATACAATAGTTTTTTGTTTCTTGTTTCCCCCCCAACAGAGACTTTATCTTTTGTTGAACGTATGCATACACAAACAGGGTCCAAGCAACCTATTGAACAGGGTCCTACATTAACCTGTGTACTGCAGGATGCAGCGGTGCATAGGTTAACGCGGTAAGAAGCCCAAATCACTATGCTTATCCTTCAGGGACTAGTGTCTAAACTAGGCTAAAAATTTCAGTTTTTTAGACTAATGGATATTTTCTAATGTCTAAAATAATAATCCATATAAAACAACAAAGGAAATAAAAACTGTCCAAAAAAGTTAAGCAGAAATCATGAATCAGAAAGCAACCCCCTGACCTTTCTAAAAAATATATTTTCCATTGCAACAAACAACTGCAGATTTACAAGAAGTTATATGTAAAGTTCTTAAAGTCTGAGTTCATTATCATGAGACTGATAGGTGCGTAATGGAATCATTTCATATGTTTCAGGGAACTAGAAGAGATTATTTGGTCTAAAACTTAAGGCAAATACAGTCTAAATAATGATATATACAATATAGTATATATATTTGGTATAAATGGTCTGAGAATAAAAATTATTCTAAGAATTAGCCAGATATTTAATAGGCACATTTAAATTTCATTGAATATAGTATTATCACACAAAACATAATTAAAAGAAATAGTCACTTATTGGTCATTACGAACTACCAGAATAGGTTATTCTATTTCTCCAAAGCATAGTTGTGACATCAACTTCTCAGGAGCCACTGGCAACAGGGGGCCACCCACCTCACCACGGCTGGTTTACAATGTGAAATAAATATGTGAATTGGGTCCACTCTGGGGCAGGATCCTGGAGCAAATCATGTTGCCTAGGAGTCTGCTAAGCACCCAATGCCTGAGTCTAAGTAGCTTTGGTACCCTTTACTTACAGTCTCCCTTGAATTGATTACCTTTCTACTTTTCATTAAAAATGGCCCTCAAATAGGGGATATATGTACACCTATGGCTGATTCATGCTGAGGTTTGACAGAAAATATCAAAATTCTGTAAAGCAATTATCCTTCAATAAAAAATAAATTATTTTTTTTAAAAAATGGTCCTCAAATAAGAGAAGTTTGTGTGATACTTCAAAAAAAAAAAAAGGGAGAGGAAACATGCAACTCCCAGCAGAGATAGGATTTAGGAGAAAGACAGAAGCCTGTAATATCACTTTCTTAACCATGAGTCTGATAATGTGGCATGATCTCAGGATGGTAATACTGTATATAGTGTCTGTGAGCATTAAAATGCAACAAGGAACACTCTTCAGTGATGCAAAGTGAATCTTCAGCTAAAATGAACCCATCTGAAAATCTAAGACGTAAGAACTAGAACATCTGGGCTATAAATATGATTTACAACTATTTACAGTCACCAACTACTGCTGAGGGCAAACTGCACATCGGGCACTGTGCTGAGAACGTGTGTCTGCATTCCCAGGAGTAGCTGCACAAGCAGGGATTCTTATCTAGCTGCTTTTACAAATTCTTGATGTTGATTACAAATGATCCCAAAACTTTAAACTCTTGGTCTAAAAAGCATTAAGGCAGTAGGTAATTGTAAAGAATCACCACTAATATGTATGTAGCAAAGGGAAAGTCTTTCCTCTCATGCCTCTTCCTTCACCAAGGGTTAATGCTGGTAACAATTTGGTGGACATTTTCAGCTTTGCCTAATTTTTATTACAAAAGTGGCGGCAGACTACACCTATTATTCTGCAACTTTCTTTTCTTCCCTCAGTAGTTTATGGAGCAACCTCCCACATACATGAATGCACGTCATCCTTTCTCACACCTGCTTTATTCTCCTGTATATTTATACTCCATTACTGAAATAGCCCCTTTCTGACATTTAAGTTATACACAGATCCTGTACTCATAGATGAGTATTCGTGTAGGAAAGATTCCCCAAGGCAAGGTTCTAGATTAAAGCATATCCACATTGTAAATTCTGCTATGAGTACACGCATGCATGCTCAGTCACTCAGTAGTGTCTGGCTCTTTGCGACCCCATGGACTGGGACCTGCCAGGCTTCTCTCATGGAATCTTCCAGGCAAGCACAGTGGAGTGGGTTGCCGTTTCCTACTCCAGGGGGTCTCTCTGACCCAG
Organism: Oreotragus oreotragus; assembly: GCA_006410675.1. NCBI lineage: Eukaryota > Metazoa > Chordata > Mammalia > Artiodactyla > Bovidae > Oreotragus > Oreotragus oreotragus. Next base: position 64,282 of record SJYX01012229.1, on the reverse strand, counting down.
CGATCGGACCCACGTCTCCTGCACTGGCAGGAGGCTTCTTTACCATTGTACCACCTGTGAAGTGAAAGTCATTTAGTCATGTCTGACTCTTTAGGACGCCATGGACTGTAACCCACCAGGCTCCTTTGTCTATAGAACTCTCCAGGCAAGAATACTGGAGTGGGTAGCCGTTCCCTTCTTCAGGCAATGCCAAATTATCCTCAGTTCCCCATAAAAGAGTTCTCCTACTTGATATGATCAAATTTTCTACATTTTTGCCAATATGAGGAAAAAAATGCTATAACATTTTCATTTTAACTTGCATGAAATTAACTTTTTAGATTTGTTCATCTGATTGCAGGATAAGCATGCAGATTTTTTTTTAATTAATGAAAACAAAAGCTATTTAAAATGTAATCAATACACCATCCCTGTATCCATCATGTATACCAGATGAGGAGCGAGACTTCTCAGTATCCATGATGTGCTCCCAGTAGCCCAGGGACAAGACCTGACCCCTAAACACGAGTAGAGCTATGAATGCAGGAAAGAATGGCCAGCCTTCTGTAGTTGAGCAACATACAGGTCAGTATGGCCACAGAAGGTATCAGTGATAACACCTTGGTGGCCTGGACGAGATGGCAAAGAGCTCTTGTAAGGACCGCCACGTGAGGAGCTCAGGACTTGGTTCTCAGAGCATCGGTCAACAACCCTCAGGGACGTTGGGGCTGCAACCAAGGGGGGCAGTTTGTAGAGGAGGAGGCTCCTTCCAGATGTCTTCGCACCCTCCCCGCTTCCACCAGCCACTCCCAGAACTCTGGGTCTCCATGCCACCAACACGTTTGAACAATTTAGAGACACAAAAGTAGCTCTGATGAAGGCATCAGCTCAAGGGGAGCTGTGCTAGTTTAGTGCTGGTGGTGGGATTAACAGTGGAGGATGAGGAAATGTTTTCTAGAAGCACTTCATTCCCCTAGTGACAGGCACCAGTTTAAAGGACAAAATGGAAAGGACCCTTCATTCTGAGATGGCGACTGACAACTGGAAAATTCCATCTGAGAGTCATGATTTCCCACTCAGCATCTTACACACTGTAAATCCTCAATGAAATGAAGTGAGAGTTGCTTAGTCGTGTCCGACTCTTTGGGACCCCATGGACTATACAGCCCATGGGATTCTCCAGGCCAGAATACTCGAGTGGGTAGCCTTTCCCTTCTCCAGGGGAATCTTCCCAACCCAGGGATTGAACCCAGGTCTCCCACATTGCAGGCAGATTCTTTTATCAGCTGAGCCACGGCGGAAGCCCAAGAATACTGGAGTGGGTAGCCTCTCTCTTCTCCAGTGGATCTTCCCGACCCAGGAATTGAACAGGGGTCTGCTGCATTGCAGGTGGATTCTTTACCAACTGAGCTATCAGGGAAGCCCAAATCCTCAATAGATGTTTCCTAAACACCATCACAAAGTATTTAATAGGTAAACTACTTCCCTTCTGAAAAAACTGGCTAGAGGAACGCTGCAGCTGGGGTTTTAGAAGGACGACTGAAAACAGGGTTTCTGTAAGTGAAAAAACACGCCTGTGGAGGTGTATTGTAAATGATGGCTAAGAGATACCTCTTTTATTATGTGACTCATGCACTGACTAATTTGTGACCTTGAACAACTTAACATCTATGCCTCAGCTTCCTCATCTGTAAAATGGGAACAATAACAGTACCTGATATGATTATCATGAAGACTGAATTAGTTAGTACATGTAAAGTACTCAGAAGTGTTCCCAGCATATAATAAGTACTTTCTGTAGTTAAGTACACACTTTAGTAGCTACCATAATTATCATCATCATCACCATTTGCATCTCTGAATATATATCACAGAAAGGATATAAAAAGTGCAGTTATTTTGCTATTTTCCTAGCGCAAATAAGTGCTAATAACATGTTAATAAATAAGGGAAATGAGTTCCCCAAATATCAAAAACTTGTTTGTTTCTTAAACACGTATGATTTTCAGATATAATCTGAAAACAGCAAATTATCTCAGTTTCAGCTTCAAGTTACTAATACAAATGATATGGACGCCTTTGGTTTGAAACTCTTCTCTATTATCATTCCAAACAGTCGGAAAATTTAATGTTCTGTTATACAGTGAAATGGAATACTTCTGGAAGCTTTAGAGATTTGTTTTTTCATCAAGAACTTTACCACTGAAAAGACAGTGACCTGCTGGTGCGTTTTCAGGAGGAGAGACATGACTGAAATGGTTTCAGAAGATGTCTACTCATGTGAGTATAGGACAGACATCTATATTTATTATAAAGGGTATCCTATAAAATTGTAACAGATTTAAGAATTTTACTGGAAGTTAGGATAGAAGCTATGCCATATCCTGTTATTATTAACACCATCCAGATAAACACAAACCACAGATTTGGAGCTTTTTTTTTTTTAATGAGCTCATGGACTGTTCTCAAGTAGACAGTGTTCACTTTCTTAGCCGGATTTTAAGTGTCCATTTAGGGTGCACAGAGCTGATTCAGCTCTTCAGGTGAAGAACAGAATCAATCAGTCTGGCTACATAATAACAAAGTTTAAGAAAAGGTAAACCATGTCTGAAAATACAGACTTTTAACTCTTCTGTCTGGATTTTTCCCCACCATTCAGTTCAAAAGTTTAAACACTTACTTTACTCTGAATTTTGTATCTTATCTATGTTACAATTTTAATGCTGTCCCAATGATTTTCTTTCATTTGAATTATTCTAGTATGTATATCCAATTTAAAGGAATACACACTCACTGTGAAAAAGAAACCCAGAGGACAGAAAAAGAAACAGAAGAAATTTGTCCCTGGGGCTTCCCTGGTGGCCCAGTGGTTAAGAACCTGCCCGCCAGCGCAGGAACCCGGGTGCAGCCCCACGCGTCTCGGGCTGACTAAGCCCGTGCGCCACAGCTGCTGAGAACTGCGTGCCTGGGGCCCGCGCTCCACGAGCAGCGAGGCCACCGCAGAGAATCCAGAGCACCACGACTGGAGAGGCGCCTCTGCTTGCTGCCGCTAGAGAAAGCCCGAGGGCGGCAACGGAGATGCGCCGCAGCCGGAAGCGAGCAGATGAATGACCGGAAAAAAAGAGAAAGTTACCTTTCACCGCAATCCCCTCCACCACCACAGGTAACCATGAGAAAAACCTTGGGGTGTGTCTTTTCCAACTCTGCCCGCCTCCACATGTTTACATGCAAGTACATGCCTGAATGTCAATCTTTATGTATAGTTTTCTCCTTTTAAAATGATTTTACACACTTTTCTGAAACTCTGCTAGTTTCTCTTTAAATTTATCTTTTGCTGACATCTTTCTATCCACAGTAGCAATGGACTGCTCTCAAAACAGTGTCAGACTTTATTTTGGGAGGCTCCAAAATCATTGCAGATGGTGATTGTAGCCATGAAATTAAAAGACGCTTGCTCTTTGGAAGTAAAGTTATGACCAACCTAGATAGTATATTCAAAAGCAGAGAGAGTACTTTGCCAATAAAGGTCCGTCCAGTCAAGGCTATGGTTTTTCCAGTGGTCATGTATGGATGTGAGAGTTGGACTGTGAAGAAAGCTGAGCTCTGAAGAACTGATGCTTTTGAACTGTGGTGTTGGAGAAGACTCTTGAGAGTCCCTTGGACTGCAAGGAGATCCAACCAGTCCATTCTGAAGGAGATCAGCCCTGGGTGTTCATTGGAAAGACTGATGCTAAAGCTGAAACTCCAGTACTTTGGCCACCTCATGTGAAGAGCTGACTCACTGGAAAAGACTCTGATGCTGGGAGGGATTGGGGGCAGGAGGAAAAGGGGACGACAGAGGATGAGATGGCTAGATGGCATCACGGACTCGATAGACCTGAGTTTGAGTGAACTACGGGAGTTGGTGATGACAGGGAGGCCTGGCGTGCTGCGATTCATGGGGTCGCCAAGAGCAGGACACGACTGAGCGACTGAACTGAACAACCTTTTTAATGCCTGTATGGTAGGCCGCTAGGCCAGCATATTTCAATGGAAGAAACTGTTGGTAAGTAATAATGATATGTGGAGGACACACGGAATAAAAGTGTTCTAATATAAAGTACATTTTCTATGTAATAGCATACTAAGAGGCCAGTTGAGAGATAATCAGTTAAATACAGGAAAGCATACAAAATACTTTAAATTTCAATGTCTATACTACTAAAGACTTAGTGAATTATCCACTTACAATAGAGAAATTTGTACCCAGTGCTATTTAAAGTCAGTTTCCTCCCTACTCCTACTGCTGTCTTTTTGATACCCACTAAGAAGCCCAAGTAGCTGAGCCATTAGCTATACTGCTCGGGTCTATGATGGAGCATTTCTTCATTCTTGGCTCTAAATACACAATGGAAAAAGAATACACACTATAACTTCTGCAAAGGGGTCATCGATTCATCAGTCAGAGATTTACAATCATGTTTAATACATTTCATTCAGTGACAGCCAATTTTGCATATGGAAATACCTTCAAGTTTGGAGTCAGGGGATTTCTCTGCCTGATAAACATGTACTCATCTTTCTGTTTTTCTCTTTTTCATTTTATTTCTATTTTTTTTTACTTAAAAAAATTTTTTTTATTGGAGTATAGCTGATATACCACACTGTTAGTTTCAGGTACACAGCAAAGTGAATCAGTTACACACATACCTATATCCACTCGTCTGGATTCTTTCCCCATATAGGTGATCACATAAAACATCGCCAATTCTCCTCCTAACTCCTGTGCGCGACAGGCAGGTCCTCCTTTCTGTTCCTCCCATCACAGCACCTGGGAGCGTCTCTGTGTCCTGGATACCGTTTCTCTGATTTACCACTTGTATCCGCCAAGTCAATTTAAGACCTTTGGGGGAGGGGACAGCACCTGACTGACAGGCTGAAGCTGGGCTGCCCACAGTGGCCCAGCCCAGGACAGCACATAGAGACAGAAGTAAGCGCGGCTTTACTCAGGAATAGAAAGAAGACTTACATGCCCTGAGCATCGTGAGCTGAGACTGGGACTTGAGGCATGCAGGTCTGACATCTAATAAGATACCATCTATAACATGGGCCCTAATGAGAGGCAGATTTGCCTCCAGGTAATATGTATCATGGGCTTCCCCTGTGGCTCAGCTGGTAAAGGAGCCACCTGCAATGCGGGAGACCTGGGTTCCATCTCTGGGGTTGGGAAGATCCCCTGGAGAAGGGAAAGGGTACCCACTCCAGTATTCTGGCCTGGAGAATTCCATGGACTATACAGTCCATGGGGTCGCAAAGAGTCAGACACAACTGAGCGACTTTCACTTTCACTTTTCATTAGGTATCATGGTGCTTTGGGTAACATCAAACATCTAGGACTCTTCAAGATGGCCCCCTTCTGGGACCAACAGCATTGGAATTCAAGGAGAGCCAAGAATCCCTAGAAAAGCAAAGAGTCCTTTAAAGTAAGTGGAATAAATTTCAGGATTGATACTGGGCCTCAGGAAAGGTGCTTTGGGTAACATCAAACATCTAGGACTCTTCAAGATGGCCCCCTTCTGGGACCAACAGCATTGGAATTCAAGGAGAGCCAAGAATCCCTAGAAAAGCAAAGAGTCCTTTAAAGTAAGTGGAATAAATTTCAGGATTGATACTGGGCCTCAGGAAACCTCATCCCAGGTCTCCTGAGATCTCCCTTACCCCCTCCCCAAATACTGGATCCTAGGAAAGGTTATGACTTCAGGATATAGAGGGTGCAGAAAATTCTATCAGAGTTTTAAGAAAGAAGAAGTAAGTTTCACATTTCGGTGCCACAGAATGCTCCACTAAATCAGAGGTTCATCACCAAGTAGGGTCTGCGGATGCCTTAGGGACTTTATGCTCCTACTAGGAAGTTTGTGAGATCAAAACTGCTTTTATAAAACTCCTGAGGCGTCAATGAGCTTTTCGCTGTATTGAACTGGCACTGATGGTGCACAGAGATGGTAAAACTGTGATCCTTTGGCCCGAATCAAGGCAGTGGCACCAGATTCTACCAGTCGTCACAGTAACCTTCACTGCCACGGTAGTAAATAAAACAAGGAAGCGTTTTCACTTCCTTGATGAAGCCGTAAAAATGATTAATTTAAATTTTGACCCTTGAGTTGCTTTACTATTCAGTGTGACAGAATGAGAAGTATACATAAACTATTTCTAATATCGACTGAAATATGACTGGTGTCTCAGGGGAAAATAGTTGGAAGACTGAGGTATAAGCTAAACTAGCTGTCTTTTTCACTTTCACTGAAAGTATCACTGAGAGAGAAACTATGATTATTTGGACTTGGGCATTTGCCAGACGTTTTCTGGAAAATGAACTGCTTTTTGTCCTGTCCAGGAAAATAACAGCTAGAATTTGTTGCCAATGATAAAATTCAAGCTTTCAAGTAAAAATTAGTGTTTTGCAAAATAATATCTGGCTTTCCAATACTCTCTGCCTTTTTTTTTTAATGAGATCAGCAGTGATATTAGCAAATATGAGGTTTTGACAATGTGGACTGTAATGTGACAGTATATGGAGAATTTACAAATAATTCAGTAACCAAGATATTCCAAAGACAAGTGCATAACGTTATAAAATCATGCATAGTGAAAGACACACTCAAAAAAACCACTCAAAGACCCACCCAATGTATTAAAGGTAACAGTATGAAAAACTCCTTAAAATTACAGATTCCTCATTGTAGCTAACCTTTAAAAAATGACCACCTGCTGAGTTTTGATGAACTACTAAAAATATGCAAAATTATTTTAAAAGGCTATTGAAATATGACTCTCTTTTTAAACTATATATCTATTTGAGGCCAGATTTTCACTATAACTTTAAATATAACAACATAAGGCAACAGATTAGACATGTGCAGATATAAAAATCTACCTGGCTCCTATTAAGCCAGACATTAGAGAAATCTGCAAATATGTTAAGCAATGCTTCACCTGTCAGTTTGTTTTTTTTTTTGGCAAGTAGTTATTTTTCACAAAATTTTTACATCAATATGAATTGAGCTATTATTAAATACACCAATAAATATTTTTTAAATATCCAAGTTTTCATTTCTAATATATTAGACAACTTTCATAAATAAAAAATTCTTTGGAGTCTTCAATTTTGNAAGTAGTTATTTTTCACAAAATTTTTACATCAATATGAATTGAGCTATTATTAAATACACCAATAAATATTTTTTAAATATCCAAGTTTTCATTTCTAATATATTAGACAACTTTCATAAATAAAAAATTCTTTGGAGTCTTCAATTTTGAAGGGGTTCTGAGACCAAAAGTTTGAGAACCACTACACTCAAGACTGAAAAAAACACTTGGCAATCGAAAAGTTGTATCTGGGGGAGACAGAGAGATGATAACAAGACAGCGGGGATAAAGAGCAGACGACAGCAGATTCACAAGGCGTGAGAGCTGACAAAGTGGACAGAGCGCAGACTCCTTCCTGGAGGAGGAGAGACGAGAGTCTGGGGAGCAGAGGGAGGGGCTGCGGGGCGGAGGACGGATTTCAAATGAGAGATAACTGCGTGTGTCCAGACCGAGGAAGAGAAGTTGAGGATAAAAGAGAGAGGATGGGGAAGGAAGGGTGCAGCGAGGAGGAGGCCCGGGCCTGGACCACAGCGAGAGCCATCGCGTCCTCTGCTGAGATGCCGCAACTCTGTGCCACGTGATGCAGGAGCAGCGTGCGCGCATCCGCCCGCGTAGGACACACAGCAGGTGTGGGATCCTTTCAGCCAAGCGGGCCTTCCCTTTCACCCGATCGTCGGCTCAAGAAGGGGCTGACATGTATACTACTGATACTGTGGGAAAACACATAACCAAGGAGAACCGACTGCACAGGCAGCCCTACTCAGTGCTCGGTGGTGACCCACGGGGAAGGAACTCCAAAAAAGAGGGCATACACGTACATACGTGTGGGCTTCCCAGGCGGCGCTAGCGGTAAAGTGCCCACCTGCCAAGGCAGGAGACATAAGAGATGCGGATTCATTCCCTGGGTTGGGAAGATCCCCTGGAGGAAGGCATGGCAGCTCACTCCAGTGCCCAGAGAATCGCAAGCAGAGGGGAACCTAGTGAGCTACCATAGGCTCCCAGAGGTGGACATGACGGAAGCGACTTAGCACGCACTCATGAGTGTGTACAGATGATTCACCTTGCTCAGCAGAACCTGACTCAGCACTGCAAAGCAGCTACGTTCCAATAATTTTTATTTTTTAAAAAAGCATGCTCTTCCTTTTGTCCATCGTCAAATAAAGGTAAGAAATAGGTAATTTATAACCTGAAGTCCATTGCAGAGTCCAAATTCTACAACTTGTATTTCTATAAAAATAATGCAACAAGGTCATCGTTTAAGTGAAATAACTGGTGCCATTTATGATGACTAAATTAAGGACAAAACACATCAAGTAGCATAGCTGGTGTCATTATTCAACTACAGTTACTGAGGGCCTATTTGAGAGTTCAAATTTTCTAAACTAAAAATTGGGACAGAGTTCAAAAAGAGACTCCTTTCAAAAATGTGAATTTATTTAGTAAGTCTTTGAAAGGAACAAAAATTGCCAGTCTTCAGTTCAGTTCAGTCGCTCAGTCGTGTCCAACTCTTTGCGACCCCATGAATCACAGCACGCCAGGCCTCCCTGTCCATCGAGTCCGTGATGCCATCCAGCCATCTCATCCTCGGTCGTCCCCTTCTCCTCCTGCCCCTAATCCCTCCCAGCATCAGAGTCTTTTCCAATGAGTCAACTCTTCACATGAGGTGGCCAAAGTACTGGAGTTTCAGCTTTAGCATCATTCC
>SJYX01012229.1:10032-54962 GCA_006410675.1 Oreotragus oreotragus | reverse complement strand
GCTGAGTTTTCCAAATTTGCTGGCATATTGAGTGCAGCACTTTCACAGCATCATCTTCCAGGATTTGAAACAGCTCAACTGGAATTCCATCACCTCCACTAGCTTTGTTCTTAGTGATGCTTTCTAAGGCCCACTTGACTTCACATTCCAAGATGTCTGGCTCTAGATTAGTGATCACATCCTCATGATTATCTGGGTCGTGAAGATCTTTTCTGTACAGTTCTTCTGTGTATTCTTGCCACCTCTTCTTAATATCTTCTGCTTCTGTTAGGTCCATACCATTTCTGTCCTTTATCGAGCCCATCTTTGCATGAAATGTTCCCTTGGTATCTCCAATTCTCTTGAAGAGATCTCTAGTCTTTCCCATTCTGTTGTTTTCCTCTGTCTCTTTGCATTGATTGCTGCAGAAGGCTTTCTTATCTCTTCTTGCTATTCTTTGGAACTCTGCATTCAAGATGCTTATATCTTTCATAGCACTTGATTTTGCTCAGATGGTCTAGGAAAAGAAAGTTGATCCCAAGTAGCTGTTAAACACTTTTTTTTTTTTTTTTTTTAAATTTTTTTGGTCACGCTCTACAGTCTGTGAGATCTTCTTTCCCCAAACAGGAATCCAGCTGTGTCCCCTGCATTGGAAACCCAGAGGCCCAACCACTGGACCCTGGGAAAGTCCCTAAAATACTTTTGATACTTCAGAGATTGACTGCATAGCAGACTTTAGAAAAATTCTTCAAGTGACCAAATATGGATGAATTTCTTGTATTCTTAAGTTTTATGAAAAATATAATCGGAGTTGCATTCAGTGAGCTATTTTAATATTTAAAGAAGACCCCTAGATAATCTATGTTTTAATCACCTTGTTAAGGCATAATTTTAAAGAATTTTTAATTGTTTATTGTTTATTTAATACTTTCTAATTGTTTAGTAATAAAGGGGTATGGTGTTTTAATTTTCATTTATTATTCTTACTTTAAGAGAAATTTTGCTTTGTTGTTGATAATATATGTGCTTTAATGGGGTGGGGTATAGTTATTTGATTTGCATTTCCCTGACTGGTGAATAACAATGTGTTAAACATCTTCTCATGTGTTTCTTGGGAGAAGGCAATGGCACCCCACTCCAGTACTCTGGCCTGGAAAATCCCATGGATGGAGGAGCCTGGTGGGCTGCAGTCCATGGGGTTGCTAAGAATCGGACATGACTGAGCGACTTCACTTTCACTTTTCACTTTAATGCATTGGAGAAGGAAATGGCAACCCACTCCAGTGTTCTTGCCTGGAGAATCCCAGGGACGGAGGAGCCTGGTGGGCTGCCATCTATGGGGTCGCACAGAGTGGGACACGACTGAAGTGACTTGGCAGCAACAGCAGCAGCATGTGTTTCTTAGTCATTTGTATATCTTCTCTGGGAAATTGACTATACAGATTCTTTTGCCTACTTTCTAATCAGCTTATTTGTTTCTATTGTTGAAGTGTAGAGTTATTTATATATTCTAGATAAAAGTCTCTTATCAGATAGATGATTTGCAGATCAAATTTGCAGATCATTTTCTCCCATTCGGTGTGCTGTCGTTGGTCAAACCTTTTTTAAAAACTAATTAAAAATTCATTTAAATTTGGTGGAACTTCTTTAAGACATTCCTGATGCTGTCTCTTATACACATCTAGATGTGTATAAGAGACAGCTTCACATGAGGTGGCCAAAGTACTGGAGTTTCAGCTTTAGCATCATTCCTTCCAAAGAAATCCCAGGGTTGATCTCCTTCAGAATGGACTGGTTGGATCTCCTTGCAGTCCAAGGGACTCTCAAGAGTCTTCTCCAACACCACAGTTCAAAAGCATCGATTCTTCGGTGCTCAGCTTTCTTCACAGTCCAACTTTCACATCCATACATGACCACAGGAAAAACCTTGACTAGGCGGACCTTAGTCGGCAAAGTAATGTCTCTGCTTTTGAATATACTATCCAGGTTGGTCATAACTTTTCCTCCAAGGAGTAAGCGTCTTTTAATTTCATGGCTGCAGTCACCATCTGCAGTGATTTTGGAGCCCAAATAAATAAAGTCTGACACTGTTTCCACTGTTTCCCTTCACTTAAAAGAATAAAAATGCATGGAATAGTATCTATGTGGGAATTCTGGGGTATATTATGGCATTTAACCAGATGAAGCCCTCTACTACTTGCTATGGACACAATAAAAGAAATAGATGCAAAAATCCTTTTATTCAAGCTACTCATAATGTGCAAAAAGAATTCATAAAAAAAAATCCCTAATCATTTGTTATGCATTGTATCACTACTGGCCCTCAAGAATATAACTGCCTTAATTTAAAAGCTATATTTTAATTTGATCATGTTTCTGTATTTTATCTTCCTTTCTAATTGAGCTTTGCTAGTCAGTAGCTTATAGGGGCTTAAATTTTTCCTATTCTGAGATTAGTAAATAATATCTTTTGCACAGCAGAAATTAAAAATTTTTTAAAAAGGATACTTTTGCAAAACAAATAACAAACCCTTAAATTATTCATGTCACACTTGTGTGCTCGACTGCTTTTCTCTTAGTTGAGTAACATCTGTGTGTTTCTACACTCCCATATTTTATGCTACTGCATCAAAGAAAGCAGAGTAAAATGTGACAGTGACCAAACTAAGTCAGGCATGGCATACTCCATGCTGACTCGTCTGCTATATTAGAGTCTGCACAAGGATATTCAAGTTTAGTAACACAGCCGTTGGTGTGAATTCTAAGGGATCTCATGCACGCGTGCTCAGCCCACTTTCAGTCGTGTCTAATCCCATGGACTGTAGCCCGCCAGGCTCCTCTGCCATCGTGTTATCCCAGCAAGAACACTGGATTGGGTTGCCATCTCCTCCTTCAGGGGATCTTCCCAGCCCAGGGATCGAGCCTGCATCTCCTGTAGCTCCTGCATTGGCAGGTGGATTCTTCACTTGAGCCACCTCGGAAGCCCCCTAAGGAAACCTCAGTGACGTTTATCCTCCCAAGACTCAAAAAAAGGTTAGTTCCCCTTTCTTAGTGTCTAGGGTATTTTTAGCTGAGGACGCTGCATTATTGATGGTCTAGGTAATTACCTGTAAATTACTCAGAACGCTCTGTGCTTCTAACAATCATGATCTAGAGTGCTGGGTGACGCCTTTGGGAAGATCATCTAGGAAAATGAAATAGGTAAAGCGAGGTCCGATGAAAACAGGAGGGAATGTAGAGGAGCGCGTTCCTTAAATGTTGCCTTACTGTAATTCTCACTCTGCTTAGGAATAACTATGAATGTGAAGTTAGTTCAGTGTTGCAACAGCCTTGTTGCTGCTAATATATCTAAGTTGTTGGAAGAACATAGTTTAATATCTATATAATAAAATAGCTTTGTTTGTTACAGTGATGAAAAATCTGGTAGTAGAACTTCTTTGAATAACTGTGTTTTGAAGGATGTGTCTGCTACAGCCTCTCAAGGGCACCGAAATCTTAGTAATTTTCTTGTATTACCAATGGATACCACTGTATTAACAATATCCCTGGAACGAAAATGTGAATTATTAGGAAATATTTAAATCTATGACTATGAACTTTACACAGCAGTCAAAATTGTAATTTTTAAAATATGGAACCATAAGTGATTCAAAATTGCCAAAGCAATTTGGAGGGAAAAGAACAAAGCTGAAGGCATAACCCTCTCAGACTTCATGCCATACTATGAAACTATAGTAATCAAAACAGTATGGTATTGGACAAAAACAGGCACAACCCTAACCCTAACCCACACACATAGGATTAATCAATTTATGACAAAGGAAGTAAGACTCTACAATGGAGAAAAGGCAGCCTCTTCAACAAGTGGTACTGGGAAAGCTGGACAGCTACATGTAAATAAATGAAATCAGAACACTTTCTCACACCACATACAAAAATAATCTCAAAATGGTTTAAAGACTTGATTATAAAACATGACACTAACACTTCTAGAAGAAAACACAGGTAAATATTCTCTGGCATAAAATGGAACAGTATTTTCTGAGATTAGTCACCCAAGGTCAAGAAATAAAAAGCAAAAATAAACAAATGGAACATAATTAAACTTTAAAGATTCTGCACTGCAAAGGAAACTATTAACAAAATGAGAAGACAACCTACAGAATGGGAGAAAATAATATGAATGAAAAGGAGTTAGTATCTGATATATACAAACAGCTCATATAACTCAAAATGAAAAAAATAAATAACCCAGTTAAAAAATGGGCAGGAGACCTAAACAGACAATTTTTGAAAGAAGATATACAGATGGCCAACAGTACAAATCAAAACCACAATGAGGTACCACCTCGTAATGGTCAGAATGGCTATCACAAAATAATAATACCTACAAAGAATAAATGCTGGGCAGAGTGTGGAGAAAAGGAACCCTCCTACACTGTTGGTGGGAATGTAAATTGGTACAGCCACCATGGAAAACAGTATGGAGGTTCCCTAAAAATCTACAAATAAAGCTACTGTATAATCCAGCAATTCTATTCCTAGGCAAAAATCTGAAAAAACAAAAACTCAAATTTGAAACCATACGTGCATCCCAGTGTTCATAGCTGTACTGATTACAGCAGCCAAGACATGGAAACAGCCAAGTGCCAACCAGCAGAAGGCTGCCGTAAGAAGATACAGTGTGTACACGCACACTTATTTATACACAATGGGATATTACGCAGTGCCACTCGCAGCAACGTGGGTGGGCCTTGAGAATGTACACTCAGTGGAGCAAGTCAGAGAAACACAAACATCACTTACATGTGGAATCTTAAAAATAATACCAATGACTTTACGCACGCAACAGAAACAGATTCTCAGACACAGGAAACAAACTCAGGGCTACCAACGCAGGAAGGGAGGGAAGGAGAGACAGAGTAAGAGAACGCAACTGACAGACACACAATACGACACGTAAAAATAGGTAAGCAACAGGATTTACCGTGTAGCACCGGGAACTATATGCCATACCTTGCAATAACCTAAAATGAAATGTAATCCGAAAAAAACCACAACCTTGCTACACACCTGAAATTAATACAATATTATAAATCAGCTACATTTCAATTTTAAAAAGTTATTTTGTACCTTTTAGAAAAATATCTACATATACATAACTACCCTAGGTAGATCTAGGATATTTCAATTAATACAAAGACAACCTCTTTTTAATTTTTAGAAAATAATCACAGTGAGTATTATGTGTAAAATGGTCACCTTTGTTTCTATGCCTTCTGAAGTGAAATGATAAATGTGTTAAATTTCACATACACATCTACTTAAACACACACACACACGTGCATGCACGCGTGTGTACTACAGAAAGGACTTGATAGGTGGCTCAGTGGTAAAGAAGCCACCTGCCAATGCAGGCGACAGAGGAGACCCACTTTTGATCCCCAGGTCAGGAAGATCTCCTGGAGGAGGAAATCCGCTCCAGCATTCTCGCCCAGAAAATCTCATGGACAGGGGAGCCTAAAAGAATCAAACACGACTTGGCAACTGAGCATACGCACAGGGACTTTGATAAAACCTAACTCAGTGCTCTTGCCTGGAGAGTCCCAGGGACGGGGGAGCCTGGTGGGCTGCCGTCTATGGGGTCACTCAGAGTCGGACACGACTGAAGTGACTTAGCAGCAGCAACTCAGTAAAAGATAGAAGAGGAAGGCAAGTTTGAGATGTGATGATGAGATAAAGAGAAAGGGAGATGGAAGCCCTAACTAAGTTNTCCCAGGGACGGGGGAGCCTGGTGGGCTGCCGTCTATGGGGTCACTCAGAGTCGGACACGACTGAAGTGACTTAGCAGCAGCAACTCAGTAAAAGATAGAAGAGGAAGGCAAGTTTGAGATGTGATGATGAGATAAAGAGAAAGGGAGATGGAAGCCCTAACTAAGTTAGGGAATGTGGTTTTGAGCTGCCCAATGACTAAAGCAAAATGTTTAAATTAACTCTGGTTAAGTGGAATTAAAAACAAAAAAATACATTCTCATTCCTTAGGGCAAAGCAAACAAAAAATGCCTGTCATCTGGATTTGAAAGAAATGTTTTTTTTTTGTTTTTTTGTTTTTTTAAATCCTGGGCTGGAAAGATCCCCTGGAGGCGGGCATGGCAAGCCACCCCAGTATTCTTGCCTGGAGAATCCTATGGACAGAGGAGCCTGGTGGGCTACAGTCTGTGGGGTCGCAAAGAGTTGGACACGACCGAAGTGACTGAGCACTCTCAGGAGGGACTCTGCACAATGGAGATGAGCACGATCCCAGCTGGACTGTAACCTTCCAGAGACACTCCGGGGCAGGTTCCTCAGGGCAACCTGCAGGCAAAGTACCGACAAGGAACTGGGGAAGTCAGTGCTGAAGGAGGTCAGGCAACGCGGTCCTAACAGGCAGCTCTCTGATGGTTTGGCTTAATCTAGGGATATAAACTAGACTATGTAGAGGGATAAATGGACCATGCTTTTTTTAAACTAGCTTCTAAGTGTTCCAGTTTTGTCCAATGGAGCTTTAGATAGAAGTCAATTAATGAACACTCTGGAGTTAAAAGTCTCTGCCGGCATTGTGTGCTACTGTCTAAGGACATGTCTTTCAAAACTAACGGTGCGTCACTGCAGGAATGAAGGAGCTGAAGGGATGTCTTCAGATATTTCCTTGGAAATTCTGAGTTTACTCAATATGTAAACAAAAAGGCATTCTAGGATCCGAGCTCTTAGATCACTGAACGTGCCACAAAGGACAATGAGTCGGGTTTTGTTTTCCTGATAGAGGATTATCAGAGGACTTGCTGCTGAACTTCAGTGTGCATAGGACCCATCAGGCTTCCGGATAGTCGGAGGCAGTGGGTCTCAGGCAGAGGCTCGAAATCAGGTAATTCTCTTGAAGATCATCCAGGAACTACGCTGAAGAGCTCATTATTCCTCACAGGACCAAACAGGGAGTAAGCATTTATTACTAGTGTCTTCAGCTCTCTCAGCTAATAGGCACGGAATGTATTTTAATATTGACTCGTGAGAACTCTTTCCCAACACATTCCCGAGAGTCCCTAAAACAGTTGGGTCTGTGAACCACAAATGGGTGTCCCTGGATATCTGCGTATGTTCTAACTCTTACATAAAATGTTTTATGACAGTTGCCTCTCTGTTTTCATGGGCCCCACATCCACAGATTCAACCACCGTGGGTGGAAGTTCTTCTGAGGACTCTCAACTCCGTGTTGATCTCAGTCCTACAAACAGGCGTGTTCTGCTTGAACAACTGCTCTGTTTCTATCTTCTGAAGATTGTCACGTAGGCATTGATGGTTGGCCCCTCTTTATACACATGATGCCAAGAAGTTGAGATATAAACCTATACCTCAACAATTTGGGCTTTCCTGCTGGCTCAGATGGTAAAGAATCCACCTGCAATGTGGGAGACTTGGATTCAATCCACGGGTCAGGAGGATCCCCTGGAGAAGGGAATGGCTACCCACTCCAGCATTCCTGCCTGGACAAGCCAATGGACAGGAGTCTGACAGGCTACACTCCAGGGGATCGCAAAGAGTCGGACACAACTGAATGATTAACACATTCACTTTCAACTCCGGCAAATTATACATTAATATGGTGCTATAACCTCATGTTTTAATATCAACACATGATTTTGGGTCAGTGACAGGAAAAATTCTATTACATTTTACTGGGCACATGTTCTAATCCATTTCTGTTTTCAAGCGGAAGGTATTACAAGAAGTTTTAACAACTGATAGAAAATTATATCAACAAAATTAGAAAAAAAAACAAACTTTCTGCATCTGTCCTACTTTCATTAGATTTACAATTTGTAGCTTAAACTTGTTTGAGTATATATGTCACAGGACAAAAATTTAATTAAAACATAGTTCAGTGGATGGAGTCACTATTCATTAAATTATATATGAAGTCATATAATCGTTAATAAACCTGAGTAAATAAATGAATAAACAAGCAAATCTGAATAAACTGACTATTGGTATATAGCAACATACAATACAGAGGTCAGCCTAAGCTTAAGCCCAAGACTTTCAGGACAGCAACCCAGTGGAAATTTTATATGCAATCTGAAAAACACCAACAAGTTACTAACAAGGAAGAAAATATTAGAGAAATTACGACATTCAAGTTTTAAAATTCTAAACTGAAAACTCAAAATCCAGATGCATATCACAATCAAAGCCTACTGGTCAAGGTTAAAAAACAAAACAGAAAAACAGGAAAACCAATCTTAGGATCATTTCACATTTGATGATGCTAATCCATCTTGGTACTCAGAAAAGAGTAAATTTTATGTATGACCCAAATGAGAGTACTTTTGATTTCAAAACAGTCAATGACTTCAGGATACCAGACATACCAGGTATACCAGGATACCAGGTTCTTGATGGAATTAATACAACTTAAGATATAAAAAGCATCTTCATAACACTGACTAAAAATTATTTAATATTTTGGGAAATAAATCAATTTATTTACCTATATGAAAATGATAATAATGCCATCCTATACTTTTTAGGCATATAAAATCCTCTCAAATAAATATTAACTAATTTCTTACACACAGTTTGGGTTTTTGCTTTATTGTTTGGCTAGAGGAAACACTCCCCCAGGAAATTAATATTTTCTGAATACCAAAATCACAAGCACTCTGCTAGGTGCTTTGACAAATATCATTTCACTAAAAAAAAAAAATACATACATATATATATACACACACACACACATACTAAATGAAGTTTATAACTTTTTGGGTGGGTTAGTCACTCAGTCATGTCTGACTCTTTGCGACCCCACGAATTGTAGTCCCATCAGGCTCCTCTGTCCACAGGATTCTCCAGGCAAGAATCCTGGAGTGGATTGTCATTCCCTTCTCCAGAGGGATCTACTAACTGTAACAACTAGATATTGGTAATGTAGCAACATTACAGAGGTTAGCCTAAGCTGAAATACACAGCATCTTTGGGCTTCCCAGGTGGCTCAGTGGTAAAGAATCTGCCCTCCACTGTAGAAGACCCAGGTTTGACCCCTGGGTTGGAAGATCTCCTGGAGAAGGAAATGGCAACCCCCACCAGTGTTTTTTGCCTGGAAAAACCCCATGGACAGAGGAGCCTGGTGGGCTGCAGTCTCTAAGGTCACCAAGAGTCTGACATGGCTTAGTGACTAGGCATGTACGCACAGCATTTTTTAAGAAAGGGTAAAAGAAAAGAAAGAGGAAAAAAGCCAACAAAACAAGAAGAATACAAGAATACATTACATAAAGATCTTAAGAACAAATTCCACCTGACTGAACCACAGATACTCACATCATTGACTTTAACTAGAGTTTCACATTTAGTGAAAGGGATTTGCTTATAAGTAGAGGGCATGTAAGTGCTGTAAGGAACCCAGTACAATGGTGCAAACGTGGCAGATATTCAATAAAGTAATTTTTACTTCTGTTGATATGTTACCATGCTTGCTGTTGTTCATCTGTCGATCTAGTACAAATCAGCCTAAGCAGGTGGCACGGTGTCGACCTGTAAGGAGGTCTTGTCTAAGCTTAGTGTTCTCTGAAGTCCTCCATGATTTGTTATCTGTCCCAACTAGCAGTTTTAGTACAAGTTACAACCTTGTTACCCATCTTCCTATGTTTATGCACTGACCCTTTGGGGCTTATATCTTCACAACTCTAATAAATAATAATAATCTAACATAATAAGAGTTGTCAATTACTTCAATTTATAACTATTTGTTATAAATCCTATGTTTCACGTGTTGTTGAGTCACAAAAGTCGTGTCTGCCTCTTTTGAGACCACATGGACTGTAGCCCACCAGGATCCTCTGTCCATGGGATTCTCCAGGCAAGAACACTGGAGTGGGTTGCCATTGCCTTCTCCAGGGGAGCTTCCCAACCCAGGGACCTTCATCTCCTGCACTGGCAGGCGGATTCTTTACTGCTAAGCCACCAGGGAAGCNCACATGGACTGTAGCCCACCAGGATCCTCTGTCCATGGGATTCTCCAGGCAAGAACACTGGAGTGGGTTGCCATTGCCTTCTCCAGGGGAGCTTCCCAACCCAGGGACCTTCATCTCCTGCACTGGCAGGCGGATTCTTTACTGCTAAGCCACCAGGGAAGCCCCATGCTTCATATACACCCTGCTGTATTTAAAATAAATAACCAACAAGGACCTACTGTATTAAAAAATGGAGGGGGACAAGAGAATGTTACAAATGAGATGAGACTGGCCATGTGTTGATAATTCTTGAAGCTAACCGATGGATTCATGGGGATTTATTACATCACTGCTTCCACTTTAGTGTATGTTTGAAATTTTCCAAAATGAAAACAATTAAAAAAAAATCCTGTTTCATAACATTATGCCTTATCACCTGTAGTCTGGTAAGAGTTTGCTTAAACTCTGCTGACTCTCCAATGCTTGCAGAATAATGACAAAATTCCTTCATACAGAATTCAAAGCACTATCCTGTGGCATGCTGCGAGAATTCCACTCTCAACCTACATTCCTGTCACTATCACTACAGCTTTCACCAAATTCTCTCTTACACTTTTGTGCCTCCAAACATTTGCTGGTATGATCCTTTCTGTAATTCCAGATGACACACAGCAATTTATTCTGCAAAGCACATCCCATCAACTCTTTGGTGAAGCTTTTCCAAAACCTGCCACTACTCCTACCAACACCACCCTAAGCTCCTGCGGAGGACAAATCCTTTTCTCTGCTTGGCAGCCACTTAAAAAATTTTTTTATCTGTTTTAATTGGAGGATAATTACTTTGCAACACTATGATGGTTTCTGCCATACATCAGTATGAACTGGCTGTAGGCGTGCATGTGTCCCCTCCATTTGGAACCCCCTCCCAGCTGCCTCCCCACCAAATCCCTCCCAGTTGTCACAGGGCATGGGCTTTGGGTGTCCTGCTTCATATATCAAACTCACACTGGTTATCTGTCAGGTATATATTTCAGTGCTATTCTCTCAAATCATCCCACCCTCTACTTCTCCCACTGAATCCAAAAGTCTGTTCTTTACATCTGTGTCTCTGCTGGTAGCTGTCCTTATTAAAATATTTTTCTCCATCAGTAAAAGGAAATTGGGGCTTCCCTGATAGTTCAGTTGGTAAAGAATCTGCCTGCAATGCAGGAGGCCACGGTTCCATTCCTGTGTCAGGAAGATCCCTTGGAGAAGGGATAGGCTACCCACTCCAGGGCTTTCCTTGTGGATCAGCTGGTAAAGCGGGGAAGGCAGTGGCACCCCACCCCAGTACTCTTGCCTGGAAAATCCAATGGACAGAGTAGTCTGGTGGGCTGCAGTCCAAAGCCTGGTGGGCTGCCATCTATGGGGTCACACAGAGTCGGACACGACTGAAGTGACTTAGCAGCAGCTGGTAAAGAATCCACCTGCGATGCGGGAAACCTGGGTTTGATCCCTGAGTTGGGAAGATCCAAGTCTACCCACTCCAGTATTCCGGCCTGTAAAGTCCATGGGGTTGCAAAGAGTAGTACACAGCTGAGCGACTTTCACTTCCACCAGGAAATGGGTATTATTAGTCTGTCTTCTCTGCGGAACTTCCTAAGACCCCCTTATGATTGTTGTTCTTCCTCTGCCTCTTCTTTGTGAACTTTGAAAGCCCCCATATCCAGAGTAAAGCACTGCCTTTGCTGCCCAACCCTGCCCCGGTATGGAATTCTCCTCCAGCGTACACACAGCACCCACCCTGGTGTTATTTATCTTTTAACTACCTGCCCTATTAGACCCTGTGCTCCTTGAGGACAACATCTCATTCCTCACTGTATTCCCAGGGCCTAGTTAGCACCTGATACACAGTAGGTGTTCAATAAATGGTATTAAATTAATAAAATACAATTGCTTTCAGCCAAATCAGAAATAAAAAATTAACATTCAGCTTATATATGTTTCTTTAGCATTCAGGCAGAAACCTTCCTCTCCAGAGATTAAACAACTGCAAACAAAAGTGGACTGGCAGAAATGAAAGGGACTTGAGCAACTGAGGATGCTGGAGGAGGCAGACATTCGGCAAGGGAAGAGACAGGCCCTTTAAACGCTGAAGGATTTTTCACAGCAGACACTGGTGCTATAAGGAACGCTTTGCTAACCTTCAATAAGATAATTCCTAATAAAACTGCTTCCTTGCTTTCACTAAGTGACAGATAAATGTCCATTTTTTGCTTAGATGTTTCCTTAGAGAACAGTCGACTGGGAACATAACAGCTACACGTATTTTTAACATCAGTTAATTATACAAAAAAGATTTAATATATATAATCTTCAATAAAAAGAACAAAAACCAGAATTAAATGTGGCACGATGTTACAAAATTAATGTATTCTAACATGCCTGATCTATATTACAAGAAAATATGCACCTGTACAACATGCATATTAGGTAAACTGTTTCCGTCTGCTTGTGATTTAATCTCTGGTGGCATATATCACAAACAGCAAAATGAAGAGACTAGGATATAAAATCCATTGTAAATACGAGGGAAGATATGGGAGGATGCAGAGTACAATTAATTCAGCAAACGTTTGCTGAAATGCCAGGAAATACAAAAGGTGTAACGATGCACTGTGTAACGCCACTGTGAAGTCAAGGCTTTCCAGGGCAATACACTCACTGAACTGAACAAACGTTCAGTAAGGATATCACTGCGCTTATCTTAAAAAGGAAAATGTGACATAACTATGCCTACCTGGTTGTTCTGTTTTCCACACAAAAAAAACTGTTAAAACAACTTCAACAGACATTAACACTATTTCTACTGAACACATGGAGATTAAAAAAATTTTTTTAACAAAAGCGTATCTCAAGCTATAAACATTTTGAGAACCAAAAACTACTTTAAAAGAAAAATAAACATGATTACATTTTGACATTAAAAAAAAAATCATTTCCTAATGATAAATGCTACACACAAACAAGGGCCTTCCCAGGGGGTGCTATGGTAAAGCACCTGCCTGCCAGTGCAGGAGACGTGAGAGATGGGGGTTCGATCCCTGGATCGGGAAGATCCCCTGGAGGAGGGCATGGCAACCCACTCCAGTATCCTTGCCTGGAGAACCTCACGGACAGAGGAGCCTGGCAGGCTGTGGGCCACAGGGTTGGGAAGCGTCGGACACGCTTGAAGCGACAGCGTGGCACGCACACACACACAAATGACCAGAATTATATGTCGCCTATGCAACACTGTTATAAAAGTGTTAACTGCTCTCATTCTCATAGGGAAATCGCCTGTGCTCAGTAGGAGAATATGCAAATACTGGCTTTTATATTAAAAATAAAATATACTACGAAAAAGGTGGCATGAAGATTTCTATTGCTGAAAAGTGTATCTTCTCCTTCAAGCTTCCTAACTCTTCTGTTTGTAATATAAAAGCTAATTTGGGTAATGGATATACGAACAGACGTATTTAATAGATGCAACTCTTACTCCTTTTTATCAGTTTTGAGAAAAACCTCTTCACAACCCAGTTTCAAGTAGTGGTTCTGTTATAGTTGTATTTTCTTAGTATAAGCTGATTAAATTGTTTTAGAGAGTAAGTAGATATTAATTCATAACAGGGTTTCTAATTGGCCACAATTACTAACTCATCCTACTCAAAAAACAGTTTAAAATTATTTGTTACTAAAACTTTTTTTACTTTGCATGCTATAGAAGGCTTCTTTACCTGCAGATAGCTGGAAAACATTCCTGAAGACCTTTCTTTTTAACTAATGATCCTTCGAGGCAGTACATAATGATGTCCATAACCTTTAGAGAAAAGATACAAATTTAAAATTAGTTTCAAATACGTAATTTTCCATAATTTAAATTATTAACTTAGGCCTCATTTGCATGAAAATTCTCATTATTGTCATATTTACTTTAAAGTTACAGTACATTTACTAAAATCATAGTATAATTATACAATAGACTTTCGTTTCTCTTATCCATGAAAATAATTTTTTAAAGAGAGCACACAGTAAAATAAAGAAACCAGACTTGTTTACTTGAAAGGCATTTCATATTTTTATATATAGGATAGGTAGCTTTTATTCAAACACACTCTATGTTCTATTTATAATGAAAGATACCAAAGAGATTATAACCTTTAAATNCTTTCGTTTCTCTTATCCATGAAAATAATTTTTTAAAGAGAGCACACAGTAAAATAAAGAAACCAGACTTGTTTACTTGAAAGGCATTTCATATTTTTATATATAGGATAGGTAGCTTTTATTCAAACACACTCTATGTTCTATTTATAATGAAAGATACCAAAGAGATTATAACCTTTAAATATTACTCTAATACAGACCAATTTCATGTGAATGGTAAATGGACATAACAATCATTTTGAGGAAATTTAAATAAACTTTTCAGAAATTATATAAAAGTTCATTCACTTTAGTTACCTTTCTTTCTTTTAGAGGTGTTGGAAATAAAGATGCTGATTTATATTACTACACTAGAATGCTTAATTTAGGCTATGAATTCTTAGGACTTCCCTGGTGGTCCAGTGGTGAGGAGGACCCCACGCTCCCAATGCAGGGCGTCCGGGTTCCATCCCTGGTCAGGGGACCAGATTCCATGTGCTGCAACTAAAGAACCATGTGCTGGAACTAAGAGCTGGTGCAATCAAATAAATACTTAAAAAGAAAAAAAACCGCACAGAATAGTCTTACCTCCACAAGAAGATCCACGACATCTGTGGGCATCTTTTCAATAAGAATTTCAATGACTCTCAGAATCTCCCCTTTCGCTCGGGCAAGAGCGGTGGTGTGCATATTCTGTTGAGACTGGGTGTTTGCGGCGAGAGCAGTGTGTCTGTGCACCTAGAAAACATTTCCAGGCTGTAGGTAAGGTCGATGCCTCACAGACTTCACATTTCTAGCGGCTGGGTTATTTTTCACTCAGGTGGAAAGAAAAGTCAACAAGAACAAGCGTCTTGCGGGTGGGTCAGGAAACACTTAATTGCAAAAGAAAGCACTTAGTACAGTAAGTACTCAGTGTGTATTTCCTAATGGAATTCTAGTTTCTGGGTATTATATGAGACGTTAACTGATCGCGACATTTTAAAAAAGAGACAAACTGAAGTTTTGCGAATTTTGTATATTTGGCATTGAGGTGGGTAGCAATTAGGGGATTGTTGTTGATGTCTAATCGCTAAGTCGTGTCCGACTCTTTGCAGCCCCATGAACTGTACCTGCCAGGGTCCTCTGTCCCTGGGATTCGCCAGGCCAGAGTACTGGAGTGGGCTGCCAACGCCTTATCCAGGGATCGTCCAAACCCAGGGATGGAACCTGTGTCTCCGGCAGTGGCAGGTGAATTCTTTATCGATGAGGGAATGGCAACCCACTCCAGTATACTTGCTGGGAAAATCCCAGGGACAGAGGAGCCTGGAGGGCTACAGTCCACGGGGTCACAGAGGAGTCAGGTGAGACTGAGTATCTGCGCACACGCTCTTGACTAACGCTGCCTCAGTCTGGATACCACGTCCATACTAGGACAGTATCACAACATTCTTAATTGGCTACACTCCAGTATAAAATAAAATGTTTAAAAAACTAAAAATACTCATATGTGAATGGTGAAAATTAAGTTCAAAAACACAATCAATACAGAATACTTGCTTATTCTCTTTAAAGAGGCAGTTTAAGGGCTGGTATTTATAGGACTTGTATCTGGGTGGGGCTGACATAAGGCTTATTTAGTATATTCAATATTATTATCTCTGCATAATAGACTCTCACTGTAACACTAGGCACTATTAGGAAACACAGCCCCTCAGCCTGCAAATGCATTTTAGGTGTGAATTCAAAGTCCCACTGCTTCAGAGAAACTCAGCCTGGTTCTAGGCCCTACCTTCCTCCCTCCTAGCTACGTGTGTGTGTTAGCTGTTCAGTTGTGTCTGCCTCCTTCCAACCCCATGGACTGTAGCCCGCCAGGCTCCTCTGTCCATGAAGTTCTCCAGGCAAGAATACTGGAGTGGGCTGCCATTTCCTTCTAGCTATATTCACAACAGAAATCTTTGCTGCACGCCTATTAAGGATGGCTCTGGGGCAGACATAGGCCCATTGGTTGTAGGTTATCAGGGCAGGCTCAGAGGTATTTATTTAGCATTTTAAAAATTCATCATAGCTATAGGAAAAAGAACTCAGGCAGAGGCCATGCCCCGCGGACACCGAGTCTGCACATTACTCATGCTGAAATGGAAGAAACCTTTCAAGAAAATTTAGGAGCTTATCTCCCTTGCCTTCTCTCCTACTACTAGGACCTACAGGAAAGACTCTATAATTGGTTCATTGTTCTTTACTAGTTTTTCAGTTAGATGTAGCCAATTAGAACACTAAGAATGTGGGAATCAATTGGCATTCAAGTCTTTATCTGTGACATGCCATAGGAAAAACAATTAGCAAGTTTATGACTTACATTTTTGTTTACAGTGTTAAATAAGTTCAGTTTTGATTACAGGTAGATACCGTGGATACCTTTACTAGATTTTAATTGGAACAAGTCTGCTATATTTCAGATTGAGAAATCACTGGCAAATATTTACAAGTGAATTAACTTGACAACAGAAATGAATGCAAAAGCCCAAGCAATGAATGCACCGCCAAGGAATTCAGCACGTGCACACACAGGTGCATATGCATCCATCCCAGTGCTAAATCATTAACTCGCGTTGTTCAGAACAAACTGGAGGCATTATCTGTGCACACGGAGCCTCGGCTGACAATGTGAACTCACTCCTCTAAATGAGAAAACGGGGCCCACTGGGAAGTTGCTCTCACCTCTTTGGCGATGGTGGTGATGAAGGCGGGTGGTCTGGCCGTGGCAATGAGGGAGAGGGCATGCCGGGCGGAGCGGGCGGAGTCGGCAGCAGGGCTCAAAGGCAGCCCCATTGTGATGCTAAACAGGGATCAGAAAAAAACGGAAAAGAGAAAAGAAGCATTAGAAATATAGACTGAAAAGATTAGACACAGCTTATAATGTCAGTTCAAGGTCAATGGGAGCACTCAAACAGTTAGAATATAATGGACTTGCAACAATGAGCGGTGATTAGAAGTCAGGGTGTTCTGGCATCAAATACAAAATCGAATAATTAACCGTGAAGATTGAAAACAGTATGTGCATGTGTCCAAAATGTTAAAGATGCCTTGTTAACAAATTATCAGGAACTAGCACTGCATACATATCACTGAGCTCGGAGTCAGGGAAGAAAGAATATTGCGAAGGGCATTTAAAATTTCTTTTTCCTTAAAAAAGTTAAAGGAAATATAATTGGCTTATAAGGCCAAGTTAAAAGGTTGTATTTAAGGCCTATATCTGAGAGGAAGCAAAACTCACTCCTGTCCATTAAATTATCAGAAGAACTGAAAATGACAAAATTAGTTTTTAGTTTGTATTAATATATCCTCAGTTGTGCTAGTATACTCCACATTCAACACCCTCAGTATCAAGTTACTAATTAGCGTGTTCTGCCAATAGTTATTCAGTATTGTTGCAAAAAATTGCATTGACACTTATTCTCTCTGTATAAAGAACATACACATGGCATTACACACATACACATGTATATAGTCCAGGCTATATACAAGGATATGTACATGATGACATAAATCTATCTCCTTATAGGATAGTAGTGCTACGTATTTCTTTGTCACTCCTAAAGCATAAAAAATAATATTTTTCTGTTTGAAAGCTTCCATTATACTGTGGAAAGTATTAAGACTTTTCATTAAAACATGGTATATGATCCACACATCAACTGTACAAAAGGTGTATTTTGTTACTCATTAAGAGATCCGTTAACGGCTTCTCTCTCTAGTTAAATAACACTGATATTTAAATATCTGTATGAAATTATATTAAGATCTGTCCTGCTCCAATTAAATAAGTTTTTGTGCTTCATGTGTCAACTGACTTACAGTTACTAAAAATCTGTAAGAACTTTATAAATATCTCTGTAATTAATCAGTGAATTATTATATTAACTTTTGGTTGAAAATAAAGAGGCATCACATAGGCATTCCCATCACTGTTAAAGCAAATTGATTATAGAAAATTCTGCGTATTTTGTTGCAACTGTTAAACCGCTTTAATCTTTGACTGGTATTGTACGTGTCTCTACTTTTTCCAAACCGAGGGCAGACACAGTAGAAACTCAGAGCAGAGATGGAGAGCTGTCCTTTGATGTTTACCACAAAAAAGACAGATGTGAGCTGAGAACAGACACAAATACTGAACAATAACCAGAAGGGACCCGCTGGGGGGCGCATCACCCCCACGGACGACCCTGAGGCCCTGGGGACCCCACGGGGGCTGCACAGAGGGAGGGGTTCTGCAGGAAGGCAGTTTCTCTTCCGGACTGAACGCTGCCGTTGAGAATTCAGGAAAAGGAACGTTCACTATGTGAGTAGCGTCGGGCTAGACTGCTTGCAAAATTATTGCAAAGTTCAGATCACGATTAGGCTGTTTTAAAAACTTCAAATGCCAAACTGATTTCAGATACTCTAGGATGTTTCGTCACTGTGGATGAGTGGGTGTTGATGACACAGTGGTATATTAACTGACTAATTCTAATCAAACCTAAATCAGCTTTCCCAAACTGAATGAAATCACAGGATGCTGAAGCTGGAAAGACCCCCTAGCAGTCAGCCAGGGAGAAGGGGTGTCTGTTTCCAGGGTGGTCCGGCCCCACTGGGGAGGCATGCGAGGAGGAGGAAGAAGTGGACGTGGACCGAAGGTGGAGGCGGGGCTGCCCCGTGCGACCTCAGGTCGTTCTGCATCTGCCCAGCACATCCCTGTAAGGTGGTGATACTCGCAGTTTACAAAGCAGAAGTTAGGTCCAGGGAAGTTCAATAAGGAGTCGAGGTAACAGCATAACATCTTTTAGGACAGCCAACCCCTGGAGAAAATAGATGGGGGACGGCTGGACAACATTGCCCTTAACTGGATGAATGGACTGGTAACACGGCTAAATTCAGCAGTTTAGGATAACTGGCTAGACTGCATGCCCGAGAGAGGTTTCTAGCGATATATTATAAGACATGGACGTTTGCTCTGTGTTATTCTGTATCGACAGTAGCCTGAACGAAGACATGGGATGCGTGGATATCCACCGGTGTGCAGATAAAGCTGTAACAGAGCGCGACTGTACCAGACAGCAGAACAATGGCTACTCACAGCACAACAGTGTCTATAACATGGGGGTATTAGAATATTGATTTCACCAGGTTGATGAGAAGAATGAATCACCTAACAAGATGCAAAAAACATCTAGTCCTGCATCTGACATATTACAGTTGCAACAGATGCTTCTTCTCACCAGAGAAATAGAAACAAAGAGAACGAGATCAACCTGCTGGTCACTGGTTTCAAGTGAAAGGCTTAGTCATACACCACCCTTCCTCCTGCTCAGCAAATGACCTTGTGAATTCGGGGACACTGACAAACTTCTTACAGGAAGCAAAGTGGTAAAATTCGAAGTTAAGAAGAGAAGGTATAGGGTAACGGGGAACGAAGCTAACCAGAGATATACCACAGTGTGAGCCACTGCACTCCATGGAAGCTGGACCACCCAACAGCTGGTAGAGACGGCGTGTGCGTTTGAGGGATGCCTGTCCTCAGTGCCTGGCGGTCTGAGGCCAGGACCTCAGAATGGGGACGCAGCTATTGCTCTGAGGTCAGGGCCCTGCCGTGACCCTCAGGGTATCCACTGAGCACAAGCGGGCGGGTTGTGAGCTTGATAACAGAAAGGAGTCGCCCATGCAACAGGGGAAGAAGAGAAACCTTGCCTTTCCCACCGGCAGTCTCTTCAGTGCACCACTGCTGGAGTAATCTTCCCAGAGCACCAGCTTTATTTCATGGTTAACCTGCTTAAAAACTTCAGTGGGTCTGGGTGCTTAGAAAAATCTTAAACTCCTCGGTTGGAGATTCCAGACCCTCCATAATCTAGTTTCGCTAATTTATCACTCTGTCATCTGCACGCCCATGCTCCCGAGGCCAGACTAATTTCAAAGCTGGTCCCTAAAACTCACTCCTTTTCAATCACAGTATTTTGCCAATGCTTTTCCTCTACCCCCTTTCCCCACTGGCATGCTCTCCTCCCTCCGCTCTGTTCAACTCTGTGGAAGCCCGTGCGGTATTCTGCAATTGCAAGAGCACTCAGTGACCCTCTGCTGCTGCTGCTGCTAAGTCGCTTCAGTCGTGTCTGACTCTGCGACCCCATAGATGGCAGCCCACCAACTCAGAATGGGGACGCAGCTATTGCTCTGAGGTCAGGGCCCTGCCGTGACCCTCAGGGTATCCACTGAGCACAAGCGGGCGGGTTGTGAGCTTGATAACAGAAAGGAGTCGCCCATGCAACAGGGGAAGAAGAGAAACCTTGCCTTTCCCACCGGCAGTCTCTTCAGTGCACCACTGCTGGAGTAATCTTCCCAGAGCACCAGCTTTATTTCATGGTTAACCTGCTTAAAAACTTCAGTGGGTCTGGGTGCTTAGAAAAATCTTAAACTCCTCGGTTGGAGATTCCAGACCCTCCATAATCTAGTTTCGCTAATTTATCACTCTGTCATCTGCACGCCCATGCTCCCGAGGCCAGACTAATTTCAAAGCTGGTCCCTAAAACTCACTCCTTTTCAATCACAGTATTTTGCCAATGCTTTTCCTCTACCCCCTTTCCCCACTGGCATGCTCTCCTCCCTCCGCTCTGTTCAACTCTGTGGAAGCCCGTGCGGTATTCTGCAATTGCAAGAGCACTCAGTGACCCTCTGCTGCTGCTGCTGCTAAGTCGCTTCAGTCGTGTCTGACTCTGCGACCCCATAGATGGCAGCCCACCAGGCTCCCCCGTCCCTGGGATTCTCCAGGCAAGAACACTGGAGTGGGCTGCCATTTCCTTCTCCAATGCATGGAAGTGAGAAGTGAAAGGGAAGTCGCTCAGTCGTGTCTGACTCTTAGTGACCCCATGGACTGCAGCCCACCAGGCTCCTCCGTCCATGGGATTTTCCAGGCAAGAGTGCTGGAGTGGGGTGTCACTGCAGTGATCCTCTACTGAAACAAAAACAACCAATGACAAAACCTGTTTATTCCGGGTCCCAAGCACTGACTCTCATTCTGAATTAGTTTTGTATTGTGAACCGATACACAGACTGGGACCGTGCCTTCTAATCCTGTGTATCCCCTTTTCCCCCCACCGATGTGCCTAGTACAGCCCTTGGTCATAGTAGTAGTTCAACAGCTATGCACTAAATGCAGTTACCTGGGAAATTCAGCAGGAAAAAAAAAAAAAAAATCACTTAAGCCAGTTATTTGACTGAATTGACCAAGCAATGAAGTCAAAGTAATTGATCTGGTATTCCCAACAGACAAAAGTCTAATTCTGCATGTAGTTATCTTGAAAGTCAAAAGTGTGCTGGGTATGTGATATATTATAATGTGAGATTCTAACTGAACAAGGAAGGATCATACTATCAGAGGCTTGAAATGAAAGGGGGTGTGTGTCTTATTCTGGAATCTGTATAAACACAGAGCTCCGTCTTTTCGCCTGATCCAGCTCATCTGGCTGTTATGCAGATCATCTGTTACATAGGTTTATAGGCTGGGTCTTGGTTTCAGTCTTTATTCTGAAAAATATGCTATGCCACACTCCCTATTTTACTCAGCGTTTCGGAATATATATCCAATATGAAATACCAGAGATAACAGATATTACAGATAAAACCCATGACTAGAAAAAGAGTCCACCAGGCCAAGCACATTCCTTACCTGACTGCTCATTAATCCTGTTCTAATCCTCACCCCACGGAGGTAAATGCGTTTTAAAGGTTTCATGTAAGACCACTTCAGTTAAATGGCACTCCTACAGTCGTCAGACTTCCCCATCTGTCAAGTTAAGGAATGCTGTAGGGGAATGTTCCAGGGAGAAAACCACTTGAACTTCCATAGAATACCCTGCAAATCATAGTCAAGATGGTTATGGACCAAAAGCTTGTGTTTCCCTAAAATTCATATGTTGACGCCTCAGGACTCAAGATGATACTGTATGGAGCTGGGCCTCTAAGGAGATAATTAGATAAGACCATGAGGGTGGGGCCCTTGTGATGAGATTAGTGCCCTTAGGAGAGACACAAGAGAGCTTGCTCTGTCTCTCTCTTCCAATCTTGGCCACAAAGAAGTCATGTTAGGACACAGCAAGATGGCAGCACCTAGAAGCCAAGAGAAGGGACCTCAGAAAGAGGTCTTTACAGCATCCTGATCTTGAATCTCCCAGCCTCCAGGACTGCGAAAACTACGTGTCTGCTGTTGAAGTAACCCACTCTACATGCTTTGTTATGGCAGCCTGAGTGACCTGCAACAAACAGTAGCAGGGACTGAAAACGCTCCCTCTCTAAAACAAAGACTAAAATTGTTTTGTAAAGACATGATTACGCATCACCTGGGAATTCCTTCCTACCCCTTCCTTGTAAAACAGGTGTATTAACAATTGTCCTAAATGTAGTAAGAAGTCAGCAACTCCTCTTTGTCATCTGGGACCTGAATCTGATAAGTCGCAGGTGGCACTAATTTCCTAAACTCAGAGGTAGTAATTCCTCCAGCAAGTACTTATATTTTAGACATACTTCCTATATGATGTATACATTTACAATGATTAAAATCTATGCCAACATGATTTAGATAAGTGTGTGTACGTGTGTGTGTGACAGAGAGAGAGAGTCACTCAGTCATGCCCAACTGTTTGTGACTGTATGGACTGTAACCCGCCAGGCTCCTCTGTCCATGGGATTCTCCAGGCAAGCGTGCTGGACTGAGTTGCCATTCCCTTCTCCAGGAGATCTTTCCAACCCAGGGTTTGAACCCAGGTCTCCTGCATTGCAGGCAGATTTAGATAAATGGTTTCAACTTTCTATTAAAAATAAATGTCATGTGAATAGGAAAAATCATTCAAATATGTAAGCTTAAAGCACCTCATTGTTTGTATGATACGTTCTTTACTCTCTGGCTCTCAAATCTAAAAAACATGCTCAAGATTTGAGTTAAAATGTCAGTTCTCCTTCTCCAACTCTACTTCATATCATTCAAAAAGAATCATTCTAACATAAAGTGCTTATCGATGCTATCAAAGCATGTGTGCTTTCCAGTGATTGTATGTTTCTTTCTTAAAGTCTGGCATCTGTAAATGTTACAGAGAAGCAACAGGCTTGGTGGAGTTCATCCACACCCCTCCATCACAGCCGTACGAGGCGAGAGTCTGGCACTTTCAGCTGCAGGGTTGGCCCCGGTCTGCTGGTCTCCTTCAGAGTAAAGGTCGGCAACATGAATTAGGACACTGGAATCAGAATCACAGAGCTCAGCAGTACAAGAGCACAAGGATCCTTCTGTACTTGATTATCTAAAAAGGTAGGGTTTTCTACTGTTTCCAACATTTTATCCATATGTTCATGACCATGCTGATCTAAATAATCATGGACTTATAAAAAAGATAACACTGTGTATGTTTCTATTTTTTCAGAGTTAGCAAGGGATGGGGCAATGGATGATTTCAATGAGGTGCAGCTTCCATGTTCAGTTAAACAGTTCGTCATGAATAAGAAGCCCGTGATTATTAATTTTAGAAATTCCTCTCATAAGATTCTACCTGTGGATCACTCATTAAGCCAAGGGTGACATAATCATGTGGTATGGGAGCAGTAAAATGGGAACCAGGAGACCTAAGTGATGGCTTAGCCCTCAGAGGACTGGCGTAGCCTCAGATCAGTTGTTTAATTTCTACAACTTCCTTTTACTTAATAAATATTAAGGGCAATAGATTGCACGCTGCTGAAGAAGAGTTTTGTTCCTAAAATTCTAGGACTTCATTAAATGCTTATTGTAAATGACATTGCACATCATAAAATAGGTGTTTGAATACATAAGAATAAACACATAATACAATGCCCAAACAGTCAAAGGGCTTACTGATATTTAAATGGATCCACTGGAGAAGGGACAGGCTACCCACTCCAGTATCCTTGGGCTTCCCTTGTGGCTCAGCTGGTAAAGATTCCACCTGCAATGCAGGAGACCTGGGTTTGATCCCTGGGTTGGGAAGATCCCCTGGAAAAGGGAAAGGCTACCCACTCCAATATTCTGGCCTGGAGAATTCCATGGACTATACAGTCGCAAAGAGTCAGACATGGCTGAGCAACTTAGGCTTTTAATTTCCAGAAGGCACAAAATTCTTGATGAAAATGATTTTTGAAATCTGAAAACTCTGAGTTGATCCCTTCTAAGTCCTTTTCACGTTGTTGAGTTGCTGAGGGGTCGCCAACTCTTCTGCAACCCCATGGACTGTAGCCCACGAGGCTCCTCTGTCCATGGAAGTCCCTGGCAAGAATACTGGAGTGGATTGCCATTTCCTTCTCCAGGGGATCTTCCTGACTCAGGGATCCAACCCACGTCTTCTGCACTGGCAGGCAGACTCTTTACTATTGCGCCACCAGGGAAGTCCAAGTTTCTTTGCCTAAGTAGTTTTAAGGTGGTTTTAAGTTGAGTGCTCCATTGGTCTTTACTTCCCTGGGTGTACAATTTTGAATGTAAGATGACACAGTGATGGGAGCGTGGCTTTTGGTATCAGTGAGACCTGGGTTTGAACCTCACCTTTTCCATTGACCACAGTGTTACTGCAGACAAGAGAAAGCACCTCTCTGAGAGTCATTTCATTATCTTTTGTAATCATTTTTACAGTCTTTTAATATAGAAAAAGGTAAAACCAGTCCTCTCTTTGACCCTAATTCTATTCCCTAGAAATGACGAGGAAGGCACTTATGTTCAAGTTTTTGATGGGAGCATCCCAGGGTTTAAGTTCTGTGAGAAATTAATGAATAAAATTAGCTAAAAAAGAATGCTTCCTTTCACTTCCTGTGTGTGGAGCTGCTCGTCAGCCTCTCTGGAGCACATCTGTGCGTTCCCGTCTGTCCCCTCCTCTTTTCACAATCACCGAAATGAAGATTCAACTGACACGCTTCCTCGGGTGCTGTCTGGGTGCTCCTCTATAATTCATCAGCCATGCTCTGAATGTCCGTACCACTGACTCTCCTCCTTCCTGTAAGATCTTCTCTTTCTAGGAAGACTACAAGGGCCCTCAGGATCTGGGTCTCATGTTACTTTCTCACTACCTATGGCACCTAACACTGTCCCTTCCACAGACGCTTGCTTAGTTCATAAACACAGTGTAAAATTTGGCAAAACGTTTGAAAACGGCTGGCCTTATTTTGATTCCAAAGAGGTAAGATTTTAAAGTCCTATTTCAAAATTAAAAACCTTAATTCTGAGAGAATGCTCTACTTGTCCTGAGCCATATGTGGCTTTTCAGAAGCTCTCTCAGGAGTCCTCCCTGACAGAGGGTGTTGATGCAGGGGACTGAGGGAAGGACAGAAACTCCCATCACGGGTGTCCTTCAGATGCTGGAAGCAGCCTGAGCGAGTTGCCCTGCCCGGAAGCCCCTCCACACACTCACAAGAGTTGGAATAAAGGGGGAAGCACGCTTGTATTTTTTTTTTTTTTCCTTTTTAAAAAGAGAAGACTAACATGAAGGCTTCTTCATAAAGCAAGCTTAAGATCACAGTCAGGAGCGAGGCGGCTGGGCGCTGTTACCGTGCGTGCAGTTAACCACGCACAGGAGGGGCGGCCCGTGGGTGCCAGGAGGGGAAGATGCCCAGTCACCCCCGCTGCTCTGCTTCACTGCATCTCAGTCCTTCTGCAGCCGGTACCAAGGGTGTCAGGGATGGAACAGGCCATTTTCAATCTAAATCTTGTTACAGACTAATAAGCAAACATTTTCTTGCTTATTATGCAATTTATCACGACGAAAATTACATTGGACTCCTCAAGGCTACATGCTGATACGTTCATTTATTCAGAGCTGTGTGGACAGAGTTATACTAACCTTCATAACAGAAAAGGATGTAAAAGCAAGATTTAAATTACCCACTGAGAACCCAAGCATTGGTGTCTGTGGACGTACTCCACGTAGATAAAGCACAGCACACCTTTATGTTTGCTGATATAAGCTTTGTGTGAACTTATTTAAACACAAAATAAAATATTAAATAGCCTAAAATAAAAAGCTATCACTTCTCCCAGGCAACAAAACAAGACCGCATAATCATTGAAATTGTGCTTGGACCAGATTTGAAAATAGACTATAAAATTCTGTCAAAGTGAATTCTGGACAATCAAAAATATTAAAGGTTTCTCAAGGTAACCAGGCAGAGAAGGCCATGGCACCCCACTCCAGTACTCTCGCCTGGAAAATCCCATGGACGGAGGAGCCTGGTGGGCTGCAGTCCATGGGGTCGCCAAGAGCCAGACATGACTGAGCGACTCCACTTTCAGTTTTCACTTTCATGCATTGGAGAAGGAAATGGCAACCTACTCCAGTGCTCTTGCCTGGAGAATCCCAGGGACGGGGGAGCCTGTGGGCTGCCGTCTCTGGGGTCGCACAGAGTCGGGCACGACTGAAGCGACGCAGCAGCAGCGGCGGCGGTGGCAGCAGCCGGGTAACCAGGAGAGCCGGGATAACAGCAGCCGCTCTGGTGACTCCGTGAAGGTGTCAACCGCAGCTGCGGCCAAGGGGAGGGTAAAAGATTGAAAATACAAAATACACGTCAGGCTTTGCACAAAGGCCAACTGCCTCTTATGACTACTGCTAACTCATGGGCTCCTTGTCCCTCCTTCCCCTTAAAGTCAATCAAGAACCTTCAGGCCTCCTGTGTTCAGAAATTATCGTGGTTGCCATTATGTGGAAGTGATCATTCTAGAAATGGGTGTCTCTTCAGCTGTTGAACACCAGGACAATGACAACGGCATCACCATCCACACCCCCCCGCCCAACATCAGACGGCAACATCCATCCAGTCTCTTAATATGTGCTAAGTGCTCTCCTCAGCACTTGACAAACAGGAACTCACCTACCCTCAGTCTTATGATGCAGGTGTTTAATTAGCCCCAGCTTGCAGATGGAACTGAGGTGAGAGGTGCAATAAGTTGCTGAGCGAGGAGACTCAGAGGTGAGGCTTAGGAAGCATGGCGGTAGGACAGATGGGACGGGGGAGGGCGGCTGCTTAGGCTTGAAATGAATTCCCTTCCCCTACCCAGCAATCTCGGGACTTTGAAACGGGAGTGCCCAGCCTGAGGACAAAGTCACAGCACCCCAGTCGAGCCTTCAGTTGCTGCTCTGGTGTGCACTTCTGAGCACAGAGCAGCCAGCAGAGGGACAGGCCCAAAGCATGGAAATGGGAGAGGCAGCCATGGGAAAAGGACGGAGAACTCTAGCTTTTTTTTTAAGGTTAATCATGATAAGAATGAAATGTCGTTCACGGAAAAAAATCAAAAGAGGTGCTAACAGTTACAAGCCGACCCAGAAGATATTGTAGGTTCAGTTCCAGGGCATCGCAGTAAAGCGAGTATCACAATAAAGTGAATCACCTGAATTTTTTAGCTTCACAGCAAGCATATAAAAAGTATGTTTATACTATACTGTAGGCTATTAAGGACACAATATTATTAAGTATTTCTTAACATGTATATCCCTTAATTTAAAAATACATTATTGCTGAAAAGATCACAAGTTACAAAAATAACATCAAAGATTACTGACTTCAGATAACCATAACAAATACAATAATAAAAAAAAGTCTGAAATACTGCTAGAATTACCAAAACAAGACAAAGCGTCATGAATGATCAAATGCTGTTGGAAAAATGGTGCCAAAAGACTTCCTTGATGCAGGGTCAGCACAAACATTTGAGTTGTAAAAAGAAAAATAAACAAACAAAAAACCCAGTATCTGCAGAACACAATAAAAGTATGCACAATAAAACAAGATCTGCCTGAACACTGAGAAAGGCTTCGCGAGACATCCCGCCACGAGGGCCTCATGCTCACTAGGACAGCTATCCTCGAAAAGCGGCATCAGAAACGGAAGGCAGGCGGCGGCGAGGGTGGAGAGAAAGCGACCTCTTGCACGCTGCTGGTGCACACAGCAAACCGTGTAGCTGCTGTGGAGAACAGTGAGGACGGAGAGAGAACGACCTCTTGCACGCTGCTGGCCTACACAGAAAAGCGTGTGGCTGCTGTGGAGAACAGTGGTGATTCATCTTAATAGGTTATACGCAAAATTATCATGTGACCCAGAGATGCCACTTTCAGGTTATCTACTTAGAAATGAAAGCAGCTGTTCACACAAATACATCTATATGAATCTGAATTTTCATAGCAGTTCTATTCACAACAGTGGACTAGAGTAGAAACAACCCAAATGACCATCAATGGATAGAGAAATAAAATGCGGTAAATCAACAGAATGGAACGTTGCTCGACCATACAAAGAAACGAAGTACTGAAAAGAGGCTGCAACGTGAACGGACCTTGGAATCATCACGCCAAGTGAAAGGAGTCACACACAAAAGACCACATACTGCATAACTCCATCTATGTGAAACGGCCACAGCAGGCAGCTTCACAGAGACGGAGGACCGTCAGGGCCGCTGGGAGGAGAGAAGGGCAAGTGACTTCTCAATGGACGCGGAGTCTCCATCGGGTGGCCACACCTGGGACCAGGGAGTGCTCGTGACGGCCTAACTGTCAGTGCGGTCAATGTCACTGAGTGGTATCCTTTAAGAGGGACTCGGTGGTCAATCTCATATTCTATGTGGTTTACACCATCAAAACAAAACAAAACAGACTTCCTCCAGGAGTCAGGAGGCTGGGTTCTCAAGTCAATACTAACTTCTAGCACCGGCCTCAGTTTCATTTTAGGAACTGCCTCGGCTCCTGTTCCTTTTCCACTGCTCTCGTCCCTGCTTCCCTGGACCACTGCAGCCCCCTGAGGGCTGATCGTCAACTGGGTACAGGTGAAACCTCAGTAAAGTAGGTTTAAAAATTAATGTGAGGGCAAAGGAGTAATTTGCCAACAACTGGGCCATGTATTGTATCAGTACAACATTTTGAGCAACCATAGGTATTATTTTCCACATATGATAATGTTTATACTATTATTAGCTGATAATATGTCAAAGTACAATAAAAATAAATTTAAAACTATGTCACAGATAAATCATTCATTGGCTTACAGCTAAATCTCAACTGTATTAAAATGACAAAAACATATCTCCCTTTCATTGTCTACTTCCAAAATTTCATATACTGAGATACTGGTCTATTTTTTGGCATTTTAAAAATGCCCCCAAAATTATTTTTATAAATTTAAAAATTATAAAAAAAATTATAATCAATGACCTCTGCTAAAACCAAACAAAATCAACAGAAGCCAGATGAATTGAAAATGGAGCACGTACTTGGCAAGCTGTTTCTCGGCATCAGCACAAAGTTCGAGAAGCCCCATAAGGACAGCAGACACATCCATGTAAGGCTCCCAGACTGTGAAACCACGTCCAATCAGATCAATGGCTGTTCTGCGGATGGTACTGTGTGGAGGAAGCTTAGGGCTTGGCGGCTGCAGCAGAAGAAATGTCAGGGCCTTACCTAAAGTTACAAAACAGAAGACAGAGCGATAAAGTAATTTTCTTTGTGATGTTTTCTTTGAACTATATTTTCAAAATATAAACCACTCTAGATTTACCTTTTTTAACTGAAAAGGGGTTTTGAATAGTAAGATTATAAAAGATCTCAAGTTTACAGTTTGTTTAGCCATGCATTTTAAAGAGAGTATCTTTATCTCCTTAAAGAGATGTTAAGTGACAACATCTTCTACTAAATTCTAAAGTGTTGTAATGATATAATAACTATATATAAATAAAGTACATATAATTTCAAAACATCAGTGAGTCTAAACTTCCAAACAGTTTTCTCCCTACTCAACTCTCTGTGAAATGGAGATGGTTTCAAATAATGTAAGACGGTATTTCTTCATCTTTCTTCTACATCTAACAGAGTTTATATACGATGCTTCATCAGTAACATGCCTCATCACAGGCAAGGATTATCACCAGGACTGAGAAATGGAGAAGGTAGAATGTGTAGCTTTTAAAAGTCTCTCCCGCACCCAGGCCAAGCGCGTATGTGCCTCTACATTCCCATGTTCTGACAGCAGATGGTGTCGAGCACATGGCCAATTCTTTACATAAGTTTGTTACACATCTTTTAAAAATAGCTTAATATTACTTCAAAATCTGAAGACATGATTTGGATTTTAGTCAATATGCACTCCTTTATGTTGAAGATCAAGCTAACCATTTGTATATAAAAACCTGACAGTGTTTAAGCTGCAAAAGCTCATCTACTTCCAAAGGCATTTTGACATTAAAAACAAAAAAAGCACCAGGGACTGTAAAGAACAAATTGCAACTCTGAAGAAGTTTTTGTATTTGTTTTTGAGGGGAACAAACGAAGCAGTCTGTAAATCATATCACTGTATAGCATACTGGTTAAAGGGAACAGAGTTTTCAGATTCAACACAGTATTAATCAGTTTGATAACTTACTAGGAGGTTAGGCTTAGGAAGATACTCAGTGAACCTCAGTTTCCTTACCTGTGAAATGGGGATGATAATAGCTATTGCAAAGGGCCAGAGTGTTACATGAATTAAAACCATACACAGTGTACTGCCAAGGGCTACATCGGCATGTGTTCCATGAAGGGCAATCGGGGCTCATTCTGAGTAACAGGTTGAACTTGTCTATTTCCAAAATTAAGAACATAGCATATGAAATTTAATTTACTGCATTCACCAAGTAAAAGCATTTGCTCACTTTTATGTTACAGCCAATTGTTAAAGGAGATGAATTGAAATGGGGGTAAATAGAAGGATGGCTTCCCTTTTGGCTTCATGGTAAAGAGTCCACCTGCCAGTGCAGGAGACACAAGTTCGATCCCTGGGTCGGGAAGATCCCCTGGAGAAGGAAATGGCAGCCTACTCCAGTATCCTTGCCTGGGACGTCCCATGGAGCCTGGCGGGCTACAGTGCATGGGGTCTCAAAGAGTCAGACACAGCTGAGTGACCAACAGCACAAAGCAAAGACCCCAACAGCTCTGGCAGTTTCTACCGTTCGGGGAAGCATCCAGAGAAGCGGAGAGGAGAATGACCTATTTAACACAAAAATTTTAAACCTACTAGCAAGTGTCTGTTTTTTGTTTTTGTTTTTCCCAATGATCTGTTTCAGAATTCTAAAGACATGGAGATGTTAAAATTCCACATCTGTGTCTGACAAGTTATTCCCAACAAAACATGTAAATATGAGAAGATAAGAGGACTTCTAAGTTAGACCTGATTTCTAGCCTTGTTGATTAATAACATGTTACGACTTGAATGTTACCAGCAATACTGACACTTATGTTCTGAAGATATCTTAGGATTCAAATTTCTGTATCATATATTCTTTCTGTTGATACTAAAGAATCAGATTTTTTTAATGGTTTATATGATAATAATAATGAGGGAAAGGTACATTGATTCCTTTTCAACTTGTATTCTGTAATTGTACAAAAGCATACATTAACTCATTTTACATAAGTGCCCTACTGTTCTACAGCCAAGGACCATTACCTTACTGCGTAAGCAAGGTGGAGAAGGATGCCACCATCTGCCACTATGACTGAGTCTTTTGTAAAAAACTTTCCCAGCAGCAGCATTAAGAAGTTTAACAAACCAGCCTGACATTTGTTCAAGACTTTTCACAATTTGGTCCCAACCCTTCCATCCCAAGATTCCTGTGAGAACTATTTACAGAGTGTTGCTACAGTGTACTAAGCCCTGGGGAGAAAAAAGAGAACAAGACTCAATTTTTTCCAAGGAAATTCATTCTAGCTCAGGATACAGGTGAGCAAACAGGCAATCTGAATATATTACAAAGAGTGTTAAAATATTTATAAGCTCAAGGTATCAAGACAGAATTTAACAGGGGCACTTAACCTGATCTTAGGGATATAAG
Organism: Oreotragus oreotragus; assembly: GCA_006410675.1. Lineage (NCBI taxonomy): Eukaryota > Metazoa > Chordata > Mammalia > Artiodactyla > Bovidae > Oreotragus > Oreotragus oreotragus. The sequence goes on along the minus strand of SJYX01012229.1, from coordinate 23,000 downwards.
AAGGGAAAGGTGAGCTGAATATCCAAACCTAAAGACTAAGTAGGGCTTAGTCACTCACAGGAGAGGAGTATGGAAAAAAAAGATATTATAGGAAAAGAGAATAGCAAGTCTAAGGAACACAGCCAGACCAAGCGGTTACACACGGTTCAACAAGGCTGGAAAAATTGTCAGAGGAAAGGGAAAGGGTTGGGGTAATGGGCAAGAGGGAAAAGAGGAGAAAGTGGATGAAATATAACAGAGAGACACGAGGCAGGACACGCTATTAGAGCTCAACCTCAAAGGGCCTTACCTGCCATGCCAAGAGTTTGTATTCTGGTGACAATGGGGAACCACCAGAAAGTTCTAAGTGAAAGTTAGATTAGTTAGGAGAAGTTTGACTACATTTTCAGAAAGGGGCAAGGCCTACTGCTTCTTAAATTCTGATCTACTTATCCCCAGCCAATTGGTTGAATTAGAATCAGCATTTTCAAGTCAAAAAGACCTTAGAAAACAATGATCTATTCCTATGTTTCAGATGAGATGCCTGAGAACTGCGGGTGGCAAGTGGCTCGCTGTAGGTCCCTGTGGCTCAGGCCACGGGCAATGTGACCAGTATACATCTCTGAACACAACTTACGTCTTTACAACCATGTTTTATTCTTGAGACTCCACCAAAACAGAAGATTAACCAAATACGTTTTATCTTTTCTCACACAATGAAAAGGTTGCTATTGCTGGTTCACCGGCTAAATACAGGGATACCAAGTTATCACTGTCTCGACTCTATCTTCGCTGTATCACGCCCACTAGACGGTTGATGGCATACCCAGTACTGCACCCGCCTTCCAGCAGGAAGAGGCAGAAGGCTGCAGGGCAGAAGGACACGTGTCAGGTAAAATCTAACTACATTTCACAGACCGAAATTACATCATAATTCCCCCCAGCTTATGGAAGGAAGGGAAGGACGGGAAATGCAGTTTGTTATCCAACCACAATGCCATCTTCAACAATTCTGAGGCTTTGTTCTCATGTGACAGGAGAATGGTATGCAGTTGTGTGTGTGTGCACGTGCACGCTCAGTTGTTCATTTGCGACTCTCTGTGACTCCATGGACCGTGTGTGTGCGTGCGCATGTGTGCGTGTGTGCACACGCGCACGCGCTCAGTTGTTCATTTGTGACCGATTCTGTGACTCCATGGACCGTGTGTGCGTGCACGCGCACATGCGCGCTCAGTTGTTCATTTCCGACTCTTTGCGACTCCATGGATTGTGTGCGCGCGCGTGTGCGCGTGCGCGTGCGTTCAGTTGTTCATTTCTGTCTGACTCTCTGTGACACCATGGACCGTAGCCTGCCAGAGTCCTCTGCCCATGGAATCTTCCGGGCAGGGATGCTGCAATGGGCTGCACTTGGCAGCTGACAATTTCTGCCAGGTCCTCTCTGCTTCCCTTAGAATGCAATTCTTTTTATGAGAGCAATTATTATCCATACGTTTAACAAACAACAATATGGCATCTTTGGTATTTATTCCAAAGCTAATTAATTCCAAAATTAGTCCAAAGCTAATTTTATTACTTTTTCACGTCTTCAAAGAGCAAATTCCCTGGGTCATATGAAATTTTCATTAAAAAACTTTTTTTTTTCCCCACATGAGGCTTATCACCGTGATTTATAAATTCAGTAGTACTTAATACATAATTCTTGCTTTGGCAAATACTGAAAATTACTTCATACAGCGTGTATCCAGCATGCTCAGTAAAATTATGAACAGAACACAAATTTCCAAGAATCTGCTACAAACTTGTGCTGGTCTATGTCCAAGTTTCCATGACTCTCTGGTGAAATGGTAAAATATAAATAATGTAATGAGCGTTTTTTCATAAAGCTAAATTCATTCAGTTTAAAAGAGTGCTTATTCTAAGGTTATGTACTTACTACTTTTTTGGTGAATAAATTTTTTTTTTATATAAAATGATAAAGATAGTGGTATTTTCTTAATGTTTGCACTCAGCAAAATAAAACAAAGTTCTGCTAAATACTCCCACATTTTGTTTTTGGAAATTTTACCGGCCCATGATATCAGAGGGCTTTCCAGATGGCTCAGTGGTAAAAGAATCTGTCTGCCAATGCAGGAGAAGCAAGAGATGCAGCTTCGATCCCTGGGGTGGGAAGATCCCCTGGAGTAGGAAATGGCAACCCACTCCAGTATTCTTGCCTGGAACGTTCCATGGACAGAGGAGCCTGACAGGTGGTTGCAAAAAGTCAGGCACAACTGAGCATGCCCAAAAGGATGATCTCAGAAAGTTTGGAAAAAAACTGCTGTTTGTTGTAACTGCTGTTTGTACTGTCCTGAGGAACCGCATGGTCCTTCCCCACTCTAAGAATCACACCCGAGAAGTCCCATTACTGGCCACTGGCTTTTCACTGAGACTGCCAAGAGGTTCCTAACTTAACTTGTTACAGAATGGAATTCAGCATTATTCAAGTCGACCTGTGACCATATTCACGGCAGGGTCATCAGATGACTAGTCTTTCTTACCAGTAAGATGGGTACACGGTACAGACACTGGCAGCTTTACGGTGGGCATTAACCAAGCAGCACACTCTGCCCCACCCCATCGCCACTCTGCATGTCTAGCCAAATGAGCTACAGAATGCAGCCTGGCTCAGAACCCTGGCAAGAAATCAAATCAAGACAGAGCCCCTGAAAAAGCAGAAAGCACTGGAAATCCAGCATTGGATAAATCACAATTAACTTAGACCCTCCAGCTGCTGAGAAAGTAATTCCGTTGTCATGCAGTCAAGAGGAATAGCAATAGCTCATATTTTACTGCTGCTTCATCTCAAGCTTATCTCAAGTTTTTTTTTTTTTTAAGTGCTCCTACTTTAATCTTACAATTTTTTTTTAAAAGTGCTACAGAGGCACAACGCTGCAAGAAAATATTTACACTTTGCTTTAACAGCAACACGCTAAAAATGAGAAAAGGATTGACACAGAGATAGCAAAATAAAGCCTATGTAAGCTGTGGGTACAGCCATATACTATGGCTAACTTGTTGCTCTGGCAAGATGACCACTGTCCTGTCATGAACTGACCAAGGAAAAATGCCAGCTTAAAACATTTTTACCCTATCTGGCTGGTTATGATGACCAGCTCTTTCAAAAGATTAACAAGTCATAATACACACACACACACACACACACACTCTCTGAGGCTGTTACTTAGGAAATAATGAATTTGCTTTATGGATTATTTTTCTATCCTTATCACAAAGTGTAGACTCACTTTATTAATGTACTCTACATTTAATGAATAACTATCATAAGACAACCCTATTAATTATAAAGAACTATAGTTATATATTTCTATAAGCATCGGGTATTGTTTTCAGCATCATTTGATAATAAATAACACTTTCATATTATTGATTCTATTCCACTTTTCCCCTTTTGCATTTCTAATGCAAGTATAGAAACTAAACTTGATGGCACCCTGAGCTCTCCCTAGCACAAAGAACAACGTTAGCACACTGTTCAAAACATAGTGAAAAAAAAAAGACTTATTCACTTAAAACACACAGGCACATAGTTAACTGGCAGTTAAACACACTAACAAAACATTTTTAACACTATCCCAAATCTTTATTTTCATATAACCACAGATTCTAACACGACATGTTCATGACACAAACGTGAATTGTGTAGTATTTTTTTAAACCCAGTTTCTATTTGTGCTGAAACAGCACTAAATAAGAAAGGATCATTTAAAAAGCTTTAAAATCAATGATATTTTTTCCCAGCTTTGCAATTGCAATTTTTCTTTTCTTTTTTGGACTAAGCTTTCCCTTACATGCTCCTCTTGAAGCATGAAGGTCTCATTGTTCTGCAACCAGCTGTCATAAGCCCTCTAGCAACTGGTACAACCCAGTGAAGAAGGTGCTGAATAACTGAAGAGGCTGAAGCAGGAAACGGGGCAGGACAACGCAGAAGAACGGGCAGGGCGGGGCCCTCAGTCACGGAGTGCCTGCCTGCTGGAGTCGAGGGAACCTGGATGTTATGGCAGGAGATGTTTATAGGAAACCAGGGGCTACAGGGAGACGTTCTAAGAATTAGCAACTAAAACAGAAGCCACAGTCAAACTATGCTCACCAAGAGAGAATGAGATTTTCTTACCGGAATTATTATAAGACCAAAGCATCTCAGAGAATTCCCTAAGAGCCCTTTGAGATGACGGACAATTACTGCTGCTGTCCTGCTAGTAGGCAACATGTGGAACCATTTTCTTGGGTTTGGGTCCCTCTTCGGCTAGTTAACTGGAAAGGGAAATGGCAACCCACTCCAGCATTCTTGCTTGGAGAATCCCATGGACAGAGGAGCCTGGTGGGCTACTGTTCTTGGGGTCGCAGAGTCGGACATGACTGAGCACTCTGCTAGTTAACAGGCCTCAGTTCAGTTCAGTTCAGTTCAGTCGCTCAGTCGTGTCCGACTCTTTGCGACCCCATGAATCGCAGCACGCCAGGCCTCCCTGTCCATCACCACCTCCCGGAGTTCACTCAGACTCGCGTTCATCGAGTCCGTGATGCCATCCAGTCATCTCATCCTCGGTCGTCCCCTTCTCCTCCTGCCCCCAATCCCTCCCAGCATCAGAATCTTTTCCAATGAGTCAGCTCTTCGCATGAGGTGGCCAAAGTACTGGAGTTAACAGGCCTAGTTTAGATAAACTGGTTCATCACACTTAAAAGAAAATCATTAATAAAGAAATGGCCAGTAACCTCCTCAGCTCTGGAGAGTACAGAGGGGGAAAAATAAAGGTCATATTTTTAAAATGTACTAATTAATAGCTCAATCACAAGAACTTCCTGTGGGAGAACATATTATATGCACTTTAAACCAAATGAATTTATGATGATTTGTGCCATTACAATGAGTGCAAAATGAATTAATAATGATTGGCCACTTATTTCAAAGTATATAACCAACTGAATGAAGCTTTTCCCCACTTACTAATGTCCATCAAAGAACCAGGATGGCAGAGTGCCATCTAGAATTCTATTCTTTGGCTTTACACAGGTACATGATTTGATTAAAAATAATCCCAATACAGTGTGCATTATTCATGGACATAGAATAATAAACACTTCTATGATGAGAGGCTTTGTATTAATAGCTATAAAAAACTACTTTTGAGCTTTTTACATCCTGTGTTACATAGAAATTAAGTCATCATTTCATTTACTAAAAGGCATAAAATTTTTCTGTTAAATTAGGAAGTTATTTTAACTTATTAATGTGATATCAGCTTAGTCAAAACAGTTCAGATTCAAATAAAGTAGCTGTTTCTTGTCTTACAATCAGAAGAGTATAAAATCCAATGCTGCTTGATTGAAAGGACTTTTTTTCTTTTTGAGTTCCTAATTAAGTTGTGTCATACAGTGAAATTTAATCTAATTTTGTTTTTGATATTTCATGTATTTTGGGTAGAAGACCAAAATACGTGTTTTTCCTTCACATAAACAAAAGGATATTACTTACTGCATAAGGCTCTTTCCCTCCTTAAGGAAGATAAAAAGTGCTGACAATGTGTGGATCAGCAATAAAGAAGTAAAATTGTAGAATAGATGTTTATGATGTCAAAGAAGTAAAAACAAAAAAAATCCATGGATCTTTGGAATCTTTTTTTTTTCCCTATGGAATCTTTAGTTGAATGATCTAAATACTTCTTTGTCCTTTTCCCCAAAGGTGTGTGGTTGTTCGGTGTCATGAATTGGGGGGGGAGTGCGGAAAGCAAAGCCAGAGAACAGGGGTTCCAGTTCTAGCTCTGGCACCTAATAGCGGGGGGATCCTTTCACTGACCCATTATGTCCTAGGCCTGCTGGGGACCAGGCATGGTTCTAAAGCACAGGTCCACCAAGTTGAAGCTTACCAAGCTCTCATGGAACTTACATTCTAGCTGGGACAAAACAACCAAACGAACACATAGGTATATCGAGTAGTACTAAGTCCTGTAAAGAAAAATAAGCAGACCAAGAGCCCAAAAAGTGAGAGAGAGGGAAGCACTCTGCAAAAGGCGACAGGCAACTGCACAAACTAACGTATTTTTATCTTCTGGGACACTGAATTCTCATGACTACTGAAAACGATTTGGTGTTTGCGGAATGCTCTCTAGGTACAGAAAGATGGAGGAAACAGGAGTTTCTCCAGTTTATACAACATGTACTTCTTACCATGTTCTATGCATAGCTTCTATCAGCCTTCTCTAGGCCTGATCACCTCCAGGAACCAACCAACCAACCAGTGTGAGTCTCTGGCCTTCTAAGCAGAGACGGGCCCTTTTTCAAAGATGAAACTTTCCTAACACTGCAGTTCCACTAGCATTTGACCTTCACCATTTCTGGTCATCTGTGTCCCCTTGACATCACATGCAAGGGACTGGGCCAGTGTATGACAGGATTCACAAGGTGCTGATGTGTCTCTCCAAAGTAATCGGCCCCCTACTCAACCAAGGGCCCCTGCTCAGCTCCTTTATCCATGTGTACTCCTCTCAGGCTTCTAGAATTTACTATTATTTACAAACACATAAAATCAAAACAATGACATTCTTTAATAAATACTATTAATGACAACCAAAAGTATGGTGAAAAACACTTGATATAACCTCATAACTGCTTCCACTTTTAAAATAATTGACACAGGCTAATTAAGGAAGTTTGTGGTCATTATAAGATAAATCTCAAAGTAATTTTATAGGTAGTCTGGTGGAGAGTAAAATAATATGAAAAATTACTTGATTTCTTTTCTAATAACCACAGTAAAACATTCAACTGGAATGAGGAGCTGCTCAACATTAACCCTTTATAGAGACACTGTCAAAGAGTAAAGAGAGCTGCCCTGGTGTGCGCGCTCAGCTGCTTCAGTCTTGTCCTACTCTTTGCAACCTAATGGACTCTAGCCTGCCAGGCTCCTAAGTCCATGGGATTCTCCAGGCAAGAATACTGGCGTGGGTTGCCATGCCATCCTCCAGGGGATCTTCCTGACCCGAGGATTGAACCCATGTCTTCTGCATCTCCAGCATTGCAGGCAAATTCTTTACCACTAAGCCATCGGGGAAATACAGTGGCCCTTAGTAGATACTACCTATTAGGTAAGCTGTGACATGGAATGTAGAATAACTACAGTAGAAATAAAGTCAGAATTGTTCTACATGCAGGCAAAGGAATACCAACATTCTCAATATAAGCACTCTAAATGTTTCCTTTCTACACATTTATTTTATTGAGGTTGAGTAAGGGAGGAAAAAAAAAGAAAGATGAACAAACAAAAGTCACTCTGCTGCCCGTTTCTCAGTCTGGACATCTTTGTTTAAGCTTTGACTTGGCTTAAATGAACGAATTAATATTGACAAAAACATCAACTAAGCTAATGAGTTGTTAGTTAAGGCAATAAACATGTCACATTAGAGTCAGCGCAGCAAAGAGGTAATTAGCCCTGGAAAAGCCCTGCTGATTGGAGCTGTTGAGATCCTCTGCTCTTAACCTTTGAGTCCATTATCTAACCCAGGAGTTGTGGCTGTGTTAATGGGAACTTGCCAGTAAACAGCAGCCTTGCAGGAGCAGCTAAGCCTGTATTCAGAATCCTGGGATGAAAGGAGTGCTGGTGTGTTTACAGAAGAGCCATCAACGAACCTCCATGGAAATCTGAAACAGAGCTCTTTGGGAATAGATACTAATGTCAAACAAGGAGGACAAATATATTTCCAAGAAAAACTTGGTGGGGTGGGGGAGTGATACACATTTTTTTGACATAAAGGACACAGAGAAATATATTAACACACAATCTTATAAAGGAGAAGTCATTCCAATCACAAAATCCTATCTCTTCTGCAAATAAGGATGCTCTGATCCTTTCAAGATAAAGTGCAATATACTGTAATACACTGAATTCTTGAACTATCTGAGCTATGGAAGCAACCAGGATCACACCTAAAAATCATAGATAACAATTTATGTTCATTTAAAGCAAAAGAGAAACATACACATGCTGTTACACTCCAGAAATACACTCCATGTATGCTTACATGAGTAAATCCAGATTTTAGTTTCCTCTATAAGATCTATCATTATTATTATTTTTAAACTTCTCACTGATTTTAATGATTTGGCTTTAGGATGACCAAAACTAGCACTTTCAAAGTCTATGCTGAAAAAAAATCGAACATTTACAGAAAAATCACAAACAGGAGTTACAACATACATGAATAAAACCCCTGTTCTCTAGATGAGTGGATCGTTCCTGAAATAAAGCAAAAGACCATATTGACAAGCACAGGTTGAATTTGCATAATCTTCATATTAACTTCAAAAAAATGATCAACCAAGCCTAAGTTTTGACATCGCTTCTAATACTACAAATGCATATAGATATATTAAGATGCATATGGATTAACACACTACTATATCATCAAGAAATATTTTTTTTCTTGGAAAACTTGCTTTTTTAAAAGATTTAAAGCAAACAAACATATCATGCATTCAAGATAATATCACACTGCCACTCATTTGCAGATTTTCATGATTCTATGCTATCTCCCTCTGCAAAGGAAGAAAATGTTCCATCCTGATTTTATTACATAAGTTTGATGAAAGAAAGGGGTGGGTACCCAGTTTCGTGATGTTCCTGCTGTGTGTGAATGTGCAGTGTGTGTGCATCTGGGTGTGAGAGGAGCACAGACATGGGACATTTACTATACAGTAAATCAATATGTGCTATCTTTTTTCAGGCTGAGTAATTTCAAAAGGGACAGGAAGCAATTAGCTGCCTCACATCTTACTGGCTACTGCATGGTTTTAATTTTTTTTTCCCCCTCAAATGTAGTTTCTTTCTTAATGAATTTGCAAAACAGCTATATATGGCTATAGTTTCATTAGTTAATTCTTTTTTATAATAAACTATAGATTGAAAAGCACTATAAACCAGTCTTCATCTTCAATAAAAGATGAAAGAAGTAATGCTGTAAACCACAATAAGAAATACAATTTTTTTTCTGCTATTCTACTGTCACTGGCAGCCAAGTAGAACCTGGAAGAAATATACTACAGTATTTATTTCTGGTATTATGCACAGCACATATAAAAATGCCCAAATACTTCTGAATTGTCTGGGAGCAATAAAGAAAAATAAATAAGCCTGTCAAAACATTTTAAAAACTTTACAGACATATGTGGATTTAATTTGGTATGATTATATGATAATTTCTTATCCAGGCAGTATACCATAGAATAATTGTGCTCAAACTGTGTATCCCAACCTACCTGAAGAATATGACTTATGGCTAAACCATGTCTTAGAAGAAAGGGAAGTCGCCCAGTCGTGTCTGACTCTGCGACCCCATGGACTGTAGCCCACCAGGCTCCCCTGTCCATAGGATTCTCCAGGCAAGAGTACTGGAGTGGGCTGCCGTTTCCTTCTCAAGAAGTGGGTTTCAGAATGGAGGGCGAGCCGAGCAACAGGAGTCTAACATGAGAAAGTCCTCGGTCCGGTCTGCTCGTCCACACGGTGACCCTGCTCCCTTCCGGTTAGCAGGCACAGCCGCCCTCCTCTCTGCGGTGACTGATGCACAGGCGCCAGCGGACAGCCGTGAAGTGAGACCCAGACTCCAGTCCCCAAACTGCCCTTGCCAACAGTCTGACGCTACACGACACAAGCTGGGCGTCAGCTTCCTCATCTAATGAGGTCAAATGAGGCGCAGGGAGACCTTTTTCCGGAGCTGACAAGAGTGTTTTTATTTATTTACCCGACATACAGACTCTGCAGTCTTTGGTACGGCATGCAGAATCTTTTAGCTGTGGCATGTGAGATTTTGTTCCCTGGCCAGGGATAGAACCCGGGCCCCTGCACTGGGAGCAGAGTCTCAGCCACTGGACCACCAGGACCTCCCTGATTGGAGTACTGAATGATACAACATATCAGGCCTGCCACAGAGCAGCCTTTGATATATTCCTCTCCTTCCATCTCCCATATACAATCTCTGTGTATATAATGACACAGACATTATTCCCTAATTATTTCCTTCAGTCGCAGATATTTATTTGTATACTGAACTAAGACTTCAAAAAAAGACCTTTTTAAAGGAGGAAAACCATTAATACTTAGACTCCAGTCCTTCTAAAAATATATTATATTTTTGGAATTATTTGCAGGGGGTGAAGTGAGAAATTTATTGCTTTGTCAGGCCAAGGGGGACACAGTGGGGAAAAAGATATATTTTTAAAAGAGTTTTCTACAAAACAGTAGGAAAAATCAGTAAAATACATAAATGAAGAAAAGGGAAAAAAAAGAAGGAAGAAGGGGCAATTCTATTTGCTGACTGCCTGGTAGGTGGCGGGTACTGTGCTGGGTGGTTTATGGGTAAGCTATTTCATTCTGAAAAGAACCCAGGGAGGAATATGACGCTAGTTTCAATTTCAAAGATGAGGAAAACTGCTTCTCACAAACCTTAACTAACTTACTGTTCATAATACTGTTAGTAATGCCACAATACGGTATCCTTGACTTGAAATCTTCTGTCCTATCCATTATATTGTGCATAATATTTATTTAAAAGGGAAAGGTTATGCCATACTCCACATGTAAGATGACATCTGCAAAGGGATTTTATGTTTAATATTGCAAATGAAATACATCCTGTTGTTTTTCTCCTGGTAATCCCAGATACCGTAAATGAGGTTCATGACAATTGAGTAAGAGCAGAATCATTTGAACATGTATGATAAGTAAAGCCAAGCTGGCAAGAGCCTCAAGCTGGCCAGAACTGTTTATCCAAATGACCTGCGTATATTAACACTTAAAAGTAGGCAGAGAAAGGCAAACAAATGTGGTAACGCTGGATTTCCAACCTGCCCCTATTGACTCTGGCCTAGCTATGCAGAGCTAGCACTGCTATTTTCCTTCCTCTCAAAATCTCTAGGTGAATTAAATGTGAAAGCAAGATCAGTTCTGTTCTAAGGCAGTAAATGAGCTTAGCATCAGACCTATTTCAGGTTATAAAGAGAACCTAATTATGCCATCTTAAATGTATGTTTATAGAACCATATTACAGAGGCAGGAAAAAGGGAAGATACCTCCAACCCAACTTGAATGACAAGCAAAATTCATGGCTACTGAAAGGGTAAGAAAAAAAATTTTGATCCCATATTCACACCACCCACATATAGAGAAAAATATTTCCATGCTTCATATTTTGTAACAGCTAAGAACTTGCTCAGTCGCTCAGTCGTATCCGACTCTTTGAGACCCTGTCGGTTGCAGTACACCATGCTTCCCTGTTCTTCACCATCTCCTGGAGCTTGCTCAAACTCATGTCTATTGAGTCGGTGATGCCATCCAACCATCTCATCCTTTGTCACCCTCTTCTCCTCTCTCAGTCTTTCCCAGCATCAGGGTCTTTTCCAATAAGTCAGTTCTTCACATCAGGTGGCCAAAGTACTGGAGTTCCAGCTTCAGCATCAGATCTTCCAATGAATACTCAGGGTTGATTTCCTTTAGGATTGACTAGTTTGTGCTCCTTGCAGTCCAAGGGACTCTCAAGAGCCTTCTCCAGCATCACAGTTTGGAGCTTCAGTTCTCTGGCACTCAGCCTTCTTTACATTCCACCTCTCACATCCGTACACGGCTAGTGGAAAAACCATAACTTTGACCATATGGACCTTTGTAAGCGAAGTGATGTCTCTGCTTTTTAATACACTGTCTCTAGGTTGGTCATAGCTTTTCTTCCGAGGAGCAAGTGTCTTTTAGTTTCATGGCTGCAGCCATGTCTGCAGTGCTTTTGGAGCCCAAGAGAGTAAAACCTGTCACTGTTTCCATTGTTTCACCACCTATTTGTCATGAATGATGGGATCAGATGCTTGATCTCAGTGTTTTGAATGTTGAGTTTTAAGCCAGCTTTCCCCCTCTTCTCCTTCACTTTCATCAAGAGGTTCTATGCTTCCTCTTCACTTTCTGCCGTAAGAGTCTAACCTTCTCATGACGATAGATCAGAAAACAGAGGCTCAGAAAGGTCATGTGGCTTACTCTGGATTAGAGAGCAAGTGTGATGTCAAGGTCAGAAGTCATGGCTCCACTCTCAAAAATCAGCATTCTCTCTATGGTAACACAAAGCTTCCATAATAAATGAAGTTCAAAACTATCATCCTCATAACTCTTTTGACCACAACCATTTTCCAATGCTTGGCACACTGTCTGGAACTGAGAAACATTAAAAATATTTCTGGAGTGAATGAATGAATGGACTTGATTCACACTCTACTGTCCCTATTTTAACTATATTTTGAGGTCTTGGGTAAGTTTCACTATATTTACCAAGGTTTTGATGGTCACTCCAACTATTTTATCCCTAAATTTCTGGAGTACATCCTGTTTATGCTATTCAAAGAAATACAGACTTAGAAAGCTCAGAATTATAAGAAACTTTAGAGATGATCTGGCCTGGAGATTTCTAATCCTGGTTGATATTTACAATCAAGGATGTGCTCCAGAAATTCATGCTTGCTCCTTGGAAGAAGAGCTATGACAAACCTAGACAGTGTATTAAAAAGCAGAGACATCACTTTGCCAACAAAGGTCCATCTAGTCAAAGCTGTGGTTTTTCCAGCAGTCATGTATGGATGTGACAGTTGGACCATAAAGAAGGCTGAGCACAGAATTGATGCCTTAGAATTTTGGTGCTGGAAAAGATTCTTGAGAGTCCATTAGGCAACAAGGAAATCAAACCAGTCAATCCTAAAGGAAATTAATCCCAAATACTCACTGGAAGGACTGATGCTGAAGGTGAAGCTCTAATATTGTGGCCACCTGATGTGAAGAGCTGACTTACTGGAAAAGACCCTGATGCTGGGAAAGATTCAGGGCAGGAGGAGAAGGGGGTGAAAGAGGATGAGATGGTTGGATGGATCATCAACTCAATGGACATGCTGCTGCTGCTGCTGCTGCTGCTGCT
>SJYX01012228.1:690283-733040 GCA_006410675.1 Oreotragus oreotragus | reverse complement strand
AATGCTGGGCATTGAGGACAGTGAACAAGAATTGGAAAGAATTGTCACAAGATGTTACAGTCCCTTAATCAATGGCCATGCAGTCAACACAGAGCCAGCCCTTAAGTGCTCATAATAAATCCCCTGAACAGAAATGGATATAGGCACAGAAGGGAGACACAGAATATGTGCTTGCATGTGTCACTTTCGGATCTAAAGTTGGCATCCCCTGGGGAGACTGTCGAAGACTCTGATCGTATAAAATACTACCTTTTCTTTTGTAAAGGAATCTTCTCCATGACGTGGGTTCGGGCTTTACAACACAGTTTTATACAATACTGGGCTTGTTAGAAGGCTTTTGGTCAGAAAAACCTCAGTAGTTGAAGAAATGGAACCAGACATTTTGAGACAAACACCTATCTGGTGTCATCTGGCATTTTGTCATGTTTATTTGGAGATTTCCCCTCGAGTAGATAATAGTTTCTTCTTAAATTAAAAAAAAAATGCCTCTATACTTGAACTGTGGGACTGGGGAGACTGGAGTCAAATCTTGTCATCTCTTGTCTTCACTTGTCATTTCTAAGCATTGCCTGATAAGTTCACTCTGCCAGCTCCTATGCATGTGTGACAGAAGCCTTGAAATGCATCCTATCTTGTAAAAAAAAATGTTAATTCTGTATCCTTACTTGATAGCAGTGGGAAATATTCCTGTGTTTTCATTTACAATATAGGATATAGCACATGATTTTCTTCCGGTGTGTGGCAGCTTCTGAATTCATAGCTGTCAGAGTGATGGGTTCAATGACTGGCTATATGATGTGGTTGTGGCCAAGGGGCCACTATTGTCATCTTTTCTACCTCTGCGTCTTCATTGGCTCAGAATGAAGCCAAAGCACGTGCTGCATTCGTATGTCACTTGCGCCATAAATCTCACTGTTGGGTGGCACTGCTTCTAACGGAGTCCATTCATGCTTTTGAGATGAATGGCATTGACTTTCCTGTCTGTCTGGGCACTTCACTTGTCATTTCTAAGCATTGCCTGATAAGTTCACTCTGCCAGCTCCTATGCATGTGTGACAGAAACCTTGAAATGCATTCTATCTTGTAAAAAAAAATGTGAATTCCGTATCCTTACTTGATAGCAGTGGGAAATATTCCTGTGTTTTCATTTACAATATAGGATATAGCGCATGATTTTCTTCCGGTGTGTGGCAGCTTCTGAATTCATAGCTGTCAGAGTGATGGGTTCAGTGACTGGCTATATGATGTGGTTGTGGCCAGGGGGCCACTGTTGTCATCTTTTCTACCTCTGCGTCTTCATTGGCTCAGAATGAAGCCAAAGCCCGTGCTGCATTCGTATGTCACTTGCGCCATAAATCTCACTGTTGGGTGGCACCGCTTCTAACGGAGTCCATTCATGCTTTTGAGATGAATGGCACTGACTTTCCTGTCTGTCTGGGGGGTGGGGAAGCTGTTACCTGACCCCTTCCCTGCATCCCTCCTGGCCTCGTGTGCATGCCACCGGGATGCAGGGGAGGTAGAACTTAAGATTTTTATTTTTTTCCCCTCCCTCTGGATAACCTGTTAACTTCAGGAATGTTTTGGCCAATGCAAAGGTAAAATTAGGGCAGTAAGTTTTATTTTTTTAAACGTCTTTGCTGTTGTCAAGTCACACAGATTATTTTCTAAAATAGTGAAATAAACTAGTTTTACAAGTTGCAAACTGTACTTCAGCCTGGCAAGTTTATACAGTCTGTTTTTCCTTTTTTTATTGAGGTATAGTTGATGTGCAGTATTTAACACTCTCATTTTCTTGATGAACAGAACTTCAGTGTTCGTCACAATGGATGAAAATGTCAATGACTTTCTGATTCTTCCCAAAGGCACCCTTGTACAATTTTATTTCATTCATTTCGTCCTTCTTAAAACTAGACAATTAACAACATTGAGTGCTTGAAATTTTAAGCCTCTCACACACTCTTACAGTGCCAAACACTGGTTAGAAAGGTTTTAGATAATGTCAAACATTGGCTAGAAGAGTTTTATTCCACTGAATTAAATTTGTTAAAACGTGATTTTGACAATTTTAGATGCTCCATAGACATAACCTTGTAATATGTCAGTGGAATAGCATCTCAAGCATTCCCAGCATCTTTCATGCTGGGCAAATTCACTGCTGGTACATTTCCGGTGTGTGAGATGTTGAGTCATGTGACCACTATTTGAGAAGTCTTCCTACTAGGCTGATCTCATCATATAATATACTCCTCCCCCTCAAATCACTAAAGACCAGAGGTTAATTTTTTGAATGAACAGTTCTTTCAGGCAGGGTATGTGAGGCCATAAACTCTAGTAAAATAAGAATAGTGCTAGGAATTCATAGACTGTGCTCTAGTTATAACTTTGTGCCGATCTGGCTATGTGATTTTGAGCAAATCACAACTTCTTTGGGCCCCAGTTTTCTCACCTGAAAGACTAAAGGATTTAAAGACTAAAGGATTTAGACTAAAGTCTAAAGACTAAAGGCCATCTGATTTCTAATACCCCTTTCAGAGTTACCAGTGGTCTCTCTTTCTTGCTGTCTCTTTCTGCCTCCTGTCCCACCTGTATATGTGTTTAAGGTAGAAAGCTATGTGTTGGTAAGGAAAGTAATTGAACAATAACAGCTCACCATTGACGTTCTTCTCACAGCCCAAGATAATGTCAAACATTGGCTAGAAGAGTTTTATTCCACTGAATTAAATTTGTTAAAACGTGATTTTGACAATTTTAGATGCTCCATAGACATAACCTTGTAATATGTCAGTGGAATAGCATCTCAAGCATTCCCAGCATCTTTCATGCTGGGCAAATTCACTGCTGGTACATTTCCGGTGTGTGAGATGTTGAGTCATGTGACCACTATTTGAGAAGTCTTCCTACTAGGCTGATCTCATCATATAATATACTCCTCCCCCTCAAATCACTAAAGACCAGAGGTTAATTTTTTGAATGAACAGTTCTTTCAGGCAGGGTATGTGAGGCCATAAACTCTAGTAAAATAAGAATAGTGCTAGGAATTCATAGACTGTGCTCTAGTTATAACTTTGTGCCGATCTGGCTATGTGATTTTGAGCAAATCACAACTTCTTTGGGCCCCAGTTTTCTCACCTGAAAGACTAAAGGATTTAAAGACTAAAGGATTTAGACTAAAGTCTAAAGACTAAAGGCCATCTGATTTCTAATACCCCTTTCAGAGTTACCAGTGGTCTCTCTTTCTTGCTGTCTCTTTCTGCCTCCTGTCCCACCTGTATATGTGTTTAAGATAGAAAGCTATGTGTTGGTAAGGAAAGTAATTGAACAATAACAGCTCACCATTGACGTTCTTCTCACAGCCCAGGCACCCACTACTAGTACAGCAGAAGAAACAGCTACCCAGAAAGAACAGTGGTTTGAGAATGGAAGGCCTGGGGAATATCCCCAAACGCCAAAAGAAGACTCTCATTCAACAGCAGGGACAACTGGTAATGCATGGTTTCACAAGCAGACTTGGGTGAAAATTTCCTCGGGTGTTAAATGCTGGGCATTGAGGACAGTGAACAAGAATTGGAAAGAATTGTCACAAGATGTTACAGTCCCTTAATCAATGGCCATGCAGTCAACACAGAGCCAGCCCTTAAGTGCTCATAATAAATCCCCTGAACAGAAATGGATATAGGCACAGAAGGGAGACACAGAATATGTGCTTGCATGTGTCACTTTCGGATCTAAAGTTGGCATCCCCTGGGGAGACTGTCGAAGACTCTGATCGTATAAAATACTACCTTTTCTTTTGTAAAGGAATCTTCTCCATGACGTGGGTTCGGGCTTTACAACACAGTTTTATACAATACTGGGCTTGTTAGAAGGCTTTTGGTCAGAAAAACCTCAGTAGTTGAAGAAATGGAACCAGACATTTTGAGACAAACACCTATCTGGTGTCATCTGGCATTTTGTCATGTTTATTTGGAGATTTCCCCTCGAGTAGATAATAGTTTCTTCTTAAATTAAAAAAAAAATGCCTCTATACTTGAACTGTGGGACTGGGGAGACTGGAGTCAAATCTTGTCATCTCTTGTCTTCACTTGTCATTTCTAAGCATTGCCTGATAAGTTCACTCTGCCAGCTCCTATGCATGTGTGACAGAAACCTTGAAATGCATTCTATCTTGTAAAAAAAAATGTGAATTCCGTATCCTTACTTGATAGCAGTGGGAAATATTCCTGTGTTTTCATTTACAATATAGGATATAGCACATGATTTTCTTCCGGTGTGTGGCAGCTTCTGAATTCATAGCTGTCAGAGTGATGGGTTCAATGACTGGCTATATGATGTGGTTGTGGCCAAGGGGCCACTATTGTCATCTTTTCTACCTCTGCGTCTTCATTGGCTCAGAATGAAGCCAAAGCCCGTGCTGCATTCGTATGTCACTTGCGCCATAAATCTCACTGTTGGGTGGCACCGCTTCTAACGGAGTCCATTCATGCTTTTGAGATGAATGGCACTGACTTTCCTGTCTGTCTGGGGGGTGGGGAAGCTGTTACCTGACCCCTTCCCTGCATCCCTCCTGGCCTCGTGTGCATGCCACCGGGATGCGGTTGTCTAGGATGATCTCATGTGTTTGGACTGCCCTCCTTCCAGGGATGGTGACAGCGTGGTGTGGTTGAAGAGCTGTTTCTCCTCTATCTTTACTAGAACTTCTCATCCTCCCACTAGAGAAGTTATTAGTGCTTTTGCACCCTCTCGTTCACATGCTGATTGCTAGGGAAAATGAGCATGAGTGAAACTGCACCTGCTAAAACATTCTGCATGTATGCAACTTCCCGGCCTCTAGACCCAGAAGACCCTTTCATTGTCTTGAGTGTATCCCTGTCCAGATGCCAACTAACACTTTGATGATTGCTTAAACTGCATAGTCACAGCAGCCTCAACGCATGTCAGCCATCCCCATCAAAGAGGGACAGCGCGGAGCCAAGAGGACAGCTCTTCGACTTACTTCTTCGACCCAGTCTCGCATCCAATGGGGCGAGGTCATCAAACAAAAGGAAGGATGGGTAATAATCTCTGAGCTCTTTTATATATTATGTTTTAGAAAGCCACCAAATAGCTGTTTTCCTAGAAGTAGCTCTTTGGCTTTAGACCAGTCTACTTTCCTGAAGAACTTTGTTTCTTCCAAAATTAGTTTTCTTAGTTAGACTGATATGCATGTGCATCTGAATCTGAAGTCCTGGGCAAGAGCAGAGAATTTGGCAGGAGAGTAAAGAAGGATTAGTCCTAAAATGATGGGAATGGAAGTCATTTTCTCTGAAGAGGAGCAGTCTCAAGATTTCTTTTCCATATACTTTCAGGTGCAGGGTTTTAAAAAGAATGAAGTGATGCATCCAGTGACTATTTCCATTATGCTATGCTATGCTAAGTCACATTATAGACCCACGATAAAACTTGTCTTTGGTAGAGAAATGTTAGAGGTCAAAGATTCCAAACAAGTAACTAAAAAACTCTGGAAAATCGTGTGAATTACTCTTGGAAAGTTAGAAATAAAATACACTACTCGGTGACTTAGGATTTGCACCACCCTTGACCCTCCATAAATGTTTGTGAATTTAAAGCATGGACAGCTTTTATACAGGACGGAATCATTATTTTCTTAATTAACATTCTTATTTACCTGTTGGAGAAGGAAATGGCAACCCACTCCAGTATTCTTGCCTGGAAAATCCCTTGGGCAGAGGAACCTGGTGGGCTACAGTCCATGGGGGGTCGTGATGAGTCAGACACGACTTAGTGAGTAAACAGCAATTTACCTATCTGCAATTCAAAAACAGAATTAAACAAGAGAGAGTGAGAAAAAGACTAGCTGGAGCTTGGCAACAGTGGAAGATTATTATTGTATTTGACAAAATTTTAAATTTAAAAGAAATGTTTCCTTTAACAGAACCAGATGACAGCTTTCCTGAGAGAATCTGTAAGAATTGGTAGCAAGTGGTGCCCTTCTTTTCCCAGTGTTTACCAAGGAGAAGAATCCATGCTCTGTACTAAATCCATGAATAGAATTGTGCAATTTTATTAATTTTTTAAAAATTTAACAAGATGTCTTGATCACAGACATGTAACATTCCACAAAGGGAGATCAACCAAGAGAACGAATTGATCATATGAATTTTCAATCATAGTTTCAAATATATTTTCTGGATCCAAATTCCCAAGGGTATGCACTGCACAGGACTTATTGAAGTGAGTTCTCAGAATGCAATATAATGTCTCTCAGTATTGAGTTAAGCAAAGTTATCTCCAAAATGAATCCAATGGTTTCTGTGGTCTCATTTCTCCAGAGCATCTTAACTATGTTGTACCCAAATATTAGTGATCATATATCCCTTAGAGTATAACTGTTTTAAATATCTGCTAATGTAATTGTACTTTATGTTCAGTGCATTATGGAGACACAGTGTGCAGTTAATTCATGGTCCATGTTCTTAAGGTAGAGCTTCCCAGGTGGCGTTAGTGGTAAAGAACCCACCTGCCAATGTGAGAGATATAAGAGACGTGAGTTTGATCCCTGGGTCAGAAAGATCCTCTGGAGGAGGAAATGGCAGCCCACTTTGTATTCTTGCCTGGAGAATCCCATGGACAGAAGAGTCTGGTAGGCTACAGCCCATAAGTTTGCAAAGAATCAAACATGACTGAAGCGACTTAGCAGTCAGATGCATGCTCTTAAGGAACTTAAAAGTTAGCTAGGAAAACAGTTTCAAAATAGATCTAATAGTATGAGAGAGTAAGTAATAGATGTCAAATGGACATTGCTAGCAATAAACACAAAAGAAATTCTGAGGATCCCTTGGACAGCCTCAGAGAAAGGTAGATTGGATCTGGTTTTTGAAAAATGGGGAAAAAATCTAGTTAGTCAGAGAAAGGAAGTAGGGGGATTTTTTTTATTTAGGAAAGAAACACATATAAGGAGAGGTTTAAAACAAAGAAAGCCAAGAAATGAATTTGGCAGAGTGAGTGGATCCACATGTCACAAAGAAAGATGAGTGTGAATGGTGAGGTTGGGGCCATTATGTCGTGCGGCTCAAGTGCCGCGTGTAGACCCAAACACACATTTTATGCACATGCTGGCTGGGGGCTCTGATGATGCCCATTGTGGAAAACCAAGCCAGTGAAAGAGCTTCAGAATCAATATTGTCTTCATATTTATGAACAGAAAGGGTTTTCATCAAATTGATGATGTCAAGAACGTTATAATTGGGTTCAACCATAGAATGGCATCACACCTCTTAAAGGAATCTACTTGTGAAAGGAAAGATGAACAAGAGTGTCTAGAACCATCAGCAGGCTGGACGTTTTCTGGGAGAATATCCATTTGGGTTTTTGATTTGGATTAGCCAGACTTTCCTCTTTTTTAGCTATTACTACTACTACTATTATTTTAAAATAATAGTCAGCTGCATTTTGTTCTGTGAAGACCCGGATGTGCAGTGGAAAAGCTACAGTGTAGATGTGGGCCCCTAATATTCCAGTGTTCCCCTCTGGAGTCATTTGGAACAGATTAAATCTCCCCAGAGGCAGCAGAGTGGGTGGACTTTGAATCCAAGAATCGGCAACAGTGATGGTGTTTATGGCTTGTGTGGCCTCTGTCTTACTCGGGACTTGTTATTTCAGCAGAATTGATTTGTGATAGTTATTAGAAACAGCTTCTATAAATATTTCAGTGAAATTTCTATGTAGTTCAACATTATACATGTTACATTCCAAAGACATCTCCTATGTATGTGTATGGAGGATTCATTGATATCTAATGCTTCTTATTCTTTGCCCTAGAAATCCCCATGGCTTCCATCTAGATAGTATGGGATGCGGATTTTATTTGTACTTTCAGTTCATGGAGCAAAAGAGAAGAAAATGAGGGAAGAGGACTGTAACAACATTTTTTTTTTTGCCATGTCAAGAGGATGTGACAAAATGGTGCCTGAACCAGTGCAGTTTGTCTTTTATCCACGTGTCAGATCACTGGCTTACCCCGTGTCTCAGCAGTACACAATGCACCTGCCAATTCCATAGCCACAAGAGAGGCAGGTTCGATCCCTGAGTCGGGACGATCCCCTGGAGGAGGGCATGGCAACCCACTCCAGTATTCTTGCCTGGAGAATTCCATGGACTGAGGAGCCTGGTAGGCTGCAGTCCATGGGGTCTCACAAGACTGAAGCAACTGAGCATGCACTCAAGCATAGATCATTTGTATAGAACAGGACAAGTCACACGTGGGTTATATTTCTGTCTCTCTGCAAGGCTTAGGAGGCCCATCATGTACTCATTTAGCATCTTTCCAGACTCAGCAAAAAACAATGAAGATTGTAGCTTTCATACAACTCAGCCTTTAAATGAAAGCCAGTTATTTCTTGAGAGGCCCTTTTGGAGAAATGATCATTTATTTCAGTTCTGGAGACATGAATTAGTATGTGCTTTCTTTCCTGTCATGCAGGTTTGAATACAAGAATTATTTATCTCTAGACCAGAAATGACCTTCAGATAGCAGTTAGAAAATCAAGCAATAACACTGATTTAATTCCTTCAGATACAGACACCAGCCCTAGTACAACGCTTCAGCCTTCTGCAGATCCAAACACGAGTTCGGTGGGAGACTTGGACAGGACAGGACCTCTCTCAATGACAACTCGTAAGGATAAAGATACTCAGCCTCTTGACCTGTATTCTTGCTTCAGCTCTTGCTCTCCTTGGCCCTGATGCAGGGCTTGGTGGTGGTATAGCTCATTCAGTGCTGAGTGGTTCAGCTCAACTCAGAATATCAAATTTGTCCTCCTTGTCTTTATTTTCTGGGTGGTTCTTTAAATCTGATTATACCTTCATTTGTGGTGGTTTCCTCTTTTTATTAGAAAGGAAAAGGATGTGGGACTCCATTCCACTTGATTCTCCTGCTTTGAGTAGTTAAGTTAGAGAAATTCAAGGCCACAGCTAGGGTAGTGGTATCTCTCTGTTTTAACTGACTAGATCCTTGTGAGTCCCATCTTTCAATCAAGGCAGAAGAGGGGGTAGCCTTTTTCAGTGTTTGTAAAAAGATGTTTTGGGGCTAGATAATCACAGAGAGTAGGGGAATCACATTAGCCCGTAGAGGAGGATCAAGACAATTTTTTGACAATTGACATTGGTGGCAGGGCCCTGGGGATAAAAGAAGAACATTTGCTCATATCTCTTCTTATCACTAAACATCTGGCAGAAACCATGCTAAATTTCTAGTGGCCTTAACATCCACTATAGGTGCAGGGCTATCCCAGAGATCAACATAAAGTCATTCATAATTTCTTGACAGAATATTAAAGAAATCCAGAATTATTACAAGGGCCTCATTTCACTGCTTGCTAGACATACTGGGCAGAGTCTTTTCATGTGAGCCCTTTCAGGCAAAAGGAAACATCAACAAGTGTGTGTTCATTGTCAAGAATGTAAATAACCCAGTAACAGGCATCAAAGGAGATGCGAATAAGCCTAGAAATGGTCCCTGCCAATGGAGGGTCTTGCAGTCCTACTTTATGTCCCTGTTGATTTTTGCTCTGTTGTGGGGCTTGGGATCTGTTGACTGCCTTTCTCCTGGTTATAATATTTACTGGGTAGTGGACGTGGCTTAGTGGTACGCTTTAGGGTGTGCTTGCCCCTGTGACTCAGAGGTCAGTCCTTTTCTTAGAAGAACACAAAATAAATTAAAACAATGAAAACCATTTCAGATATGGGCAATGGTTCAACCAGAAATTGATATGTATCAGTGAGGGCCCTGTATTTGCCCAGACAAGCGTTTCCTGGCCTTTCAGTGCATTGATGAGAATCCTCATCCACAAATGAGATCAAAAAGCTAATCATGGGGTACAATAGTGACTTAAGTGTTTCCTTGTGTAAATTTGAGCTGAGTTACTTGAGCGGGTTATTCTAGATGAACTTCTTCCTCTTTTGTGGTTACAGGTATACTACCTGCTCTGCTGGTGTTTACTTTCCCTATAGTCACACTTCTTGACACACAGTGAAGTTGCTCTTGATGGCTGATAGGAGCACCGGGATTCAAGCATTCTTTTTTCTTTGTTTCTGGTTTTTCCTGAGTGACAGGAAGCAATGCTATAATTGGGCCAGGATGATCCAGGGTGGACAAAGTTTTGGCTTAGATTTCATCTTGGCACTTCACCTTGTTTATTATACAGAAAAACAAAGCCAGCTAAGGGGCAAAGCAGAATTCTGTTGTGCATTTCTTTCAGTCAGAGGAGAATGGCATGCAAACACCTTGGTATTCCTATGTACCTACCCATCTGACTGTATCAGATCCTCCCTGTCAGCAGATAACAGAGGATTTGTCTCATGACCCCAAATTAATACTGGACTCATCCCTCATTGAAACAGAGCAGAGTGATACTCACAGCTTCTCTCCATCGTATGGCGGCTTAGAAGAAGACAAAGGCCACTCAACGACTGCTACTCCAACATCTATCAGTAAGGACTGTAAAGCCCACGTGGCTTCAGCTATTGAAAAGAATCAATAAACCACGGGTGCTTTTGCAGTGTCTTTGGTGGAGGTACATCAGTTGGCTGTTACTCCTGATCAGAAGGTGTGGCTGGTGATGGTTCTCTGACTTTTCTGCTTTGTAGATCTCTTAGAAACCATTGTATATTAAATGAAAACTATATTTTTTTAATCTTCAAGTTTGGATTTCTTAAACTCTAGAGTTAGTGACTTTGTTTAAGAGTAACAGATTGCTGGTGTGTGATTGGGTGGAAAAATCTGAATTATCCCCTGGAGGAGGGCATGGCAACCCACTCCAGTATTCTTGCCTGGAGAATTCCATGGACTGAGGAGCCTGGTAGGCTGCAGTCCATGGGGTCTTACAAGACTGAAGCAACTGAGCATGCACTCAAGCATAGATCATTTGTATAGAACAGGACAAGTCACACGTGGGTTATATTTCTGTCTCTCTGCAAGGCTTAGGAGGCCCATCATGTACTCATTTAGCATCTTTCCAGACTCAGCAAAAAACAATGAAGATTGTAGCTTTCATACAACTCAGCCTTTAAATGAAAGCCAGTTATTTCTTGAGAGGCCCTTTTGGAGAAATGATCATTTATTTCAGTTCTGGAGACATGAATTAGTATGTGCTTTCTTTCCTGTCATGCAGGTTTGAATATAAGAATTATTTATCTCTAGACCAGAAATGACCTTCAGATAGCAGTTAGAAAATCAAGCAATAACACTGATTTAATTCCTTCAGATACAGACACCAGCCCTAGTACAACGCTTCAGCCTTCTGCAGATCCAAACACGAGTTCGGTGGGAGACTTGGACAGGACAGGACCTCTCTCAGTGACAACTCGTAAGGATAAAGATACTCAGCCTCTTGACCTGTATTCTTGCTTCAGCTCTTGCTCTCCTTGGCCCTGATGCAGGGCTTGGTGGTGGTATAGCTCATTCAGTGCTGAGTGGTTCAGCTCAACTCAGAATATCAAATTTGTCCTCCTTGTCTTTATTTTCTGGGTGGTTCTTTAAATCTGATTATACCTTCATTTGTGGTGGTTTCCTCTTTTTATTAGAAAGGAAAAGGATGTGGGACTCCATTCCACTTGATTCTCCTGCTTTGAGTAGTTAAGTTAGAGAAATTCAAGGCCACAGCTAGGGTAGTGGTATCTCTCTGTTTTAACTGACTAGATCCTTGTGAGTCCCATCTTTCAATCAAGGCAGAAGAGGGGGTAGCCTTTTTCAGTGTTTGTAAAAAGATGTTTTGGGGCTAGATAATGACAGAGAGTAGGGGAATCACATTAGCCCGTAGAGGAGGATCAAGACAATTTTTTGACAATTGACATTGGTGGCAGGGCCCTGGGGATAAAAGAAGAACATTTGCTCATATCTCTTCTTATCACTAAACATCTGGCAGATACCATGCTAAATTTCTAGTGGCCTTAACATCCACTATAGGTGCAGGGCTATCCCAGAGATCAACATAAAGTCATTCATAATTTCTTGACAGAATATTAAAGAAATCCAGAATTATTACAAGGGCCTCATTTCACTGCTTGCTAGACATACTGGGCAGAGTCTTTTCATGTGAGCCCTTTCAGGCAAAAGGAAACATCAACAAGTGTGTGTTCATTGTCAAGAATGTAAATAACCCAGTAACAGGCATCAAAGGAGATGCGAATAAGCCTAGAAATGGTCCCTGCCAATGGAGGGTCTTGCAGTCCTACTTTATGTCCCTGTTGATTTTTGCTCTGTTGTGGGGCTTGGGATCTGTTGACTGCCTTTCTCCTGGTTATAATATTTACTGGGTAGTGGACGTGGCTTAGTGGTACGCTTTAGGGTGTGCTTGCCCCTGTAACTCAGAGGTCAGTCCTTTTCTTAGAAGAACACAAAATAAATTAAAACAATGAAAACCATTTCAGATATGGGCAATGGTTCAACCAGAAATTGATATGTATCAGTGAGGGCCCTGTATTTGCCCAGACAAGCGTTTCCTGGCCTTTCAGTGCATTGATGAGAATCCTCATCCACAAATGAGATCAAAAAGCTAATCATGGGGTACAATAGTGACTTAAGTGTTTCCTTGTGTAAATTTGAGCTGAGTTACTTGAGCGGGTTATTCTAGATGAACTTCTTCCTCTTTTGTGGTTACAGGTATACTACCTGCTCTGCTGGTGTTTACTTTCCCTATAGTCACACTTCTTGACACACAGTGAAGTTGCTCTTGATGGCTGATAGGAGCACCGGGATTCAAGCATTCTTTTTTCTTTGTTTCTGGTTTTTCCTGAGTGACAGGAAGCAATGCTATAATTGGGCCAGGATGATCCAGGGTGGACAAAGTTTTGGCTTAGATTTCATCTTGGCACTTCACCTTGTTTATTATACAGAAAAACAAAGCCAGCTAAGGGGCAAAGCAGAATTCTGTTGTGCATTTCTTTCAGTCAGAGGAGAATGGCATGCAAACACCTTGGTATTCCTATGTACCTACCCATCTGACTGTATCAGATCCTCCCTGTCAGCAGATAACAGAGGATTTGTCTCATGACCCCAAATTAATACTGGACTCATCCCTCATTGAAACAGAGCAGAGTGATACTCACAGCTTCTCTCCATCGTATGGCGGCTTAGAAGAAGACAAAGGCCACTCAACGACTGCTACTCCAACATCTATCAGTAAGGACTGTAAAGCCCACGTGGCTTCAGCTATTGAAAAGAATCAATAAACCACGGGTGCTTTTGCAGTGTCTTTGGTGGAGGTACATCAGTTGGCTGTTACTCCTGATCAGAAGGTGTGGCTGGTGATGGTTCTCTGACTTTTCTGCTTTGTAGATCTCTTAGAAACCATTGTATATTAAATGAAAACTATATTTTCTTAATCTTCAAGTTTGGATTTCTTAAACTCTAGAGTTAGTGACTTTGTTTAAGAGTAACAGATTGCTGGTGTGTGATTGGGTGGAAAAATCTGAATTATAGCACTCTCTATTTTCCTTGTATTAATAATATTATTTTGCCATTTATCCTCTGGACCACAAATCCATGGCGCAGGTGACCAAGAAGCAGTTCAAGGAAAGGAAAGAATAATCAAAGCCTCACGTCTTTGAAACTTTGCATTTGCTATCCCAACTGCACAGCCTAATTTTACCTTTCAATTCAGTAACACGTTTTTTCCTCTTCATCAGTGGTGGGTTCAGTTCAGTAAGAACTCAAGATTATGTAGTACCCGAGTTTCATGGTAACAATTCTAGAGGCATAAACCGTATTTGAATAATCCAAGCAGATGTTGCAATGAATGTCTCTTCTAGATATTAGGATCGCCACTCTCTTCCATTGAATGATGTCCAGATGGTATTGACTGCAAAATATTGATTCTGTTCAATAGGGTGACAAACTGCACCATCTTTTACTTCATGTTCACAAATAACAAGTGAAAAGTTTTTGCAGCAATTGCATATGCCGAAGACAAGCATGTTTTGGGTGGTGGTCTTACAAATGTGGGTTTACCATTGATTCCACCTCCACACAGATAGGAACGAAAGCAGAAGAGGTGGAAATCTTCCTGAAGATGCAACTACTTCAGTGGAAGGTTACACTCATTCTCCAGACACAAATGAATACACAACCCTCACCCCAGTGACCCCTACTAAGACTGGGTCTCCTGGAGTTACTGAAGTTACTATTGTTGGAGATTCCACCTCTAAGGCTGATCTTACTTTACCAGGTAATTTGGCCATTTGATATCTGGTTTGCTTTCTCTATAGGAAGAAACAACACATACTTTCATATAGTAAAGAACGTCTTCTCTGTGGAGACTGTAATTAGATTGATTTGTGTCATGGGAATGACTTTCATCACAGGTCATCATTCTAATGCAGTAGATTTACTTTAGATGAATAATGCTTTTATTTACCTGTGTAATTTCCTTTATTTTTTGTGACTTGGTTGCTACGGTAGAATTTCTTTCTTTGTCTTATTCCTGACCTTCTGATATATTTAATTGAACCATATAAAATCGACATTTTTGTAAGTAAAAGTAGTCAAGTATCAGTTTCATTTGATTCAGCTAATATATGCTGCTTATGTAAGGTTTTACCCAACTTGTGAATAATTTCCCTATACTAATGTCTTTGCTCTGAAATTATTTTTTATTGGTGATAGATTGGTGGATTTTATTTTTGGTGAAGGGCTTATGGATACCTCTTCTAATTATGGTGCACGCTTAAAACTTTATGATTTAATCTACATTATGACTAGCTACCCTTTCTCAGACAGAGAGGCCTGGCGTGCTGCGGTTCATGGCATCACAAAGAGTCGGCCATGACTGAGCGACTGAACTGAAATGAACTGACCCTTTCTCTTGTGAGAGCAAAGAGTTGATCGAAGATGACTTATTCAATAAGTTACACATGGACCTAGCCATCCTCCCCCTTCTACTTTTGTTTCTCTGCATTAAGAAACTAATATTGAAGAAAAGGGAACTGAAAAAGACTTACCCTGGCTAAGAAACTAAAATTGAACTCTCTCTTCCTGGTGCCAGATATTTAAGAGTTCTTACTATTCAACCATTAAGGAATATTAAAGATCCATTAAAAAAAACTGTATATATATATATATGTAGTAGCACATGTCTTTTCCTACCCCATGTCCCCTCAGATGAACAATAAGTCTCATGAGAACTCGATGTATAAAGCAGATGACAGTGTGATGCTGTGGCTGTTGTGGGGACAGAATGCCATGTGCCTGGCCCGTATCCTAGAGCCCACATGCCTGGGCTGCCCATCTCAGGGCTTCAAGGGAAACAGTGTTAAAACACCCTGACCTCAGCAGTATCGGCACGACAAAGCCCCTTTACACCTGCTGGTTGGTTCGGCATGGTTCTGCCCTCAGCTGTTAAAAATTCCAAGTAGCTGTGTCAGTATTCTTCTGGAGAAATCAATTTTAGAGCACTGCCTGCTTTCTCTTGGCAAAATAGGGCCCTTTATGCAGCCAAGCGAATTGAAATGGCCATTTTAACAGTTACAGTAGCCTCAAAGGATTACATAGCCTATTTGTTAGTAAATAAAATGCTTTCTACAAAATCGATGTTTACATACCCTGATTCCTTCTGCATTCTGCAGCGGTACAGACAGATTTTCCATAGTTCTCCATGGATTAAATGATCTATCATCCTTGATTTTCTTCCAGAATACTCAGATAAGGCTAATTTCTTCCCATATATTTTTTCTCCGCCTTTTTGCTTAATGTTAAGAATGAAAACATCCTTAATTGTAGTGGCTGTGGTCTTGGTGGTGATGGTGGTGGTGAGAAGGATGGCGGTGGTGGTGGTGAGAAGGATGGCGATGGTGGTGGTGAGAAGGATGGCGGTGGTGGTGGTGAGAAGGATGGCGGTGGTGGTGGTGAGAAGGATGGCGGTGGTGGTGGTGAGAAGGATGGCGGTGGTGGTGGTGAGAAGGATGGCGGTGGTGGTGGTGGTGAGAAGGATGGCGGTGGTGGTGGTGAGAAGGATGGTGGTGGTGGTGGTGAGAAGGATGGCGATGGTCGTGGTACTGGGTGCTTTGGTGTCAGCATTTCAGCAAATCCTGTTTTCAGTTTTTCTAACCATCAGCCAAGGAACAAAGCAATCTATCTCCTCCATACAATTGTGTAAGAGATTACAGATCGCCTGTCTCCACTTTCTCTAAATAAGGACATTGTGAAGATCAGATTATTGTGTATTCCTTAGAGGAATCTTTCATAATGGGTGACCATAGCTATTTTATGAACCTGTTTCACTTTGCTTCAAGATTCCATTATAATTTTAGGAAATATGTGGGCAGGAGGGGGAAGAACCAGAGTTTCCATATTCTGAACCTGAGATTTGACCTGTGGATCCAAATTTTAGCAATTCATGGACTTGTTTCAATGTAAAGCCTTCTGGTGATGGATGTTTGAGAAGATGGGGTTATATGAACTCTTGGTGTTGAAAATACAGATTTAAGTTTTTGGAAAATATGATTTGAAATATATTCTAATAACCAGGTACACCTTAGCCACATGTTAGTTATCTCCCCATTTCTTTTTCACTTATTTTCAGACTTTATTTTCTCTAAATTGAATTGACTTTTCTTTTTGAATCCTTACTGATTCAACCCCAAGCTACTTTATTGAACAAACAAAACATTTCTCAATTTCCTGCCTCAGAGAAATCTCTTTAAATGTCCCATGCCCTAAGCCACAGAGTACATGCATTCCCAATGATCACATCTATCATAATTCAAAGCATATAATCGTTATGTCAAAGACACATCAAATCCCAACCTCAGACTTGCCAAGACATCATAGTATTTTTGGTAGAGTTACAATTTGGGGGTTTCTACTGAGGCCACACTTCCTATGGTCATCCTTACTGGTCTGTGCTGTCCCAGTTTTTAAAATTTTGATTGAAGCTCTAACCCACTCATCAGAGAAGGAAGCAATGAACAATAATTCATGTCATGGACCCATTCGGAACTCTGTCATTATTTTTGGTTACCTTTAAGAGACTTTGCAATGAGCTGTATGAAAATACACAGGTGAGGAAGCCCAGATGGTAACGTAACTGAGCATATGGTATTGAACTCCCTCTGTTGCTCCTTACAGGAGACTACAGCTCATCCCGCGACCCCAGTGGAAGGTACTATACAACTCACGCGTCTGAATCAGCTGGTGAGTTTGAGCTGCTTTGTCATTTACTGTTACCATCATGGAACCTGCTAATTATTAATGATGTATGAGTCAGTGTCTCCCCAAAAGTGGTTTTTATACATTCTTTGCATGCATCACAATCACGGGGAGAACTTATTAAACTACACTGCTGGGCCCCATCCTTAAATGTTTCTACTTCGAGAGGAGTGGAATGAAGCCTGAGCATTTGTATGTCTAGTAATTTCTCTGGTGATGCTGATTCTGCTCAGACACGGACTCCACTTTGAGGATGACTGCTTTCGAAAAAATTCTTCCATCTGAAAAAATCAGGAAGAATTTAAGCAGGTGCTCAGTTTACCACTGCATTTTACCAGGGCAATTAAGAATATGGATTTTGGAGAAAGAATGGCCTGGGTTTGATTCCAGCTCCTTCACATGCCGATGAGGGACCTTGTTAAAAGGATCTGAGATTTGATTTCCTAACCAAAAAAATTGGAATGATAATAACTGTCACAGGGCATTGTTTTAAAGGGACATTCCCAGGGGCTCGGTGGGTAAAGAATCTGCCTGCAATGCAGGAGACACAGGAGACTCGGGTTTGATCCCTGGATCAAGAGGATCCCCTGGAGGAGGAATTGGCAATCCCCTCCAGTATTTTTGCCAAAAAACCCCCCATGGATACAGTCCATGGGGTCACAAAGAGTCGGAAGGGACTGAGCAAGCACACACATGCACACATTGTTTTAAAGACTAAATGATGTATACTTGTAAAGTCTTTAGCATAATTCTCCTGCCCTCCGCACATGGCATAATAACTAGCCTTTACTGAGAATGTACTGTGTGCTGGTGGCATCGTTCTGAACACTTTACACGCATTAGGTTGGACCATCTGAAACTGCCACTTGTGTAGATCAACAGTCAGGTATCGGTGATTCCCTATATTTCACCTTTTATGTTCTCATTTAATTATGTCAGTAATTGTATTATCCTAGTATTACAAATGAGGAAACCAAGGCTTAGAGAGGCGAAGCAGCATGGCTGAGTTGACTTGGGAGAGTTGAATGGTGAAGCCAGGTTTTAAGCCCAGGGATCTTGTGTTGCCTCTCAGAAGCATGGTCTGGAGAAATACCCTGTAATGACCATCATTACTGCCATAATTACTGTAATGATCACACCTCTAGAAATATCACTCCAGGCAGCAAAAATCTGCCACGAGGCACGTTGACTTGTGATCACTCACGTTGCTCCTGAAAGGTTCTGCCGGTGCTGTCTCAATGTGGTCTCCCTGATTATTGCCAGCCCAGGTGATCCCATGCCAGCCAAGTAACCCCATATGAACTATTGTCCTCTCCCTCCCTCCCAGCTGGGAGTAGGGTTGCCTCCAAGCTTGAGGGTTCACACACTTAAAGCAAATATTGAACTGGATATTTACATGGTGGCTTCAGTAATAACCTATCCTGTAAGAGCACAGGGATGTAGGGGCCCAGTAGAAATGCTTCTAAAATAAAGACAGAAGCCCCAGGCTCTCTGGGGGCCTCGGGTGGGGCATTTAACCTTTTCCAGTTTTGATTTATTAGTAAAAAAGGAGATCAGGACACAGGCCTCTGTTATTCCTAGAGCTCTTGTGAAGAGCATGCTGTATTAAAAATATGAAAGTGTTTTGAAGATTATATGGAGCTATTACTATAAGGAGGTGCTCTTTAGTTTTGGGGGTATTTTTTTTGGGGGGTGCTCTTTAAAATCAAGTGATTTTAGCCACTCCAAGCATGGTCCCTGGACCAGTGGCAGGGACATCACCTAAGAGCTGGCTGGAAATGCGGACTCCCCAGACCACTGAATCAAGAACTGCATTTTATCCAGGCCTACCCCGCCCCGCTTTCACTAGGCAGTTTGTATGTACTTTAAAGTTTCAGAAGCACTGTTGAGACTTTTTCCTCACAGTGCGAGCCACCTGTGCACATGTCTCAGATTGGATCTCACCTCCCAGCTGCATCGTCAAGCATCCCTCTTTGCAGAACTTACTTCCCCAACCAGCCCTACCCTGGCTGGATTCACAGAATCCAGGGTGCCAGCACAGGCCTGCTGGGTCTCATTCGTCTTCTCCGGCTCTTTCTTGAAGTAAGAATCAGGTGGGCTGGAGTTAGTCTCTAATGTTTGACTCCTGAGCAGGTGTGTGTTGTTCAAATGGAAGGTTTCATCTGGTTGTACACACACCCAGATCTTTCCTTTCTGGGAGCGCTTTTTATGAAAATCAAAATAAAGAGATGATGACCCATTGATGGCCTCCCGTTCAAATATCAAAGGCTGCTGTGAGTCAGACACAGACCAGCGAGAGTGGCTGTACCTCTTAGGTGGTTATCAAGGCAAAGATCTCTAGTTTAGATGGCTAGTATCCCATGACCTGTTCAGGCAAACACCTGCCAATAATGACCAAGGCCTCTGGGAGGCAGCTAGAGGAAGCCCCTTGGACTCCTTCTGATTGACAGAAGACACTGTCAAAATGGCCTGCTGAAACAGCCAGATGTCCAATAGAATTTGTTTTGCTCCATTTTGAGTTTAACTAGTACATTGCATTGCATAAACAGGAGCCATTCTACTCAAAATAACCACAGCCATCAAAATTTCAGAGTTCACCATGTACAGTCAGAAATTTGATTCTGAGAAAAGGCTATTTAAGTTCTGCCCATCTTCATGGGGTCACAAAGAGTCGGACACGGCTGAGCAGCTGACCGACAGCAGCAACATCTTCATTCATTGATTAGCCAAACAGACTTCCTGTTTTTTTTTAACTTCCCTGGGAACCCTTCAGGATTCTGCAGTGGGTTCCCACTGGGTAGGGGGGAAGAGTTTATTTTAGTGGGAATTTTTCACATTTTGTTTTGAAACAGTGGAGGAAGCACAACACACACACACACACACACACACACACACACCAAAGCTTTCATTTGGGTGAGCCTCTTCACAAAATGCCTTAGAAGTTTCATTTAAAACATGATTCTTCCCTCATTGTGATGAACCTCCCGTTCTGACTTGTGAATTCTTTTGTGATTCTTCCTGCTTCCTTCCAGTTTGGATTCTTTGTCTCCTTATTTGGTTTTGTAGCAGCAGAGAATGTTGTCTTCTAAGAAGTGCATGTTTTGTGAATATAGACATATTAGCAGGCGCTCTCCTTAGGGTGATTTTTCACAAAGAAAAAAGGACATTGCCCACCCTACCCTACCCTGAATCCTTTTTTTTTTTAAATGTTTATGACTATTGAAGATGTTGGACGTAATTTTTAGGTTTGCTTTGAACTACCTGAAGCATTTGAATCCCCTGGGGATCTTGTTAAAATGAAGATTCTGAGGTTTGAGATGAAACCTGAGGCTGTGTATTACCAGCAAGCTCCCATGGTGATGTTGCTGGTCTAGGGTAGCAAGGTTTTAAATTAAAAATAGCGAATTGTACTGTTGCCGAGTTGAAGATTGTACTGCTTGCTGTACAACAGGCCAATAAATCAAGAGATGAGTTGGTGGAGCAAGGATTAGTGACTTTATTCAGAAAGCCAGCAGACAAAGATGGTGGACTGGTGTCCCAAAGAACCATCTTGCTTGAGTTAGAATTCAGGCTTCTTTTATACTAACAGGGACAGAAGTGAAATCAAACTTTTCCTGGTTTCCATCAGGCTTGTTAATTTCTTCCTTCCTGCAGTCATTCACAGGTGGGGCTTGTCAGGATGCTTCCTATGAACTAGACCAAGATATTTTAGCTTAATGCTCATTCCCTGGAAGGCAGGGTTCCCAGAGATGGGCCACTATGTATAATTTAAGCTTATAGATACCATTTCTTTAATGATTAGCTGGTAATATAAACAAAGGTTCTTTCCTATTACAGTAACTGCACACAATTACCATTCTTGTTCACTTCTTTAAACCTCTATAAAATGATGATGAAGCAGATTCTATTATTACCCCTATCTTATGAGTGAGAAAACAGACCTGGCAAGGGATGACTTGTCCCAGCAGATATTACTGGTGAGAGACAGAGGTAGGACTTGAATCCAGGGCTATCTTGATTGATTTATAGCCTCTTAAATACTGCATAGTACTACTGCTGAAAATTCTCATACTCTTGTTGAAGAATGACATTTCTAAACCTTACCCTTAATCAAAGAGAGCTTTTCTGGAGGGATGTTTCTTTCATGCAACACAGTATGGATGTCTGTGGGTTGGATTGATAGCTTTGCAATGATGTAGCGTGTAGAGTCTGGCCTTATGTGTTGCTCAGTAAGAAACTCCTGGTTACATGTTCCATTTGTTGAGAGTTGTTGTTTTTTCTCTTTAGGACACTCAAGTGGGAGTGAAGAACATGGGGCAAACACAACCTCAGGTCCTATGCGGAAACCTCAAATTCCAGGTGAGTTTTGAGCTGTGAAGGAAAGAAATGCTAAAAGCAGGTCTCTCCGAATGTCACAGAAGGGAGGAAGCCAGTTGGAAAGCACATTCTCCTCCATGTCTACCCTTGAACCTGATGGCTCTTCTTGGTGAGCTAAAGGGTGAATGACAGTACCACAGCCTCCTGAGAAAGAATGAAATCTTTCCTTCTGCCTTGGTCCTGTAGATTGGCTGAGCTCATGTTCGGACCTGTCCCTAGTCTGTCCCAAAGAAGTGCCTTGTTAGTTACTAAAGCTCCCTCCCCAAGTGAGTGATCTTCCTGTCCCAGGGGACAGGCACTTGAGGCCGGTTCCCTCTATATTTCCGGGTTTGAGGGTGGATGTGTAACTTTCTCCTCACATTGCAGATGATGGGGAAATACAAGAGTCATGTGCGTTGGGTGGAGTGAGAATATTCTTCTTGTCCCCAAACTACTTTTCACGAGGGACAATCTTTACTGATTCAGAGGGAAGAAAGTTTAAGAATATGGTGAGAGGGCTGGGCCACTTGGCTCCCTTGAGCGTCAAGATTTAAGGCATTTGAGGCAAATGCTTTCTTTGACTTAGGCTCCAAACTGGACATTTGTAAAGTGGGATTACAGTTAAGGAAGGTTTTTCCTAGGGTTGTAAATTATTCTTCTAATTCTCTGCTCTACAGAGATCTCAAGCTGAGCCTCCCTTAGGAAGAGGGAAGAACGTGGTGTGGCCTATGTCCCCTTCCCTTGACTTACCTGAGCAGAGCATGTGGAGTCAGAGGAACGGACTAAGGGGGTGGTAGGATGCAGTTGCTATAATCAGGCAGCAGGATTTTCCCCAGCTCTAGTGAGAGTAAGTGTGGAGCATCTTAGGGCTAGACCCATGGGGAAAGAACAGAAAGGATACCTTTCTGTCAGCCTCCACATCTCCTGACATAACCTCCCCACACAAACTCATCAAACCAGGGAGGGGTCAGGCTGAGGCAGTACTGAGCAAGAAATCAGAGGAAAATGAAGCTTCTCCAAGAAGAATAGCCAGTGAATGACTTCCCATCTTTCTTGTTCCTTCAGCTTCAGTTCATTGCATAGATATACAATCTACTTTGCTATTAAATTTATTCAGATTGTCAAGTTATATTTTAATCCTGCTATAGGTTGGTTTTAAAAACATGTATGTAACATTTTACTGGTTTACAAGTGATACACTAATTATTGGAGGCATTTTTGGGAATACTGCTGAACAAAAGGGTGAAAATACAATTCCCTTGTTATCTACCTCACCATCCAGAGTACCATGGTAATCATTTTCATGTGTGTCTTTTCCATTATTTTTCTATCTGATTTCTATACAAACATGTAATTTGACACACTGTTTAGTAAACTCATTCCCAACTGGCTGGTCACAGCTTTTCAATGTCATTAAATAGTCTTCCTCTGTATCTTAGTACACAATACAGTGGATGGACCCTAATTCATTTAACCAATCCCTTATTGTTGAATAGTAGATGGTTTCCAACTTCTATAAATAGATCGGTAAGAAACATCTTTATAGCCAAGTCTGAGGTCCTATATTCCTAGAAGTATAACTAACTGATGGATCAAAGGCTGTACATTTTGAAGGATTTTTGACAAATTTTGCCAAATGACGCTCCTGACATCTCCACAGGGATGTCATTTTTGCCACCCACTAGTATATGACCTCCATTTTTGTTCCTTAATAAAATATAATGTGAATGCTCTCATATAGAAAAGGAATGATACTTTTAAGGAACATTCTTTTAATTTATTTAATGGTATCGCACCAAAGGCATCTACAGGTTTTACAGTTCATTCTATGCTTTTTGGAAATGTGTTTCTCCTGGGGGAACTCGGAAATCTTGACTGATCATAAGGTATGATAAACAGGCCTGTTAGACAAAGATCTATAGCAAAATGGTTCTTCCACTGCTAGCTGGCTATTGGCTAGACCTTTGGTTGGACCCATGTGGAGAGCTGGCTGTAGCTCTTGTTTGGACCAGGTCAACTTATAAAGTGCGTTCCCCAAGCTCATGCATGTCTTTGGCTTCCCACCAGAATGGCTGATCATCTTGGCATCGCTCCTGGCCTTGGCTTTGATTCTCGCGGTTTGCATTGCTGTCAACAGTAGGAGAAGGTAAGGCGATGCTCCTCAGGGCCTTAACTTTGAAAGGGCATCATTTAAACTTAGGCTGTAAAACTACTAAGTATAAAATATAAGCTACAAGGATACATTGCACAACACAGGGAATATAGCCAATATTTTGTATTAACTTTATATGGAGTGCAATCTATAGAAATGTTGAATTACTATGTTGTATATGTGAGACTAATAGAATATTGTGCATCAACTATACTTCAATCAGAAAAAAAAAAAGCCATAGGCAATATGTCCTTGCTACTCAGAGTGTAGCCCCAGCAACCAGCAGCATCTGCACCCTGGAAGCTTGTCAGAAATGCTACATCTCAAGCCCTACCCCAGCCCCCTGTATCAGAGTCTGTGTTTTCATAAGACCCCAGGGACTCGTGTGGACAGTACAGTTTAAGAAGCTCTGCTCTGGTATATTCTTTAGAGAAGGGAGACTGTGATTCTTTGGACATTTGCTTTTAAATGGGTCTCTTGTGGGTCTTAATTTTGGGGTATGTGATGAAAGTTGTGTAATATCTCACCAGTAAGACATGAAATAGTATTATCATTCATTGATTCATTGGGCTTCCCTGGTGGCTGAGATGGTGAAGAGTCTGCTTGCAATGCAAGAGACCTGGGTTCAATCCCTGGGTCAGGAAAATCCCCTGAAGGAGGACATGGCAACTCACTCCAATATTCTTTCTGGGAAAATCCCGTGAATAGAGGAGTCTGGTGGGTTACAATCCATCTGGTCACAAAGAGTCAGACAGGACTCAGAGACCAACACTTTCACTTTGATTAATTGAATAAATATTTATCAGGTGTCTTCACAGTGCACAAAAATGTGTAGAGGTTCAAGGATTAGCCCTTTAGCCTGTCTGAGGCCCCTAGAAACCTCTAGAACCCTTACCTAAAGCAGGCATTGGGTTTGTGATTTTTTTTTTTTTTTTTGGTAATGATACTATTTTCTGCTTTCTGAAAGCTGTCATCAAAAGGATTCAGGTTATGGCCTAGGAAAAGTTCCCTGAGACTTTCCATGGAAAGTCTGAAAAAAGACAGTCACCTCTCTAGAACTGGCTTGTGGGTTGTTTTCATATCATCAGACATCTCTTCTCTCCCTCCCTCAACCAAAGCCTTTCATTTTGGAATAATATACCTGCATATACCTGATTGAGCTGTGACCAGCCTCTAGAAATAATGCTGTGTTTAAAATGAAGCAAAGGAAAACAGTAATTCTAGCATCAGAGAAAATGAACTTTCACAGGAGTACTCCAGAAATATAGCTCTAAATTTCAAGATACTCAAAGATGCACAATTTTTCTCCAAAAAAAAAAAAAAAAATGCAGAGGAACATCAAACTTTTGTAAATGTCCCTTGAGGTTTCTTAAAGCAAAAGAATCTTATTTCCAAGTGGGGCCACATCTACTGTGTCATTAAATCATCAAACAGATCAGAAAATGCCCCTACATTTGGGAAAAGACCTGGAGAAAATTCTAGAATCTTTCTTGTTGGCTTTTGGAAAGCCAAGGAACAGCTAATTCCATTGCCATTTATGGCTCATGCAGTATTTTTCCTTTTTGGAGGAAATTGAATAATATCATATTACAGTCATACAAGTTAATGAACGTGCTTTTAAAGTCAAATAGATGTGTTGCTATCTGTAAAACAAAAAGAAATTTCATAAGGAACAAAAACTAGGGAAAGAAATCTGAAAGACCTCCTAAGAATCTCCCATGACTAAATGGAAAGAGATATTTTTTAGTTGAGTTTAAATAATATGACTTAGGGAGCCCTTACAAAGAGTCTTTACACTTTCCTTCAGCCTCTGTGCTTTTTTCATAGGTGACTTTTGTTCGATTAAATATGAGTTTCCTATTGTTGGAAATCAGTCCTTTTATTCCAGGCCCTAAAATGCACCACATCTGCTCACGTATACAGCCTATAAGCTCTGTACATGTTGCCATAGAAACGTTGGCCTCAGATGTTCTCACCGTGGGGGAGAATTCGGAGAAGTGTCTCAGCTGTCCCCCGAGCAGCTGGAGCCCCCAAAGTGTGACTGGTTAGCTCGTGCGTCACTTCCCATCATGTCAGCAGCATAAGCAGGCCCCCTTGCTTCCCCACCCCCTCCTCCCAATACCAGCAGTCACTCTGGCAACCGGCAAACAGGGACACACAGGACCTGGTAGAGCAAGCATCTCACCGGGAGAGTAGCTGCTCGGATGCTCTGAATTACCATGTCCTGATTTTGATCATCAAAAACAGATTTGCCACAGAGCTAAAGACTGATTAACGGCTGCAGAGGCCCTGGGATATGCACTGTGATTCTAAAGCCACCAGCCCATTTCTAATCCTCTCAAAAGGCAGAGGCCTTTCTACTTAGAGTGTGGCATTCTAGAGGGATACAGAATCCTATTTGCATCAAAGAAAGTTTGTTTGAAGATAAGAGGCCTATACCAGGCATTCACTTATTCAGCAAATGTCTTTTGAGGGGCAGCTGTGACGTCAGCACTACAGAGGAGGAAGAGATGAAAACAAAAAGGGTACCATGCCTTCTCTGCAAAAATCTTGAGGTTTTGTTGCAGTATTGGCCTGTTCACTTTGAGTCAGCTATTATTTTATTGCCAACATACTCTGGGCCAGGCCATGTTATATGATTACGATTAAAAGATAGAAGTGGAAAATCATTAACTACTAAGGTTGAGGTTGGAGAGTTAAACATGGGCTTCCATGAAGGAGTGATCTGTGAGTTCCAGCATCTTAAAGATGCCGATTTAGGGGTCCTGTAATCTCTCTCGCTTTCCCAGTCCCTGTCATAGCCCACATTATTACCTTTCCTGCTGTTCTTTTTATAACCAGAGTCCTTGAATTGCACCTTTCCAGTGGAAATCAGAACTTTATTCACTCTCTGTAAGAGCTGACAGCTCTTTTAGGAATCAGTTGGGTTGGTAGCTATTGGATGAGACTGAAGAGAAGTTAGATGCCTTTCTCCGTAAAGAATTTACCGGGTTTGTGTGAAGAGGCGAGAGAAAGCTTCACAGAAGAGAAATGATTAAGGAATGTTTCTGTATTGATTGTGCAGAAAAGGCCTTTGCCTGCTTGCACTGTCATGGGAATAATCATCCTGTTTCTACACCCCAGAGGGCAGCCATGCACCCTCAGCCTGGTGTGTCCCCTCCGTAAATCTCCATGACTTAGAAATGTCTTCCTTCTTCTAAGCTGCAGCCTAGTTCGCTCTAATCTAAGCTCACCCAAACTCCTTCTGCGCTCTACAACAGAGCTGTCCGGTAGAACTTTCTGTGATGACAAAAGTGTTCCACGTTTATGCTCATATACAACCATTAACCACTTATGGCTGCTGAGGCTCATAATGTGACTAGTTCAACTTAAGTGAATTTTTTATTTTATTTCATTTGAACTAGTTTATATCCTATGGCTGGTGTCTAATGGATGGAATGGCAAAGCTCCAACACACTGCAAAACAGACCTCTAAATGTCTTTCAGGACTGTCAGGTAGATGAGACATAAGCTCAGTCTTGTTTTCTGTTGTTTTTTTTTTTTGCTATTGTTGTTTTTAAGGAAGGGAAAGAGGCCAGAATGATCCCTGTAGTAATGGATTAGAACTGATGACATCAGTATGAACTTAACACAGATGTTTACATACAGAATTATTATTTTTTATTATTATTAATTTATTATTTTATTTTTTGGCCACGGCGTGTGGGATCTTGCTTCCCAGTTGGCTCGGTGGTAAAGAATCCGCTTGCCAAACTGAAAATGCAGGTTCGATTCTGGCTTGGGAAGATCCCCCGGAGTTGGAAATGGCAACCTGTATTATTGCCTGGGAAATCCCATGAGCGGAGGAGCCTGGGGGACTTCAGCCCACAGGGTCACAAAGAGTTGGACACAACCGAGCGGCTAGACAACAACGTGTGGTATCTTAGTTCCCCAACCAGGGATTGCACCTGCAACCCCTGCTCTGGAAGCTCAGAGTCCCAGCCACTGGACCACCAGGGAAGTCCCAAGGCCAGCTGTTAAGTTACCTTACCCCTTAACTTTTAAGATGAACTCCTCCATGCCCTAAAGAATGTGTTTCCTGGCTTCTAAACCCCGTCTGACAGCTTCCTCATTGTGAGGTCACTTGCGTCCTCAGCTGATGCCTGAGANAGGCCAGCTGTTAAGTTACCTTACCCCTTAACTTTTAAGATGAACTCCTCCATGCCCTAAAGAATGTGTTTCCTGGCTTCTAAACCCCGTCTGACAGCTTCCTCATTGTGAGGTCACTTGCGTCCTCAGCTGATGCCTGAGATTGAAGAGGAAAGGAGGTACAGGCAAGATGTAGTTCAGTAAAGATCTCTGACCTTTAGAGTCAAAAAGTCTTAAGTTGTAAATACTAGACTGTAGTTCCTGCCGTAACTAGCGGGGTAGCTTTGGGTGATATGCTTGACTTCTTGGACTCAGAAAAGAGAGAGGCTGGATCACCTCTGAAGTCCCTTCAGCTCTAATGTTTCTTTTTAAA
This sequence comes from Oreotragus oreotragus, assembly GCA_006410675.1. Classification (NCBI taxonomy): domain Eukaryota; kingdom Metazoa; phylum Chordata; class Mammalia; order Artiodactyla; family Bovidae; genus Oreotragus; species Oreotragus oreotragus. Next base: position 704,831 of record SJYX01012228.1, on the reverse strand, counting down.
TTCCTGTAACTAATAAGAAAGAAAAAAATGAGAGCTTGCTTTTTAAAAGTACTTACGAATTGCCCGGGGCACCAAATATTGGGCTGAGTTATTTATGAGCATCACTCTGCCCTCCTGAAAGAACTCAGACAGAAAACAGAGACACATAAATCCAGAGGGAAATAGGGGCAGGACCAAACCCAAGCACAGCATTCCTCCACCCTGCAGGTCTAATGTTACCCACTTTCAAAATCAGCTTCATTTAGGGTAATAACGTTAATCCCCACCTCAGTCCCTTGCACAAACATTTATCTTATGATTATAAATCACTTTCCTGCACTGTTTCATCCAACTTCTCAAGTACCCGTTTGGTGGATGAATGGAAATTACTTTAATAAGATACCTTTTCTTCAAAGACCGTCTGATACAAACTATTGGGTTGGCCACAAAGGTCATTTGGGTTTTTTGGTAAGATGTTATGGGAAAAACAAACTTTTTTGCCAACCCCATATTATGTATAACATGGATAAATGACAAGGTCCTACTCTATAGCATGAAGTGAAGTGAAGTGTAGTCGCTCAGTCGTGTCCTACTCTTTGCGACCCTGTGGACTGTAACCTACCAAGCTTCTCTGTCCATGGGATTCTCCAGGCAAGAATACTGGAGTGGATTGCCATTTCCTTCTCCAGGGGATCTTCCCGACCCAGGGATCGAACCCGTGTCTCCCGCATTGAAGGCAGACGCTTTAAGCCCTGAGCCACCAGGGAAGCCTAGGCATAGGCAACTATATTTAATATCCTGTGATAAACTATAATGGAAAAGAACATGAAAGAGAATATATGTATGTGTGTGTATCAGTTCAGTTCAATTCAGTCACTCAGTCATGTCCGACTTTGCAGCCCCATGGACTGTAGCACCCCAGGCCTCCCTGTTCATCACCAACTCCCGGAGTTCACTCAACCTCATGTCCATTGAGTTGGTGATACCATCCAACCATCTCATCCTCTGTCGTCCCCTTCTCCCTCCGCCTTCAATCTTTCCTAGCATCAGGGTCTTTTCAAATGAGTCGGCTCTTCGCATCAGGTGGCCAAAGTATTGGAGTTTCAGCTTCGGCATCAGTCCTTCCAATGAATATTCAGGACTGATCTCCTTTAGGATGGACTGGTTGGATCTCCTTGCAGTCCAAGGGACTCTCAAGAGTCTTCTCCAACACCACAGTTCAAAAGCATCAATTTTTGGTGTTCAGCTCTCTTTATAGTCCAACTCTCACATATATACATGACCACTGGAAAAAACCATAGCCTTATCTAGATGGACCTTTGTTGGCAAAGTAAAGTCTCTGCTTTTTAATGTGCTATCTAGGTTGGTCATCTTCCCTGGCTTGGGAAGATCCTCTGGAGAAGGCAATGGCACCCCACTCCAGTACTCTTGCCTGGAAAATCCCATGGACAGAGGAGCATGCTAGGCTACAGTCCATGGGGTTGCAAAAAGTCCGACATGACTGACAAGTGACTTCACAAGGTTGGTCATAACTTTCCTTCCAAGGAGTAAGCGTCTTTTAATTTCATGGCTGCAGTAACCATCTGCAGTTATTTTGGAGACCCCAAAAATAAAGTCTGCCACTGTTTCTCCATCTATTTGTCATGAAGCGATGGGACCGGATGCCATGATCTTTGTTTTCTGAATGTTAAGCTTTAAGCCAACTTTTTCACTCTCCTTTTTCACTTTCATCAGGAGGCTCTTTAGTTCTTCTTCACTTTCTGCCATAAGGGTGCTGTGTGTGTATAACTGAGGGTTTTCCAGGTGGGGTTAGGGGTAAGAGATGCAGGTTCAGTCTGTGGGTTGGGAAGATCTCCTGGAGAAGGGCATGGCAACCCACTCCAGTATTCTTGCCTGGAAAATCCCATGGACCAAGGAACCTGGTGGGCTACAGTCCCTGGCATTGAAGAGTCAGACAGGACTGAAGTGATTTAGTACACCTGAATGTGTACAACTGAATCACTTTGCTATACAGCAGAAAGTAACACAACGTTGTAAATAACTGTACTACAACAAAGTTAAATTTAAACAAAAAGCTGCAAAAGCAAAGACAAATGAGATAACCCTTGGGAATCTGAAAAAAAAAAAGCAGCACCCCGCTTTGGCCTTTTACAACATCTTCATCGTAAATATAACAAGGGGAGTGGAGGTAGCTGAAGAAACAAAGCAAACATTTCACGTGGTTCTGGTTATACTAACAAGTACAGCAAGTGCTTGTAGAACATTCACTGTGTTTCGGATGCCGTTCTAAGTGCTTATCCAAGGCCTCGATTTCCTTACTCTACCTTGTTCAGAAAAGCAACAGATAAAATGGTGGTAAACTCATGTATCCAGTGCCAGCCTCTGTTTCAAGCGATTTCCACAGTCTTGTGACACTGGTACTCTTAACAGCCTGGTGTTACAGATAAGAAAGCTGAGGCTCAGATAAGTTAAGTGAGTTGCCCAAGGTCACACGGTGGTAAGGCCCTCAAACCAGGCCTTCCAAGCCCCTGCTCTTGTCTATGTGGATCCATATGCCCAGCCCTACGGACCAGCAGAGGTCAAGTGTCGTTCCTCCCGCCTTTCATCAAGAGTCATGCCAGAGGATACAGGATCAACCTCATATTCAGGAGGTATAATTTTTACTTCCCCAAACAAATGATTAAAGTTTATGGCCTTGGCAGTTCCAGAGGGAATGGCCCATGATCATGAATAGTAGAAGCTTTGTCTCTACAACTCCAAATATCCAGCGGCAACGTGAACAGTTCCGACTTCATACTTGTTCCAGATCTCCAGATGGTTAGCAGCATGAATAAAGCAAGGGCGCCAGAGCCCAGACTTTTGGTCATAAAAGCCTACATTTGAATATTGACTCTGTCCCTCTTACTGGCTGTGTGACCTCAAGCTAGTTACTAAACCTTCCTGAGCCTCAGTTTCCATTGCTGTATAATGGGAATAACAGCTGCTTTGTGAGATTATTGTAAAGATTACATGAAATTACATGTAAAGTGCCTGACATTCAGGAAGTGTCCAAGAAATGCACATTTCCCCTCACTCCCACTCTACTTGTAGTTGTGAGGGTTTGCACCTTTGCTTTTGTTTAAGCAGCATCTGACTTCTTGATGTGTGGCAGTGATCATGTTACAGGAAAGAGGAAGCATTGCTTCAGGCTGGGGCGGGGGTAAGGTAATGCCCTGACCCAGCAACAAGATCAAGGTCATGCTCTTCTATAGCAGACCTTCTGCATTTGAGTAATGTTATTAAGAAATCTTAAATAGTGAACGACTTGCCTTATATAGTTAAACTTCCCATATCTAAAGTTACATGGCAATCAGCCAAGCATAAGGGAAAGATCAGTGTGGCCTTATATCTTCCCTGGTGGCTCAGATGGTCAAGAATCTGCCTGCAATGCAGGGTTCGATCCCTGGGTGGGGAAGATCCCTTGGAGAAGGGAATGGCAACCCACTCCAGCATTCTTGCCTGGAGAATTCCATGGACAGAGGAGCCTGCTGGGCTAGAGTCCATGGAGTCGTAACGAGTCAGACATGGCTGAGCAACTGCCACTATACTTCTAGAAAAGCGGTGCCTCGTTCTTCTTGGTATTTGCAGTAATGACCCTGACAATGCCAACAAAGTGCGGACTGGGAAAGGAAGTAACCGGACATGCTTGAATACACAAATCAGAATGATTTGCAGCCGTCCTGGTGATGGTTTATCTAAGCCTGCAGAAACAGCCAGAGTTTAACAGAGGCAAACATTTCCCTTACATGATATGATGGAAGGAGAGTTAGAACTTGGGAGTCAGACACACCAGGGTTTGAATCCCAGTTCTCTTAGCACTTGTTCAATGACCTGGGGCAAGTGATGGAATTTTCCGAGCCCAGAGTTTCTTTAGCTGTGATGGGGGATACAGTGAACACTGGCTTCCCATAGCTGTGACCACTGGTTCTCAGACTCACTTCAGGTAGCCCGTGAGGGTTTGCTAAGTCCCAGACCCTGGTCTCCGCTTCTCGAGTTTTCTGATTCAAGATGTCTGAGGTAGGCCTGAGAATTTGCATTTCTAACAAGTTTATAAGTGATGCTTTGGCTACTGGGTCAAGGACTTTCCTGTGAAAAGTGCTGATTGTTAAAAGTCAGTAGGATGAAATATACTCAGATTATCATAAACCATAGTGATGGTGGCATTAACTGTGACAATGATGACAGAATCATCATACCCATTTCTCTTACAATTTTTTTTTTTCAATTCTTAGGTGTGGGCAGAAGAAAAAACTGGTGATCAACAATGGGAATGGAACCATGGAGGAGAGAAAGCCCAGCGGACTCAATGGAGAAGCTAGCAAGTCTCAGGAGATGGTGCATTTGGTGAACAAGGGGTCGTCAGAGACCCCAGACCAGTTCATGACGGCAGATGAGACGCGGAACCTGCAGAATGTGGATATGAAGATTGGGGTGTAACAGCTACTTTGTGACCTTGGAAATAAACCACCAATGGAGACACAACCATTACAGGGAGCTGGGACACTTCACAGACGCAGTGTGCTACTGATTGTTTCATTGGGGATCTTTTTTTTTTTTTTAGCATAAAATTTTCTATTCCTTTTTTGGGAGTTTTTTGTGTTTTATTTTTTAAAGTCAGATCCAATTGATAAAAACAGCATTGCTTTCTAAAATGAGGGCCCAGATAATAATCGGCAAGCATTGGACTGTTCTAGTCCCCACCGAGAAGCGTCTCACCTCCCTGAGGTATGTGATGGGCAGCTTCTAACAAAAGCCACACGTCCATCTTCCTGACCCTCAACCTTCCCCTTCATCCCACCCACCAGGGAACAGCCACCTGCTAAGGACATCCCCAGGGCTAGGAGGGATTGGCCCCTGGGAGGAAATTTGAATGGGTCCATATTGCCCTTCCAGCAGCCCAATCCCTGGGCAGTTCTTTCTAGTGGGGTTGGGGATGGGGGTGTACTGGTTACACATCCCCTTCTACAGACTCCTTGGAAAATTTTCAGATGCTTCTGGGAAATACCCAAACGGTGAAGCTATTTATCTATAGTAAGCTATTTATCTGTGTTTTTGAAGTATGAAACCCTGGAGGTACTTTGATCAGTGGTTTTGTTTTTTTTTTTTTTGGTTACCTACCTGGTCAGAGGCATAAAAGGGTTTCTGCTGATTCATAATAAACACCTGTACTTCTTCCACCTTAACCCTTTGTGCTGTGATCTTTCAGTTTCCTAATCAGCAAAGCCTGGGTCCCAACAGCTCATCAGGAAGAGGCGAGGAGGTCCTCCTTGCAAGTCTTCATCTCAGAGCCACGAATCCCCAGCTCAGGCTCACTCACCCAAATCTCATAGAGGACCAGGGAAGACAGTATTGTTTTACTTCTGAGGTTCCAAAGGCATTCTATCCTGTCCTACAACCAAAATTGTGAGAGGAGGAGCTTCAGCTGCTTTTATGTACTAATGGCTGCCTATTTCCCCTGAAAGGCGGTGAAAAGTCATGTTACATGTGCATGACCTGCCATTTGTGATGTTCCATGGTGTCGTACAAAAACAATACGGAAGTGCCTTCTAACCTTTTGTAATAAAAGAAGAAGCCAATAGAAATGAAGGAACACAGGCAGTGGCCAGCAGACTGGCACAAGCCGGGAAGGTGGAGCAGGGAGCAGTGCACATCCTGTCGGGGGGTTTTTATGGCCGTGTTTGTACATGTGTTTTCAAGCCAGTGGTCTCCATCCAAAGCAGTTACTACTCAGGGTTAACTTAAGTGGCTGGAGAATCCCTCAAAAGGTTTCAGGGCTTCCCACCTTGGATTCATCACCAGATCAGCAGTTATATGGCCACATAAGAGAATAATGGCTTTATCTCCTGCTTGGCAAGTCTTTAGCAGTCTTTGTATATAAGTTCCGGAGACTCTGGGGGTCCTAAAACTTCCAAAGGCTGCTGGTAATAGAAGAAATTGAATCTATAAAAATAAGGGGTTCCATAGACTGGGACCTCCTTCCTTAGGTCCCCAGAAAAAATAATTTGCCTACACTGCTTACAACTGACAATGTTTCCCAGCCCAAATATGAAGAAGGAGGAGGAGAAGGAAAAAAACAGTCCCATGTGAATCAGGGCTGGGCTTACACCAAGAGTGGATTCTGAAGAGCGTATCAGTAAAGGAGAGTTGCCAGCTTTCTGCTCATTTGGAAACTCAGCTCTTCCCCATCCACGCTCACAATCTCCTCCCCATCCTGGTCTTTGAAAGTTTCCTTTCTCTTCTGGGGATATCCTCAGTCAGCTCCATAGTTAGCTGTCTGGGGTTCTTTTTATTTTCAAGCCACACTGTTGTTACTGCTGCTGTTGTCCAAGTACCCCCACTAGCCAGAGCTCTCCTGGGCTGCTGCAGACCCAGACAGGCTCACGCGGGCTCTTTAACTTAAATGCAACAAACCATGACGGGCAGATTCAACTAAGCCAGACCCAGCTCAACCTACCCCAGATTCTCTTTGGGGTCCTAGACAGTCATACAAGTCTCACAGCTGGGGAAGGTTTTCCACCCCTTCTATACATTCCCATCAAGTAGGCTGAAATTTTGTTCAGTCGCTCAGTTGTGTCCGACTCTGGACCCCATGGACTGCAGCATGCCGGGCCTCCCTGTTCTTCACCGTCTCCCGGAGCTTGCTCAAACTCATGTCCATTGCGTCGGTGATGCTATCCAAGCATCTCATCCTCTGTTGTCCTCTTGTCTTCCTGCCCTCAGTCTATCTCAGCATCAGGGGCTTTTCTAACGAGTCGGCTCTTTGCATCAGGTGGCCAAAGTATTTCAGCTTCAGCAGCAGCCTTTCCAATGAATACTCAGGATTGAATTCCTTTAGGATGGACTGGTTGGATCTCCTTGCAGTCCAAGGGACTCTCAAGAGTCTTCTCCAACACCACAGTTTAAAAACATGAATTCTTCAGCACTCAGCCTTCTTTATGATTCAGCTCTCACATCCGTACATGACTACTAGAAAAATGATAGCTTTGACTAGACAGACTTTTGTTGGCAAAGTAACATCTCTGCTTTTTAATATGCTGTCTAGGTTTGTCATTGCTTTTTTTCCGAGAAGCAAGCGTCTTATAATTTCATGGCTGCAGTCACCATCTGCAGTGATTTTTCCATCAAGCAGGCTGAAATAGGAGATTGTTTTCTATTCTCTTTTGGAATTACATATGATCTTCCCTTTCATAATTGTTGTCACCCTTCACTTGGATACACCTCTGTGTTCTTAAGAAAGGGAAAGGGGAGGTCTAAAACTTTCATCCTAGGATACAATACCCCTGCAACATTGCCTGTGCTCTGGGAATAGGATCTACCCCCTGGCACTTGAAATAAGGACGTAACTCCATGCCATTCCTACCAGTAGTTTGCCAGGTGGCCTGGGCTGGGTCTTAAACAGTATTATTTGTAAAAGAAATGGGCCAAAAAAAAAAAAAAAAACCCCTGCAACATTGCCTGTGCTCTGGGAATAGGATCTACCCCCTGGCACTTGAAATAAGGACGTAACTCCATGCCATTCCTACCAGTAGTTTGCCAGGTGGCCTGGGCTGGGTCTTAAACAGTATTATTTGTAAAAGAAATGGGCCAAAAAAAAAAAAAAAAAAAGAAAGAAATGGGCCAGGATTTTATTATTTTGCAGAGCTTAGGAGAGCAAAGCTAATAGTTTTGCAAAGCTGAGGGCTTCAGGTGTAATTTTTCCTGAAAAACTACAAACCTTTTGTGTCCCCTGAGGGCTTCCTTTAAATTAGCATTAGGTGAAAAATAAGATGGGGCAAAAGACATCTTCATATCCATATTTTGCAGAGTCTAGCCTGGCAGAGATTTCTCTAGCAGAACCTCTCAAGAAATTTTACATCAAGACCGTGACAACTAGAATCAATTCATAGCCTCCGTTCACTCAATATACCAGTACACAGCAGGGGAGTAAGAGAAAGAAATCACTGATTTCTCTAGAAAGCAAAATGTACTTAAGAATAACATTCACCCTTATGTCATAGGAATGTCTTTATAAACCACTTGTGTTGAATTTTCCAAGAATAGCTCATTGTTCATGCATGCATGATGGCCATTGTTAAAGACTTTGATTTTTCACAGCACACCCTCAACTCTGATTTTTGTATATTTTTTAATGGACCAGTAATAATGAGAAAAGCATGATATGTATATTACTCAGCTGGAAGCACTTATTGGAACATATTATAAGGCTACTATTAAAAGGGTTAGTGGGTTAAAAGGGAAATGGACTCAGGAGCCTCTGACTTAAAGGGGTAGGAGGCCTAGAGGGGCAGAGCTCTGTATTTGGTTGTTTAGGTAATTTAGATGCCCAAAGTTAAAGGTTCATGAGGTGACTAGAGCTTCACACTCATTTTTTTTCTGAAAAGAAACATTAAATTAATTTCTAACACTTAAAACTCTTCTTTTGGAGAAAGTATAATTTTCCATTAAAAGTGTGTGGTCTGTACATTTCAAATTAAATGAGGTACTGTAAAGTGTTAATACTTTAAAAGCCAAAAACTACCGTTGGCCTTCTAGTTAAAGAAAGGAGAGAGAACATTCCTTCCCTCATGCAAGGCTCTAAAAAGACAGAGCTTGCAAAAAGACTTAAACCCATGGGGCCAAAGAGGATGGAGGAAGAGTCAATAACAGCAAAAATTTGAAGCTGAAAGTGATGGTTCATTGATAACTGAGCAAATTTGGAAAAGCTGGATCCCAAGCCAGCAGGGGGGAAGCTGAGAAGCAACCAGATTTGTGCAGCAGAACTCTCAAAATCATAAAATGTGGCAGCATTAGCTGTTTCTGGACATGGTGGAGACAGTGAAGTGAAGTCACTCAGTTGTGTCTGACTCTTTGCGACCCCACAGATTGTAACCTACAAGGCTCCTTTGCCCATGGAATTTTCCAGGCAAGAGTACTGGAGTCGGTTGCCTTTTGCTTCTCCAGAGAATCTTCCCAAGCCAGGGATCGAACCTGGGTCTCCCTCATTGCAGGCAGACGCTTTACCATCTAAGCTACCAGGGAAGCCTTGGTGGAGAAAGGTTCCACCTTGGTGGAGAAGGCAGGGCTCAAATTAGGGAGATGGGTAAATGACTAAGTAGTTGAATGACTGTTCTTTCTTTCTCCATTCTAGCAAAAGATAGGAAGATTATTCTCTGAAGAGGGCAAAAAAGAGAGTCTGACTGTGTAGCAACAAGGCATACACAGTTGACATTAAAAGTATCATTCTGTAAAGTGAAACTGTATGTAAGGAATGTCAGCCTTCCTAGACATTTTCCCCCAACCTGGCTCCCAGAATACTGGTAGACAAGCATATACAATATGCTCCAGGCAAAACTCAGTCTTCCTGGGGAATCTGATAAACTTCAAAGCAAACCAAAAGATAGCAACAGGATAGTTTCTCAAGGCTGTATATAGCCCAGCAAAGCAATCTACAATGAAGACCTCAAACCCTTCCAGGCACACAGGGCCCTTAGCTTGCTGTGGCCCCCTCTTACCCATGAGACAATTCATGGAGAAGAAAACTTTAAAAATACATATCAGTAATAGTCTCAGTAAGAAAGTAAGAGATAATTCTATCTATGAAAGCAGAACACAATGCTATGGTAAAAAAGGAACATTTAGTGAACCCCTAAAAAAGAAGCTTTTAAAAATTCAAATTGAAAGCACACACACACACACAAAAATACTCAACAGCAAGTTTGGAAAATAAAACTGAAGAAATATCCCAGTGTGGAAAAAGAAGAGAAAAGAAAAGTAGAGAAAATTCTAGGACATCTAACTTAGAAATAATAGGAATTACACAAAGAGAAACAGAGAATATGAAGAAGGAATCGAATTAAATAGGAATTAAATAGGAATATCTAGACTAAAAGGGCTGAGTGCTGAGCACAAAAGATGAAAACAGATACACGATAAGACATAACATTTAAAAAATTCATGACAGCCAAGGCAAAGAGATTATCTTGTAAGTTTCTGAGGAGGAACGTGTAGATCATAAAGAGGACTGAGAGTCAGAATAGATTTAAACAGCTCAACAGCCACCTTGAAAGAGTGAGGACTATGAAACAAGTGCCATGAAAATTCTAAGAGAAATGTTTTCGAGCTAGGATTCTAATGTAGCCAAACCACAAATTAACTGTGAGGGGAGAGTGAAAACATTTCATATCTGCATTATCTCCAAACCTAGTTATCCGTTCCCAGGCTACTCCTGAAGGATATACTCCATTAAAGCAAGGGAGTTACTAAGAAAGGGGGAGCTATGAGATTCAGAAAGCAAAGTAAAAAGAATCCCTAAAGAGATAATAAAGGGAGACCCTGAGCTGAGAGCTGTACAGCATGTCTCAGGAACAATCAATCCAAACTAGGGTACTGATTAATAAAGGAAGTAATAGATGCCTTGGCTTTGTTTTTCAGTTATAGCAGCTAACTACTGAGGCATTTTAAAACCACTCCAAAACAGAGCAATTTAAAATAGCAAACATTGGTTATTTCTCATGAGTCTACCCACTGACCAGGTGCTTTTGGGATCTGTCCAGGGCTCAGCTGAGCATGACTGGACTGCTCATGGTTGTACTCAGCTAGAAGTTGGCTGATCTACTATGGCTTCATCTAGGATGGGTGGGACCATTGGAGGCTCTTTGTGTGTGTCCCTCATACACCTCCAAGGTCTGGCAGGGTTCCAGGTGAGGGCAGGTGCCCACATCACTTCTTGAGGCCAAGAGCTTTTTCTCTACCCTAACACTATTTTACTATTCACCAAAGCAAGGCATTCTACCCACGAAGGGGAATTCTTATCCTATTTGAACAAGATGAGCCCAGACCTGGAGACTGGGGAGTAGATTCTACCTCTTCATGGGAATTGCGGCAAAGTCCTATCACAAAAAGCGTAGCTTCGAGGAGACCCACGACCATTGTACCATTAGTACAATCAACCTATGACAGATGTGTTGAAAGATTCTTATGCTCAAGGGCACCTCTCCTGTTTATGCATAAGATATACACTCCATTTTGACTGTGTGGGCAATAGCATTCTTTTAAAAAGCCATAAACAACTTCATAATTGGTATTCATTGGAAAAGGAAGGAGCTGGATCCTATGTAAAATATAGTTTGGGAGATGCCTAGGACAGCAGAAAGAACATGAGCTCTAGAATTAGACAAATCTGAGTTTTAATATTGACTCTACCACTGCTCAACCCTGCTAACACAGCTTAAATGCTTTTAGTCTTAGCTTTCTCATCTGTAAAAAAAAGACCACAAAACCTTCACAGGGCTGCTATGAGGGTTGAAGGAGAGAATCGGTATGTGGCTGTGCCTGGCGTATATCAGGTCCTTAAAAATATTAATTCTTATCTGAATATTAATTCATCTCCCACAGACACACTCTAGGTACTTAATCTCTTTCTTCATCACCCTCTCCAGTTTTCCAAACTCTAACCAGTTTTTTTTTTTTTAATTGGAGGAGGATTACAATATTGTGATGGTTTCTGCCATACATCAACATGAATCAGCCAGTTTTTAAATGTGAGTTACTATTAACGGAGGGTATCTGGACCCAGAATATTTCAGAATCCAAGGCTCTCCTTTAAAGCAAGACTGAAAAGCAGCAGTCCAGGCAGCAGGGTAGCTGCTGTCCTTTGATGAAATCTCGCTATTCAAGCTGTGGTTGCAAATTAACCAGAGCTGGAGCCCCACCCACAGCTTTGATCCTGACCTCCACGATGTAGTCTCACCCGCCCCCACCTGAACGGAGATCTTTCTTCCCCTCAGAGCGCCTTTCCACCTTGGCCACATGTCACTGAAGCAGGTCTTACTCTGCCATTTTCTTCATTTGCCCGTGGGCCTCTCTTTCATGAGACAAGTGAGTCTACTGAGGGCAGGATTTGGTTTTGTATCTCCAACACACAACAGAAGGCCCAGCTTCATAGCAGCCTCCGAAGTTGCCATCTGCTGCTCACTTAGGGATCCCTGGGTGTGCATATCTGGCAGTCTTCCCTGGGCTTCCCCGGTGCTTCACCAGGAAAGAAACCACATGCAACGGGGCTTCCCAGGCGGCTCAGCGTTAAACAGTCTGCCTGCGATGCAGGAGATGTGGGCTAGATCCCTGGGCTGGGAAGATCCCCTGGAGAAGGAAATGGCCCACTCCAGTGTTATTGCCTGGGAAATCCCATGGACAGAGGAGCCTAAAGGAGCCTGGGAACTACAGTCCGTGGGATTGCAAAGAGTCAGACACAGCTTAGGGGCTGACCATACACTCGCGAGTCTTCCCTCCTACCCACGAAGGGGAATTCTTACCCTGTTTGAACGAGAGGCACTGGCAGGTACTGAGAAGTTAATCATGTCCCCCAGCTGCACAAGCAGGAAGTGGTGGGGCCTGAAATGGAGCCCGACTGCATCCAAACACTCTGACTTAACCTACTTTATCGCCTGCTGGCAGACTTTCGGTAAACCAAACTTGGCAAAGTTAAGAGATGGTCTCCAAGTATCACAAACCAGGTCAGCGTGCCCTCTCTGTGCCTGGTGGGGCCAAAGGAGGGGTTTGGAAACCACAGGAAGGGTTTGGGGCGGAGTAAGTGAAGATACATTTACTGTTTTGGCCATAGAGGTAATAGAATTAATTTAGGACACCATAAACAATCTCATAGAAGCTGTCTTTATTGAAAAGTGAAGGAGTCAGTCACGTGTAAAGGTGATTTTTCCCCATGATGCCTGGCGGAAAGGGCCAGGGGAGTGGGGAGTCTGGCTGAGCCATCCTTCTTGCCCAGTTACAGCACATCAGCCTCCAGCCTCATCCTGTGCCTGTGTTGACATCTGGTCTTCATCACCAGTAGTTTGCCCATCACGGCTCCCCATCACCCGCCTCCTCAATCCCACCCCCTCAGGTTTCCAGACTGCTTGCTTCATCGTGTGATGACTACTGTTTTCCAGGAGTCTAGTCCAAACCACTTCCTTCTTCCTAAGTCCTTAAAGAGGAGTGGCAAAAATCTCAAGAAAGGCAGCTGAAGTTTAGTTAGAAAATGATGGTCTTTAAAATGAAACAGGGAATTTCCTGGTGGCAACTTCCCAGGTGGCACTAGTGGTAAAGAACCCACCTGTCCCTGCAGGTTGACGTAAGAGAGGTGATTTCAATCCCCGGGTCGGGAAGACCCCCTGGAGGAGGGCATGCCAACCCACTCCAGTAGTCTTGCCTGGAGAATCCCACTGACAGAGAAACCTGGTGCGCTACAGTCCAGAGGGCTGCACAGAGTCGGACACGACTGAAGAGATTCAGCAGGCACACCAGTGGTTAGAATTCCATGATTTCACTGCAGAAGATGTGGGTTCCACTCTCTGGTTGGGAGACTAAGATCCTGCAAGCTGTACAGTGCAGCCAAAAAGTAGAATAAAATAAAACTGAGTTCAAATCCACCCCCTGCCACTTACTCCCTTTATGACCTTCACAAGTCACTGAATGGTTCTGTGTCTCATTGCCCCATTTGTAACTTGGGAATAGTAATTATCACCAGAAAGACTGCTGGGGGATTAAATAAGATAATGCGTGTAAAATGCATGGGATGTTGTAGTTGAACACACATTTCCTGTCTCTTTCTTGACATCTTCCAAGTGCTTATTGTGTGAATCCACAGTAGGGACCCAGACAGAATGTGAACCAGGATGCAGGGGAAGTCAGAGCTATTCCAGAATTTTTCAGCCCCTCCCAACCCTTCTGGGAATTGGAGTCCTAAGAACCTCCCACCCTGAGATGTCCAAATAGCCACTGGAAAAGAAAAGAGGTTCCCCTCCTGTTTTCTAGGGAAGGGTGGAATTAGCAAAGCATATTATTGACAAAATCTTACTACACAGAGGCCCTGCCTCTCTACAGGGTGGCTCCTACCTGGGGAGAGAGAGGAGATAGGTTGAAATTCCAGGGATCACGCTCTAGAGATTGCAGGCCCACACCTTGGGAAGCCTTCCATGCAGAAGTGGGGAGACAGGTTTTCATCTCTAAAGGCTTAAGGGCAATTCCAACACAGGCAAGGTTACTGGAGTTCAGGAAGAGCTGCGCTTTTAATTTTCTACTCCTCCCAAGTTTCTTTAAATCTCATTAAGAAATGAAGAAAGAAATGTCAGGAAACGCAGTCAGAAGGATAAAAATAGAATTAGAGAAAGACAAAGAAGAGCAAGACTTGAACAACTGTTCTGGGAAAAAAAATTTAGTACCTATTTATTAAGGACCGTTGGCATTTAGCAATCATAAAAAAAATAATAGGTGTGTGTGTGTGTGTGTGTGTGTGTGTGTGTATGTGCGCTCAACTGTGTCCAAGTCTTTGTGACCCCATGGACTGTAACTCACCAGGTTCCTCTGTCCATGGGATTTCCCAGGCGAAAATACTGGAATGGGTTGCCATTTCCTGCTCCAAGGGAATCTTCCTGACCACGATTGAACTCAAGTCTCTTGCTTTGGCAGGCAGATTCTTCACTGTCTGAGTTACCTGGGAAGCCAAGAATAGGTGTAATAGGCCTCAAAAAGTCTCAAGAAGGACAGCATCTTCCCC